>CM056053.1:205498723-205581257 GCA_029574335.1 Rana kukunoris
AAAAATCATACATTGTGATTTCTGGAATTTTTTTTTTTTGATTATGTCTCTCACAGTGGACATGCACCTACGATAACAATTTCAGACCCCTCCATGATTTCCAAGTGGGAGAACTTGCAAAATAGCAGGGTGTTCAAATACTTATTTTCCACACTGTATATATATATTCAAACGTATGTTCCGCAGCCATGTGGGCTCTATGCCTGTAAAGTGTGGGCTTTGATCAATAAAATCACTGATATTTAACATTAGGATTTGACTGGGAAGCATCACCTGGATTGCATCCCGATCAGCATGTCAGAGAAGGCTCCACTGCTGCTAAGCAATGTGCAGGGAGCTCAACTGTCTACAACCAATAGAGATGGGCTCGGGTGTGTTTGAAATCCCACATGCCCATTTTCGTCAGGAAGCCAACACTCCACAGCGCTAATCACAGGCAGTGAGACATTTCCTGATCTGTGCAGCAGTGGACCGTGAAATGTCTCACTGCCTGTGATTAGCGCTGTGCAGTGTGGGCTTCTTGGCAGACCCTGGCATGTGGAATTTTGAACATGCCCAGCCCATCTGTAACAACAAATTGTGCTGGCCCTCCTGTACATTAGCCCCATAAAGTAACCAGCACTGGGTTCCAATGTGCTGCCGCCGCTGCCATGGAGACAGATACCAGCGATGTGAATATCCGGAACAGGACAGCAACTCTGGTTATTCCAGCACTGGTCCACACTGGGAGGATTCCCCCGTCCACCTATAATGTGTAGATGGGGGAATTGGATCATTTTTTTTTTTCATTCAACCTAATAGTTGAATGAAACAAAGTGATCAATGTATGGGCTGCCTGAGAGCTAAGACCAGCCATAGACAGTTTAAATCTCAGCTGGTTCAGCAGGAACTGGCTGAGATTTGAACCATTAATGAGCAGATTCTCTTATGATTATCACTAGTGGTTGCTGTATAGCCACTAGTGAGAATCACTGTTTGTCGGGAGAATACAATTGCTGGGCAGGAGGGATATTCCCGTCAGCACTGTCTGTTGATGGGGAAATCGTGCAAGTTTCTTTCCTGCAATCTGTGGATGTAGGAAAGAAATTTGCACTGTATATTACCTGCCTAACTGAAAGTGAAAGTGTAACAGAATGGCCCGTGACACCCAGAGACTTTTGAAGGATGTGGGGTACTCGAGTGCCAGCATCACTAATGACTCTTGGGTCTAGGGTCATCCTGTGCCCCTTTTGGGAATAGGGTGACTGAGAAATGATAATGATAAATTACATGGGAGGGGACATTACTGATAATTCATGTTTTGCAGGATATCTTGAAATATTACAAGTTGTTAAAGTCTGACTCCAACAGGTTAATAGAGTGTTTTCATTCAATGTGGGGACACATTCTTTTGAGGTGTTAATTGAGTCTGCTCCTAGACATTCCTTTGTGTGATGCTAATACTGTTTTGTGTCCATTGTGCTAATTAGGTCTGCTCCTAAGACCTGTTCATTGTGTATGCTAATGACACTGTTAAGATGTGGAATGTGACAAGCTGTAGTAATTAACCCCTCTAAATACAGAGCCAGACCGTCTGGGTAATTAGTAGTAATTAACTCATCAGAATGTCATTATCTAAAAGAATGTGTATGAAGCCCCCGTGTGTGATGTGTGGGTGGAGTGTGTCTTTGTCCCTGTGATTAACTGTAACATGCTTGTACTGTATATAACAAAGCTAAGTTACCATTAAAGGATTCATTCGTTCATTTTGGAACCAGTATCAGAGCTTCTTTTGTCTCGGTTATTCTGGGAAATGAAATGGGTCGTGTCTGATGTCTGTCGGATAAGCTGTCGTGGGGCGATGGAACGGAATATCGTAAACGGTGGTGACCGTTACAGAAAGTAAATTGTGAATGTCTTGAAAGAACAGGAGAGGGGGAGGGAGACAGACGGGGGAGAGAAGGGATGGAGATAATGCAGTTCAGTGATTACAGTGTACTGCAGTCTGCAGTGAACACACTTGCCCACGGTCCAGGCTAGAATGTCAGGCATCATTCACACACATGCTGCTGATTTTCATATTTCCTGAACACACATCCCCTCTCTTCAGATACAGCACACCGAGATAGTGTGGGCGGGACTGAAAGGAGGAGGAGGAGGAGCTGTTTTCCTCCCTGTTTGTATGTAAGGAGAGTGGGGGGGGTGGCTGGACTCGCTGGGCTGTAAAAGAGAGTCAGACTGACACTCGGCTCAGCTTGCAGTCACCACTCTCGGAATTTACAGGCTGGTTCTTCTGTCCTAAGGACGGGAGAAATCAGTCTGTTTTTTCAGTAACTGAGATGAAGGCTTGGGCCCCCCCTCCCCCACAGTGCTCATGGAGTCCTTTCTGCAACTCGCTCTTCTCCGTGCCAATGAGGATGCAGGGGAAGGAGCAGATCGGGCGGCTGTGGTTGTGTGAACGCTCACATTATGCAGTGTCAGTGAGCTGAGGGAGGGGGGAGGAAGCCCCGCAGAGCTGACTGGGGACGCTCTCCCTCTCAGAAGAGACTGTTACTCCAGCGGCGGCCCGAAAAAAAAAAGCAAAAAAAAAAATGTTTTTTGGGGGGTCACATGGTGGGGCACAGCATAATGTTGGGGGGGTCAGGGCCCCCTCTGCCCCCCCCCCCTAGAGACGCCTCTGCCCACAATACAAAGTCAGGTATTACAATGTAGAACTAAATAACATTGAATAATGATACCAAGAAGGTTAAACATGAAAAAACACTTAGGTCTACCAGGAGCCTTATCGAACAGTGGGAGGGGGAGTGCAGGGACAAGGCATGGAAAGGTCCTGAGGTGAAGAAACACTGATCGGTCAAGGGGGGCCGTGAGCCAGCCGAAGGAGGGTCCTTATGGAGAGGGATTCAAAACGGTGAGAGTGGTTGCCGGTCCGGGACAGAGGCTTTGAACCTTTTCGGAGAGTCCTTGCGTGGGCTCCTATGGTCCAGGGCACGATTTGATGGAGCTGCTCCAGGAGAGGAAAATTGGTTGGAGCCTGCATGTTGCGAGCGCAGGAAGGCCTCTGCAGCTAATGGGTCATGAAAAGAGAGTTGTTCACCGTTGGGTGCCTTTAGCCTGAGAATGGCCAGGAATGCCAGGGTAAATTTAACTTGTAGGCGGTGAAGTTCTGAGCAGATCTGCTGGAAGGCTTTCCTCTTCTTAGATACTTCAACGGAGTAGTCCGCAAAGACCAGAATCTTAATGCCGTCAATCTGGAGAGATCCAGACTGCCGGAATTTTTGCAGGATGAGAGTTTTATCTGAATAATTAAGGTACTTTGCTATGATGGGGCGAGGCGATTTGCGCTCAGAATTAAAGAGGCCCATGCGGTGGGTACGTTCAACCGTGCAGGGAGTTGGAAGGCCTAGAGCAGCAGGGAAAGCGACTTGAGCATAGGGCTGCTAGTGCCGAGGGTTGCAGCGATTCAGGGATGCCCACAAAATGCAGGTTACTCCTTCTGGACCCGTTCTCCAAGTCGTCCAGCTTATCAAGGATGTATCTGTTGGTCTTGTCCTGTCCCTGTTCCGTGGATTGGGCCTGGTACAACTCTTCCTCTATGTTAGTGATGCGGCTTTCGACCTCATTCAGCCTGGAGGCGTGTTCCCCTAGTTGGGCCTGGAGCTTGAGCATGCCTTGACTGATTGCTTTCTCCACTAATGAGGCGATCATGGTGGATAAAAGAGCCGCCACGGCCTGGGCAATGAGTTCAATGTTAGGGTCCCCAGTGTGTGGGGGGGGCTTGAGCTGGCTGATGAGAGGAGGGGGGGACCGAAGCTCCGCTTACTCCCATCGCAGGGGCCGCATCCGCGGACGAATCCGTGCAGTCTGTCGGGGCGGGGTAGGCCGAAGCCGGGGCCTCGATTTGCGGCTGTCCCGTCCACGCGGTTACCGCCGCGTTTACCATTGCGTGCCGGTTTTCTCCACAAACTTGTCCATCCTTGCCCGGGGGGTGCCCGCTTGTGGAGCTGGATGTTGTGAGCGGGTACGCTGGCTTTACAGGCCGGTTTTCGAGTCAGGCTGCGGGAGCTGAGAAGAAGGGCAGCTACTCCATGCGGCACCGGAACCGGAAGTCCTGATCATCCCTCTTAATGAGCCCCAAGGGACCTAAAATGTACGATTCTGCTCAGAATGCAGGGTTCAGGAATGCATTGTGCTCAGAATGCACTGTGCAACATACACTGACCTACTTGATACATGCACTGACCTACCTGGCACTCACCTACCTCCTTGATATCCCCCCTGCCAGGAGGTCAGCTACAAGCCATCGCACCACTCCTCATGGCCCTGGATGATCTGCTCAGAGCACCCCCTGCACTTTTTCACAGACTGCACTAGAAGGACAGACTGAACCAAAGTCGTCCTGAAGCAGGGGGAGCTGGAATATCATGCCTTCAGAAAGGAATGCCCGAATGCCTTACCAGAGGTGTAAGGATTTGGGGAGGCAATAAGCTGCCAAACAGAGTCGGGACGGTGGAGGAAGAATTTTACACCCCCCCCCCCCTAAACAGCGCACATGACTGGATGCCCACCCTTCTGCCGACGTCACTGGCACCTATGCAAAAAAGGGAGCCGATGTCCTGTTGAGTCAGTGCAATTGACTGCCTGGCTGGGGGAAATTCTGGCGTGCCGACAGAGAGGGCTTGGAGTGCCAGCTGTGGCACCCGTGCCATAGGTTCGAACGCCATCACTGCTCTAGACTGTCACTTCAGCTGATGGCTAGACCCCCTAAACCCTTACTTTATATGGGGGACTTTAATGCTATATTGGTTCCAACTATGGACGGCCTGGGTGGTGGAGGTAGACCCTTTCCCTCTTTTCTAGACTGGGCACAGGTTCATGGCCTTACAAAGATGTGGCGATGGAAACCTACGGATGTACGCGACTTTTCCTGCCACTCAGATTCTTTCCACACCATGTCCACACTGGATATGGCGTTTGCTCTGGCTGAGACCCTCCCTGTTGTCTCTGCCATTTCATATCTGCCTAGAGGGGTTTCTGATCATGCTCTCTCCTCCCAGGTTCGGGACCTGCTATTTGGCACCTGAACTCATACTGGTTGGATGACGAGGTAGTGCAGGGAGAATGCAGGACAGGCATCACAAATTATTGGAGGGATAATCTGGGAAAAGTAGACCCTTCAACTGAATGGGACATGTTTAAGACAAGTCTGAGGGGCACTTTCATGTCCATCACAGGGGTCTTGCGCAAAAATAACCGGATGCATACAGAGGAACTTGAGACTGTTATGGTACATGCTGAGTCTACTTATGCCTCTAACCCTGCCTCCGACACGAGTAAGGCATGGTAGGGAGTATGAACTCCTTCTGTTAGATCTCACGCAAAAACGCAAATTGCATGCCACACAAAAATCATTTGAACATGGTAATAAAGCCGGACGTCTCTTGGCATATCTGACTAGACCTGACTATTCTTCCATTTCCATCCCACATATCCTTACTGCTCAAGGCCCCATCCGTGACAACCCAGGGGATATCCTAGACTCCTTTTTATGCTTTTACAAAGACCTGTATACCTCTAGGGTTGACTACAATGACTCACAATTGAAAGACTACTTGGCCGACATATCTCTCCCCTCCTTGTCAACGGAGGGGTGTGATGTGCTGGATGCAACTATCTCGGTTAAGGAAATGGCTGTAGCCATTTTACAAATGCCTGCACATAAGGGCTTAGACGGTTTCCCGACTGAATGGTACTCACAATTTAAAGACCTTTTGTGCCCCTTTCTTTTGCCAATCTATAACAAAGCTCTAGATGTCAGGATCCTCCTGCCAACAGTGCAAGAGGCTTTGATTGTACTTCTATTAAAACCTTGTAAGGACCCACTTAAATGCAAATCTTACCGTCCAATTTCTCTTAATGTGGACGTTAAGATTCTGGCCAAAATATTGGCAAAACATTTGAACACTGTAGTCACGTTCTTGGTCAATAGTGACCAAGGGTGCATTATGCCTGGCAGATCCACCAGAATGAATATCCGCTGTTTCACAACCTGCAATATCCACATGACTGTCCTCCCACTCGTGCTCTTGTGTCTTTGGACACTTGCAAGGCATTCAACAGTGTGGAATGGCCATATCTGTTTTGGGTCTTACTGATGTTCGGTTTTGGCCCCTGTGTTGTAGCATGGATAAAACTCCTTTTATACCTCCCAATTTTATTCAGGTAAGCTTTAGGTGCACACCGTGCAAAGGACACTAAAACTAAATACCGGAGGTCCCTGCCTGTATTTGTATGAGAACACCAGCAATTGTATTCAGTAGGGTTGTCCCGCTACCAGTATCGGTATCGGGACCGATTCCGAGTATTTGCGGGAGTACTTGTACTCCCACAAATACCCCCGATGCCCAAATAGAATACTCCCCCCCCCCCCCGCCGTATGTGCAAAGCCGACCCCGCCGCCGTTAATACAAAGCCGCCGCCGCGAACATTACACCCACCTTTAGTTTGAATAGCTGTTTACGGCACGCCCTGTGTAAAGGACACTCTCCCTTGCTTGGGATTGGACGGATCTGTCCAATCCCGAGCAAGAGGGAGTGTCCTTTACACAGGACGCGCGGTAAACAGCTATTGAAAAACTGTAATGTTCGTGGCAGCGGCTTTGTATTAACGGCGGCATCATCATCATCGGGTGGGGGGACATGGCTGTATGTGGGGGACATGGCTGCAATATGTGGGGGACATGGCTGCAATATGTGGGGGACATGGCTGCAATATGTGGGGGACATGGCTGGAGGGACATGGCTGCATATGTGGGGGGCATGGCTGGAGGGACATGGCTGCATATGTGGGGGACATGGCTGCCTTTGGGGACACATTTAAAAAAAGTATCGGTATTCGGTATCGGCGACTACTTGAAACTCCTAAAAAAGTGGTATTGGGACAACCCTAGTATTCAGATAAGCTTTAGGTGCACACTGTGCAAAGGACACAGTACACTAAGTGAAAATACTGCAGCTAGCACAATCACCTGCCTGCCTGTCAGTATATTATGAAGAGAATAACAGGAACGGATCTAGCTAAACTGAATAGAGTTTATAAATATATATACAACACCTGGGATGCATATACAGTCATGGCCGAAATTGTTGGCACCCCAGATATTTTTCCAGAAAATCAAGTTTTTCTCACAGAAAAGTATTGCAGTAATACATGTTTTGCTATACACATGTTTATTTCCTTTGTGTGTATTGGAAAAAACAAAAAAAGGTAGGGGAAAAAAAAATAATTGGACATAATGTCACACAAAACTCCAAAAATTAGCTGGTCAAAATTCTTGGTACCCTTTCAAAATTGTGGATAAATAAGATTGTTTCAAGCATGTGATGCTCCTTTAAACTCACCTGGGGCAAGTAAGAGGTGTGGGCAATATAAAAGGCACACCTGAAAGCAGATAAAAAGGAGAGAAGTTCACTTAGTCCTTTTGCAATGTGTGTCTGTGTGTGCCACACTAAGCATGGACAACAGAAAGAGGAGAAGAGAACTGACGGAGGACTTGAGAACCAAAATTGTGGAAACATTTCAACAATCTCAAGGTTACAAGTCCATCTCCAGAGATCTAGATTTGCCTTTGTCCACGGTATGCAGCATTATCAAGAAGTTTGCAACCCATGGCATTGTAGCTAATCTCTCTGGGCGTGTACAGAAGAAAAACATTGATGAAAGGTGGCAACGCAGGATAGTCCGGATGGTGGATAAACAGCCCCAAACAAGTTTCAAAGAAATTAAATCTATCCTGCAGGCTCAGGGAGCATCAATGTCGGTGCCAACTATCCGTCAACATTTAAATTAAATGAAACGATATGGCAGGAGACTCAGGAGGACCCCACTGCTGACACAGAGACATAAAAAAGCAAGACTACAGTTTGCCAAAATGTACTTGAGTAAACCAAAATCCTTCTGGGAAAACGTCTTGTGGACGGATGAGACCAAGATAGAGCTTTATGGTAAAGCACATCATTCTACTGTTTACCGAAAAAGGAATGAGGCCTACAAAGAAAAGAACACCGTACCTACAGTAAAATATGGTGGAGGTTCAATGCTGTATTAGGGTCGTTTTGCTGCTTCTGGCACTGGGTGCCTTGAATGTGTGCAAGGCATCATGAAATCTGAGGATTACCAAAGGATTTTGGGTCACGCTGTAGAGCCCAGTGTCAGAAAGCTGGGTTTGAGTCCTAGATCTTGGGTCTTCCAGCAGGACAATGACCCAAGACATATGTCAAAAAGCACCCAGAAATGGATGGCAACAAAGCGCTGGAGAGTTCTAAAGTCGCCAACAATGAGTCCAGATCTAAATCCCATTGAACACCTGTGGAGAGATCTTAAAATAGTTTTTTTTAATAAGAGAGACCTGGAGCAGTTTGCAAAGGAAGAGTGGTCCAAAATTCCCGGTGAGAGGTGGTTATTGATGGTTATATGAAGCGACTGATTTCAGGTATTTTTTCCAAAGGGTGTGCAACCAAATATTAAGTTAAGGGTGCCAAGAATTTTGACCAGCCCATTTTTTGAGTTTTGTGTGACATTATGTCAAATTTACACACAAAGGGAATAAACATGTGTATAGCAAAACATATGTTACTGTAATACTCACTGCCATTCATAACAAGGCAATTATGAATGGCACGGCCTTTCCACATCCCCCCTTTGGCGCCAAAACTCACAATAAATATGGGCAGTTTTCTGTGCATAGCTGTGGATGGTGGGATGTAGGCGCTTCATATTTCTGCGGTAAATGTTATCCCTTTTGATCATAATAGCAATACTTTCTCAATGCTTTTCAGCTTGTTTATGTATATTATACTAGCTTTTTATGTACTGGTAACTTCTAGAATGAATTCCCCTCGTCTGCTAGTGTATAAAGAGGAGGTGCGTTTGAATCGTCATATGCTTTGGAGAACTGGATGTTTCTTCTGTTGCCTTTTAATGGCATTTATATATATATTCAGGTAAACCACCTATTGATGTGTTACACCTCCCTTTTGCTATTTCTAACTCTTTATACATATTTGACACTACAGGTTTTCCTGCCTTTTTGGAGGACAGGAATATTGTGAGACCTTATCTTCCTTTAAAATGCACAGTGATACTCTATATTATCCATTGTTAAGTGAGTAATAGATTTCCATAGTGGATACTGGCTTGCTTGTTGATTTATTAATTTTTTTGTGTTTTCTTTGTTCCTTTTGTATAGGGCTGTTGAATGGTATTATTTTGTCTACATTCTTTTGAGCATTAACTTTGTGCCAAATTCTGTACAAATATCCTTTCATTTATTCTCAGGGTAACATGTTGATCTGGGGGGCCACAGTGTGTTTTGCATAAATGATGATTTTCTGCTATGTATTGAAAATTGATTATTGTTCTCTTTCCTTCTGGATAGGCCAAAATTCTTTGCTATTAAGTTAATGGGGTTTTGAAGAAGCAGTTAGATGTGAAACATCTCGACCTCTTGGATCATAAAGCAAAGATCTATTAAAGTAGTTTGATTGTATGGCTTGTATCACCCAAGAAGAACACTCTTCATGTTTTTATAATGTGTTTTAACTATATTTTGTAATAAATAGTAGGATTTTTAATAACGGCTTACCTGTAAAATCCTTTTCTTTGAGTACACCACAGGACACAGAGCCTTAGTCATTACATAGTGGGTTGTATGGTCACCAGAGGTGATTGGACACTGGCACAACCATTGAGAATAAGTTCCCCTCCATATAACCCCTCCCATACAGGAAGTACCTTAGTTTTTGTATCAAAGCAGTAAGGATCCCATAGAAGGGGGGGTCTCTGTGTCCCATGGTGTACTCAATGAAAAGGATTTTACAGATAAGCTGTTATTAAAAATCCTGCTTTCTTTATCGTACACCATGGGACAGAGAGCCTTAGTCATTACATAGTGGGGCGTCCCAGAGCAATGCTCAATATGAAGGATGGGAGACACAGATCAATCATGCCGCCAATAGACAAGAAGCCCTAGACCGCTGCTTGCAGCACACTACGCCCAAAGGCAAAATCCTCATGTCCTCTTACATCAATTTGATAGAATTTGGTAAATGTATGGACTGAAGACCAAGTAGCAGCTTTACAGATCTGAGCCATCGAAGCCTGGTGATGCACTGCCCATGAAGCACTTCTTGCCCTGGTCAAGTGCGCCTTAACAGGAAAAGGAGGAACCTAATTTCTTAAACCATAAGCTTGAACAATTACTTGTCGATTCGACAAGTAATTGTTCAAGCTTCTGGTTTAAGAAATGAGGTTCCTCCTTTTCCTGTTCAGGCGCACTTGACCAGGGCAAGAAGTGCTTCATGGGCAGTGCATCACCAGCAATGGTGGATTTTGATGCCGGTTGGCCCTTCTTGGGACCATCTGGCACAATGAACAAAACATCTGTTTTACATATCTGAGCTGTAGCCTGCAGATAAACTTTTACTGCTCTCACTACATATAGAGAGTGCAATAACTGTTCCTCTGCTGTTCGCGGTTCAGGAAAAAAGGACGGCAAAATAATGTCTTGATTTAAATGAAACGCCGACACCACCTTTGGAAGAAAGGTAGGATGAGGGTGTAGTTCAATTTTGTCTTTGTGACAAATTACATAAGACTCTTTACAAGAAAGAGCTGCTAAGTCCAATACCCTTCTAGCATAAGAGATAGCAATCGGAAAGGCCAATTTCCTGCTTAAGAGTCGAAGGAATATTGCAAATAGGTTCAAAAGGTTGCTTCTGCAGAACTGATAACACTTTAACAGTTAAAATCCCAAGGACACAAGGGTGATTTAACTGGTGGATTTATCCGCAGTGCTCCCTGAATGAATGCCCGGACTAGGGAATGAGATGCCAATGGTTTCTGAAAAAAAGACTGACGGAGCCGATATTTGACCCTTGATGGTATTCAGGGCCAATTTCATATCCACTCTTAATTGGCAAAAGGTGAGAATCCTACTTATAGCATACTTTCGAGGATTCCACCCTCTGGATTCACACCAGGAAACATACGCCTTTCAGACTCTGTAGTAGATTATCCTGGAGGTCGGGTTTCTAGCATTAATGAGTGTAGATAGAACTGGACCAGAGAGTCCTTGTTTCTTTAAAATGTAGGTCTCAGTAGCTAGTCTGTCAAATATAGCTTCTGTAAGGAAGGGTGGAACACTGGACCCTGTGACAGCAGGTTGTAACATAGTGAAAGCACCCAAGGTCTTCCTACCGCCATCTTTATGATCTTGGCTTACCAGGGCCTCCTGGGCCAATTTGGGGCCACTAGGAGTACTGGTATTCTCTCCTTCTTGATCCTGCCCAGCAATCTCTGTAAGAGAGGGATCGGGGGAATGCATAGATCAGTGAAAACTAATTCCAAGGAATTGTCAAAGCATTCTTTCTGTAAGCCAGCGGATCTCTCGTCCTGGACACAAAGTTGTCCAACTTCCTGTTGAGCCTGGAAGCCAACAGGTCTATATACAGGGTACCCCATCCCTGGCATATTTCCTGAAAGACATTTAGGTAGAGAGGCCACTCTCCTGGTGACAGTTGCTGGCGATTGTTATGACCCTGCGTGGTATTGGCACTCTGGACTATGGTCTGGATCTCAGATGCGGAGGTTACTCAGGTCACGACCACCAGATTATCTCTATGTACAGAGACGTTATGGGGTCTTTTGGTCATCACAGCCTCCAATGAGAAAAAACCTTGCTATTGGCGTAGCTATTGCGTCAACATGGAAATAAACAGAAAGCGAAGCAGTAGCAAGAAGGCAGAGAATGTTATGACTAAGGGGCACTAAGCAGAGCCTATGATGCCAAAGCAACAGTGAACAGATACCAGCAACAGATTACAGTCCTCTAGACACAGCAATTTGTATACATAGCAACAGAGCAATAATGGCCACATGGGCTACTTGCGGTACTGATGAGTTCAGTCTGGAGGTCCTTCCTGCAGGATGATGAGGTCCCTTTGGATTGCAGGCTGCGTAATGGACACAGGCTGGGTAGTGCTGCGGTCTTTGTGCTGTGGCCAATGCTGGGGTGAAGGAGTGCAGAGTCCTGGGTCTCCTGTGTGAGGGGTCCGGGTCCCTGGTGGCGGCAAGCGTCCAACAGGAATAATCGAACACCCTGCCGCCACATCAGGGGATTTAAATAGTGCGCCTGGAACGCAGAATACTGCGGGTCGCACTTCCGCGTTCCAGCGTGGAGCGCAGACGTCCGCGCACCGGAAGTGACGCGGATGAGATGTAGAACGGAGCGCGGCTGTCAATAGTATGTACAGCTGCGCTCGTTCTATCAAAAGTAACGCAGATGGCGTTACAGCGATTTAGATAGTGATGAAGATTGCAGAAAGACCAGGAACATGTTTTTACTGCCCATCTCCAGATCCGATTCACCTCTTTCTGAGCACCCGGCTCCGGGTGCCTCATTGGTGATTGATATAAAGTAATGTAAGTAGCATTGTCTGATTCAATACGAACCGGATGGCCCTGTAACCTGTGTGTTCACGTTCTGAGAGTTTACTGCCTGAATTTCCAGAATATTGATGGGCAGGCTCTCCTCGGTTTTGGCCCAGGTACCATGGTCTGAGGCTTCTTCTAATACTGCTCCCCAGTCCAACAGGCTGGCATCCGTCAACACCTTGCAGGTGACTGAGAGAAAGGACCTTCCTTTCCGCCAGTTTTTGTTTTTCAACCATTAACTGAAGCTTTGGCGCTCCTGTGGAGACAGGTGCATGGGTTAATCCAGAGCTCTGCTTTCTCTGTCCCAAGCAGCCAGAATGCCCCCTGCAGTAGTCTCAAATGAAACTGGGCGTAGGGAACAGTCTCGAAGGAGGCCACGTCCTTCCCTAATAGCCTTATGCAAAGGCGAACTGATGTTCCCTTCTTCATTTTGACCTTGTGGATCAATTCTCTTAGGGACTTTATCTTTGGCTCTGGCAGGAATACCCTGCTTTGGGCTGTGTCTATGATCATGCCCAAATACTGTACAATTAGGGCTTGTAGAGAGGATTTCTGCAGGTTTATGATCCATCCTAAATGCTCCAGGTATCTCACTGTATTGAGCACTGCATGGTTTAGTCCTGCCACTGACTGATCTATCACAAGTAGATCGTCTAGATAGGATGTCACCATTATGCCCTGTGCTCTGAAGTTTGCCAACAGTGGGGACAGAACTTTTGTAAATACCAGTGGCCAAACCAAAAGGTAGAGCCACAAACTGAAACCTTTGGTGAGTGGGATAAAAAGGCACATGTAAATAAACGTCCTTGATGTCTATAGACGCCAAATACTCCCCGCCTTGAAGCGTGGCGACCACGGACCACATTGGTTTCCATTCTGAAATGGTGAATGTCCAGAAACTGGTTTAGATCCTTTAGGTCCAGAATGGGTCTGTCGTCTCCATTTGGTTTTGGAACCACAAAGAGGTTCGAATAGAACCCTGCACCTCGGTCTCTGAGACAGCAAATGATCCAAACGTTCGAAAGAAAGAATCTTTTTTTTGGATCTTTGTAGACCCCTGAACTTCTGAACTGATCGGGTGAGGTTTCTCGAAATTCCAGCTTGTACCCCAGGGATACAGCGAAAACCACCCATTTGTCCTGGTTCTCTGTCTGCCAAGTCGCTGAAAACTGCTGGAGCCATCCCCCCACTTGGGTGAGCGGGGGCACCCTTCATGAGCAAGATTTGGGCCCTGGTCTTTAGCCTTAATGGCTGTCTGGGAGTGCCGTCGCCACTGCCTAGAGGCAGATGTTCCAGGAGCTGGGAAGAGAGAACGTTTAAAACAAGGACACTTGTTTTTCTTCTCCACAACAGAGTAGTCTTGCCGCTCGATAGCTTTTGGATATTGTAACGGTCACCACCGTTTACGACCTTCCATCCACCCACGACAAGCTTATTTGACACGCTGCGACAATCCTGCATACACGATCCATTCCATTTCCCATAATCAAGACAAGACTCTGCTCTGTACTTGCTTCCAAAGATTTGAACACTTTATTGGTTTCTTCTTAGCTTTTTATACAGTACAAGATGTTACAGCCAATCACAGGACAATGCCATCTCCACCCCCCTATTCACAAACTGAGGCTAATTATCTAATCGGTAGCTAGACATTTCGGCACCGATACTGACAGATCTGTCACATTCCAAACTACAATTACACAATGCCTTGACCTCAATCCACATTATCTAGGCAGACGTACTGTCTCTGACACCTGGGCATCAATACATTCCTAAACATAATTGACATGCTAATTCAGTACATCTGAATGGAGACTTTAACACATTGTTTTAAACACAATGAATCACACAATCAAAAGGTCTTTCAGGCCCCGATGCAATTAACACCTTTCCACAGAATGAAAGGTATTTCACAAGTCGGCTTCACTTAGCATTTCAAAAGCCTATTATACAGAGGGGTAAGTCACTGTCTTGTAGACCTGGTCTCAAGTCAAAATGAACTCCTTGTAATGTTCCAGTCCTGCAATATGAATTATTATTAATGTCCCAATAGATGATATAATTTATTTGTCACCCTATGGCCCTAGTGGACATAAGGTGACCCTAGGCATAGGAGAATCTCAGTCTGTCACGGGTCATACCGTTACAGATATATTTTTCCAAATCATCCCCAAAGAGGCGTTCACCAAGGAAGGCAAAGCTGGTCAACAGCATTTTGCATGGGGCTTCCGCTGACCAGTGCTTCAGCCAAAGAAGTCTGCGCATGTGCACCGGTTTGAGTGTAAGGCGAGATGCTTGTTGAATAGAAACTCTGATGGTATCTATTGTGAAACATAAGTCCCTGGGCATATTCTTCCTAAAATTTGATCTGCTCTGGAGGCAGGTCTTTCAGGCCCTGTTTCACCTGATCCTTTAAGACCTGACACATACCTACTGCCGCCACGGCAGGTTGGGTTACTGTGCCTGCTCTGTGTCCCGTGGTGTACGATAAAGAAACCTACTTTTTATGTCAATATCTGACCCTCTTTTTCTAGGTACCAGTAACGTCTGCTAAACCTTATTTTCTATTTGTTGTGGTTGTGTTACTATTTTATACCCCAACTCTGCAACTTTAAAAATGCTAATAAAGATATTAAAAGTTAACCTTTTTTTTATTATTAACACTTCTATTTCTAAATTCATTCTTATTTTACATTATTTTCCCTCACCTCCCTAAAACTTTTGCACAGTAGTGTATATATATGTGTGTGTGTATATGTGTGTGTGTATGTATATATATATATATATAATAATTATATATATGTATATATATATATATATATATATATATATATATATAAAATATGAATATATTATATTATATATGAATGAAATAAAAGGAAAAAAAAAAACCAAAACATTATAGTTTCCCTTAAAGCAAGACCTTTCATAGTGAGCTCGTATATGATGTAATGCAGGGATGTCAAACTCAATTTCATTGTGGGCCGCATCAGCATTATGATTGCCCTCAAAAGGGCTGGTTGTATCTGTAAGATTAGATGTCCAGCGCATCCCCTCCCTTTTACATTTAGATGTCAAGAGCCACCCCACCATCAGAAGTTGAGTCCCCCACTCTCCCTTACATCACAATGCACCCCCATTTCCATATGCTGCTGCTGGGAAGAAGTTGGATGCATTGCTTGAAAGCAAAAAGTAAGGGTCTGGAGTAGGACCAGAAGATGGCTGAAGTTCTCCTGCAGCTGCTGGAGAGGTGCGAGGGCCACATGAAATGGCCTGGAGGGCCAGATTCGGCCCGCGGGCCTTGTGTTTGCCACCTATGCTGTATGAGATCAGCCATGTCTGCTGGAGGCTGGATTAGATGGGGTTTTTTTTGGTGAATGTTTTGTTTTTTGTAAATCAGTTTGTGTAAGAGTAGGGGGGATGTTTGTTACATTATCTGGCATACCTATGATCATCAAAGGGAACATTCACAGATTTCTTAGACATGTAATGAACATTGATTATGTAAAAATGTAATTAAAAGCATTATTGGAAAATGTTACAATAGATCAAATGATTTTTAATATTTGTTTCTTTAGTACTATGTACAATGTAGACAATACAAAAAAAGAAAAGAGTGTTGTAATATAGGTATATTTTATATTTCATTGAATTTCACATATTTCAGCTCTTTAAGTAACGGCAAACAAATATCTTGGATATACTAGAAGATAAAGGTTGAAGTAGCAAAGTATTAAAGAGCAGAGGTATTTCTGGTTAAAAGTGTATAATTTTTTATCTTTCTACAGTTCTTTGAATACACATCGTACAATGAAATTCGATACAACACGCGCCAGCCTGAAGGATGTGTAGCAGTAGATCAGGACTCTGATCACTTGACAATGTATTTATGTCGAGAAAATGGCCAGGCGGTGCCTGAAAACCAGAAGTTTATTTTCAGAGAGGTATGTTTTTTTTTCAGCCAAATTTGATAAAAAAATCTTCTACAGCCGTTTGAGCTTTTATGTTAGCCTATGTGTCAATGCACATTATAGGCCATTTCTGGAGCTATGCACAGTCCTGGTACCAAGTGATTTCTGTGACCAATCATAGCAATCACATGTCAGTTGTAAACAATGGCTTGCCATTCATATCCATTGCGTACTAATGTGATCTCTGTAATTAGTCACCATGATCACATGGTACAGAGACAATCACAGAAGATCTGTACCATATGATTTGTTGTGCTTTCTTAAGGTCATTGGTAGACAAAAATATGGATATTTACATGAAATTAGAATACCAGATGCATTACATGAACGACTTGCAAATCAATAAAATACCCCCAAAATGGGCATGTAATACCTTTTGATCTGTGTGTCATTGTAAGTTCTCAAAATAACTTTATATAATTGACAATAAAACAAAAGCGTCTATTTCACATACATAACCATTACTTTGCTGCAGGTAAGTAGCTAACTATGTGAAATATATTGGACGTTTGTTTTGTCAGTAAAATTGGAACTATGTAAACATAATATAATAAAAATAATACAACTTGTATCCTTTAAGGAAAAATCTACCAGTTATTGGTTATGAGAACAGACCATGATTACAAGATATTCAAGACTTTGATATTTCTAGAGAACAACAATACATTTCTGATAAAATCAAAAATGGCATAATTACCGATTCCAAAATAGCTATTTGCAAATGACCAAAGTTAAAATGCAGTGGCCTTCTATGGTCCTTCATGGGATAACAATATGTCTTCATGCATCGTCCTAGCGTGCCCCTCCCCCATCGGAGACAGTCCTGAATCATCCCTGCATCTCTTTTCTCCTGGGGTCCTCCTATGGATGGGGTCTTCTACCTCCTTCAGTTCATTGATCCATCTCCATTTTCATTTATCTCTCTTTCTCATGGGATCTCTTTTTATATATCTCAAGACAATAAGCCCATAAAGTTTATACTAAGTTCTGCCCATCTGACAACTGTCCTTAACTCATAGGCCCCTGGTCTATATGGGAGTTCCTGTCAAGACGTGTCTGGTTCCTATTGGCTGACGATTTAATCATTGACTTGTTCTCTGAGCTTTTGAGAACCTCAAGTAATATCACTTTCAACCACTAGGTGTCTCACCTTTATTGTGAGATTATCTATACGTTAATATTTATATCATTGGGGAGACTTATATTATTATTATTAGCTTATTATTATTGGTAACTTCTATATATATCTCCAATTAGTATATCTTTGATCCCTACATAACATTATCTCCAATTAGTATATCTTTGATCCCTACATAACATGCTTCTATATATTCCTTATAAACGTATATTTCCCAAAAACATTCTTCTAAGCGTGCATAAGTGTATATCTCTTAATCAATGCAAAATAATTATCAATGTGGATACATGAATCATTTTGATATGTGTTTGATGGATACGTTTTACAGGTTACATTTTTATAATCACAATTTGATATCTTTCATAATGTTGATTAGCTTCTTAAAAACACTTCTATTTAACTCATTCTCATATATCTTATTCTAACAAATTTCTAAATCAACATATGCGATGATCATCTTTTTCCTCTGTCCTAAGATATCATTGATAATCTAAACATTAATTTTCATGTCGACTTTAAAATATATTTTTTTAATATCATGTGTCTTTTAAGAGAATTCTGACTTGATTCATATGATATGTCCATCTCATAGATAGATGCATGTCTTTGTCCTTGGCGTGAGATGAACTGGGTTTTTCTGCTATTGTCTAAGGCCCCATACACACGATCGGATATATCCGATGAAAACGGTCCGCGGACCATTTCCATCGGATATGTCCGATCGGGAGTTTGATCCGATGGCGTGTACACACCATCGGATCAAATTCCCCGCCGCCGGACGGCGCGGTGATGTGGCGATGACGCGGCGGTGACGTTGACGCCGCCGCGTCACCGCTACGTCACCGCACCAGGAAGTAAAACACTTCCGCGCATGCGCCGAATCTATTCGGCAGCGGCGCGGCGGCGGTGGGAGCCGACATGTCTGCTGGTAAGTGTACTAACCAGCAGACATGTCGGGCGGACAGATTCCCACCGGATAGATTTCAAAGCTTGCTTTGAAATCTGTCGGGTGGACAAATCTGTCCGCTAGCCCATACACACGAGCGGAGATGTCTGCTGAAACGGTCCATCGGACCGTTTTCAGCGGACATATCCCCTCGTGTGTACGCGGCCTTAGAGACAGCTGAGACAATACTGCCTGTTTACCTTAGGGCAACCTTATTCTCTGGTACAATGGGAGTTATTTACTTCCATGTGATACTGGCCCAGTTAGCTATCCGTGAAAATATTCTCTATTGTAGGATTTCTTCTCACTTGAAACCAATTCATATGTCTTGTTTGGTGAGCAAACCCTTATCATTGTTCCACGCTTTCACCCAAGCTTGTAAATGTTATAGATAGCTAATCCAATGGTTAATGTCTTGGGTGCTTGGCAAACATGGGCTAAGTCTGTTTTCTCTTAATGACTGAAAGACTTCCATATACAAAAGGTTACGATCAAATTTGAGGCCTAATGGCCTTTTCATATTTTTGCTGAAAAATATTGAATATATTATTATTCTTTGCGACATAATGCACGACAGATTGCTGTGGCCAATCCGTTATCACAATAGTACACAATGTCATTTATACTATAAAAATGATTGCTTATACAGTGGTCATCACTGTAAGAAGCAATAACAAATAAAAATAAACCTGATAATGTCCCCAGAGCATTACAGGGTCACTATGGTGTGAAAAAAATGGGGAAAAAACAATTACATTTCTTAATTTTCCAAAAACTTGTGACAAAAGATTACAGCTTTAAAACAATTACCATGCCCCATTACTACATACCTTGGGGTGTCTACTTCCCAAAAAGGGGTTATTTTGAGGGTATCTGTACTGACCTGGCATTTTAGGGTCTCCAGAATTGAGTACATCAGGATTGATCAATGTTCCAATACCAGCAGGGTAAAACATATATTTCCTGATCCCCCAAGAAGCAATTGGATATTCTCTGGATCAACTGTACCTATAAATATTAGTATCCAGATGTTTTGTGTATCCAGGAAAGAATCCAGGCCTTTCCTAGAACAATCTACTGAGCTGGCCAGAACCAACTCTTGAGAAGTCTATTACACATTTTCACATTCTTATTGTGAAGAAGCTTTTCAGTATTTACAGATGAAATCTATTTTCCTCCATACATCCCCATATGATAAAGTGAATAACTCAACACCAAGTTCACTTTATGGACCACTTATGCATTTATTATAAACAAGGTGAATTACTGCGCTGTCTGTGACACCCAAAAGGGTGTATAATAATTAGCATAGATGTGAACCCAAAGGGTGTAAGGCGATATACAAATGAGTGAATTATGCTGCTGCAACTCTAATGTGAGATACACACACCAGAAACATATGAACAAAAACGAGCTGCGCTGCAAAATCAATACATCAATACTGACATGTGCACCAAAAAATGCTCAATGGTGAACATAACATAAGTGGTGAATAATCAGAAAAATAATCCGTGAACTGTGAAAAAAAACAAAAATAATTTTTTTTACAATTCCCAATTGATGAATCGTGACAGATATGAAAAAATTCTTCACAGAATAGTGGAATGCATAGTTCATAAAGGTTACACCAGTCTTCTAAAGAGAAATTCACGGTGACTCCAAACAATAAACACCAAAGAAAAGTGTGGCAATGAGATAGATGAAAGGTCCTCCACCTGAGATATCAACGCAGCTTACCCACAAGTTTGATATTTTTTTAGGGAGATCGTTTCCGCATGTGGATGAAAATGAAAAAAGCTACCATAGCGTGATACTGTTTAAAAATGTAATAATAAAACCAAGTATATACACTTGCATGCTGACATCACCGACAACAAACGCAAAATTCCTGCAAGCTATGGGCGGATAGTGAGAGCCAACCGGCTCTCGCTATCTTTACTTTTTTATCTACTTTCACATACTTGCTTTTATTATATTATTATTTTTATACAGTAGTTTTTTTCATGGGGAAACAATAATACTGAATACATGGTGAATGTCATACAAGAGATACAGCAGTGCTTGCTGTTTTCCACTGAGACCTAGAGCTGGGTAATCGGCCACATGCGGAAACTATCTCCCTAAAAAAAGATCAAACCTGTCGGTAAGCTGCATTGATATCTATCTCATTGCCATACTTTTCTTCATCAATTGGGAATTGATCATTAGAAAGAATTTTAATTTGGATTTTTTTCACAGATTATTTTTCTGATTATTCACCACTTATGTTATGTTTGGTGTTCACTAATGAGCATTTTTTGGTGCACATGTTGGTTCTGTTATTTCAATACATGTCAGTATTGATGTATTGATTTTGCAGCACAGCTCGTTTTTTGTTTACTTATGAATTTATACATGTTGATCATAAAGCCCCTTAACCACTTAAGGACCGAGCCTCTTTCTGAGATTTGGTTTTTATAAGTTAAACATATTTATATAACATATTTTTTCGAACACCCTAGAGAATAAAATGGCGGTCGTTTACAAGGAATCTAATGTAAACATACCTTGTAATAGAAAAAAGCATGACAGGTCCTCTTAAATATGAGATCCAGGGTCACAAAGACCTCAAATCTCATATTTAGACTAAAATGCAATAAAAAAATTGACATTTAAAAAAGTCCCTTTTAAGAGCATTGGGCGGGAGTGACGTTTTGACATTGCTTCCGCTCTGCAATGATATGAAGACGAGTGGGGGCCATCTTCCCCTCACTCGTCTCCATGTCAGCCCAGGGGCAGCATTCGATTGCCTCCACCGCTGCCGACGACTCCGGTGAGCGGTGGAGGGCACCGGAGAACGACGGGAGAGGGGCCTTCTCCCGCTGCCGATAAAAGTGATCTTGCGGCGAATGTGCCGCAGAAACAACTTTAATCTGAAAGCGGACGACCCGCTCTTGAAGAGGGTATCGGGGTTATGGTAGCTAGCTGCTACCATAACAACAGTATTCCTCTTCAAAATAGCAATGTATTCCTGCGGCGGGTGGTCGGTAAGTGGTTAATCTCCTCTTCTCAAGAGAAACTATATTCAGTTCAGCGAATTGTTGCTCATAGCTGAGCTCCTCCATGCCTCTTATCAGTTTGGGTAATCTTCTCTGCAGTTTCTCCAGTTACCCGATATCCTTTTTAAAAACTGGAGCCCAAAACTAAACTGCATAATTCGGATGAGGTCTTACTAATGATTTGTACAGGGGCAAAATGATATCTCTCTGCAGTCCATGCCTCTTTAAATACAAGAAAGGATTTTGCTTGCTTTGGAAACTGCAACTTGGCATTGCATGCCATTAAACTTTTGATGTACCAGAACATGCAGATCCTTCTTCACCATTGACTCCCCCAGCTGTTTTCCTGCTAGGATGTAATATGCATGATTGTTTCTTGCATAACTTTACATTTATCAACGTAGAACCTCATTTGCCACACAGTTGCCCAATTGCACAACAGTGCATTGAGGTCGGCTTGTAAATCGGAGACATCCTGTATGGATGTTATTTTGCTGCATCCACAAACACTGAAATGGTACTTCTAATCCCACACCCTATATTATTTATAAATATGGTATATTAACTATTTTGTGCCCAAGGACATAATATGACGTCCTGGACTTTCAGTGGGGATATCTGAATGATGCCTGCAGCTACAGGCATCGTTCAGATATCCATCTTTTCAGCCGGCGATTCTGTGCACCATAAGAATGATCATAGCGGTAGTTCCACTGCTTGATAGTTCTTATAGGCGACAGGGGGGGATGTCCCCCCCTCCATCCGGTGAGTCCCCCCCCTCCATCCGGTGATTCTCCGGCTCTCCCGTTCCAATTGGAAGCATGGTCACCAGTCATCTCTATGACCGTTGGCAGCCCGGACGCGACCTAATGACATCACACCTGGCTACCCAGAAGTAAACAAAGCCGCAATCACGGCTGTCGGCATGAGATCAGTGAATTTATTTTCACGATTTCATGCTTTCCAGCCTGGAGGAGAGATGTGGGGTCTTATTGACCCTGCATCTCTCCCTAAAGAGTACCTGTCACGAACAATTCCTATTACAAGGGATGTTTACATTCCTTGTAATAGAAATAAAAGTGATGAAAAAAATAAAATGAGTAAAAAATAAATAATTAAATATATATATATATATATATATATATATATATATATATATATATATATATATATATATAAAAACGCCCCTGTCCCCAGTAGCTAGCGCTCAGAAGCAAACACACACATGAGTCCAGCCCACATATGTGGGGTATTGCCACATACGCTAGAGCGCCAGCAACAATTCTAGCACTAGACCTCCTCTGTAACTGGTAACCTGTAAAAAAAATAGATAAAAATTAAGCATCGCCTATGGAGATTTTTAAGTACTGAAGTTTGGCGCCATTCCATGAGTGTGCGCAATTTTAAAGCGTGACATGTTGGGTATCTCTTTACTCTACGTAACATAATCTTTCACATTATACAAAAAAATTGGGCTAACTTTACTGTTTTGTTGTTTTTTTAATTCATAAAAAAGGCGTTTGAAAAATGATTGCACAAATACCATGCAAGATAAAAAGTTGCAATGACCTCCATTTTATTCCCTAGGGTGTCTGCTAAAAAAACATATATAGTTTTTGGCAGTTCGGAGTAATTTTCTAGCAAAACAAATATGATTTTTGCATGTAGGAGAGGAGTGCAACAATAGGAATTGGTTAAAAGTAATGGTCCCAACACTGAACCTTGGGATACACTCAGTGCAGGGTGTTCACTGCACACAGGCACCCAAAGGGGGGGACCCACCCTGAAGACACCCACCCTGAAGACACCCACCCTGAAGACATGGATGATCGGTGCGGCAGGGGACAGATGCAAGCACCAATTTCCCTTTATAGCTTTTCAGACAGCCGCTTCTCCTCCTCTCACTCCTACGGCTGTCAGCTAAAGTGCCATAAGGGAGATCAGTGCTCACTGTTCCCCTGCCGCAGTGCCGCACCGATCATCCCCCAAATGTCCGCCGTGTTCCCCAACCCCCTCACCTCCTCTTCCGCACCGTTGTGTGCTCCTCCAACCCCCCTCATCCCCCCACAGCCGGCTCCTTTCTCTCCTTTCCCACTGGCTGCGGGGGGGGATGTGTCAGGATGGAGAGTAGAGCAAGGGGCCGGTAAATATGTAATTTACCATTCCCTTCCTTGTCTGAATTGGACACAGAGAGTGATTGCTACTGATCACTCCTGTGTCCTGTAATAACTGAGCATAGGAACGTGTGTTACTGTGCTTGAGTTTATAAATGAACAGGAGCGGTTGTCTCCTGTCAATTCATCTTTAAGCTGAAGCTGATGAGAAAGGGACTGGGGAACCTTTATCCTCGGTCCCTTTCTCTGCCTCAAAGGGAACAGAGGTGACTGATATATCACCAAAGCCCCACAATAGGGATGAGCCGAACACCCCCCCGGTTCGGGTTTGCAGCAGAAAATGCGAACAGGCAAACAATTTGTACGAACACCGTTTAAAATCTATGTGACACGAACATGAAAAATCAAAAGCTAATTTTAAACTGTAATATGCAAGTTATTGTCTTAAAAAGTGTTTTGGGACCTGAGTCCTGCTCCAGGGGACATGTATCAATGCAAAAAAAAAGTTTTAAAAACCTCAGTTTTTTCGGGAGCAAAGATTTTAATAATGCTTAAAGTGTAACAATAAAAGTGAAATATTCCTTTAAATTTGGTACCTGTGGGGTGTCTATAGTATGCCTGTAAAGTAGCGCATTTTCCCCCTGTTTAGAACAGTCCCTGCACAAAATGAAATTTCTTAAGGAAAAAGTCATTTAAAACTACTCGTGGCTATAATGAATTGTCGGGTCACGGCAATACAGATAATTCATGAAAAAAAACGAACCAATTTTTTTAAAAAAAAATGCATGGTGGGTCTTCCCAAATTCCATTACCAGGCCCTTCAGGTCTGGTATGGATATTAGGGGGAACCCTGCGCCAAAAAAAAAATCCATACCAGACCCAAGTCCCCATGT
This sequence comes from Rana kukunoris, assembly GCA_029574335.1. NCBI lineage: Eukaryota > Metazoa > Chordata > Amphibia > Anura > Ranidae > Rana > Rana kukunoris. The sequence continues at coordinate 205,523,295 of CM056053.1, forward strand.
TGATTGGGACAATTGCCTTATCCCCACAACCCCAGCCTGTTGGTTGTGGGGGTCTACACTACTTTACATGCATACTATAGACACCACCCATTAAAGGAATATTTCACTTTTATTGTTTCACTTTAAAGTGGATGTAAACCCCCAATTTTTTTTTTTTATGTCACAATGTAGAGTATAAGATTTCCTATCATTTGCCACACAGAGTTAATCCAGATCTGAGAAATCCTCTTTTATGTTCAGTGAAAATGAACAGCCTTCCAGATAAAACCCTGCCTAAATAAAAAGTGAATTTTCTCTCTTCTTGCTTTGAGTGAGAGGTTATTTACATATCTAGCTAGGACATGTTTATCATATGTTATGTTTTGTTTATCATAACATGAGGTGATATAACATCATAACACATCCTGGTAATATACAATGAACTTTAGATCACCTCTTGTTATGATAAACATGTCCAAGCTAGATATGTAAATAACCTGTTACTGAAAGCAATAACAGAGAAACAGACTTTATAATTTGGCAAGTTTTTATCTGGAATTCTGTTAATTTGCACCGAACTTTAAAAGAGGATTACTCAGCGCTGGATTAACTCTGTGTGGCAAGACTGGGCACAGATGATTAGAAATATTATACTCTACATTGTGACATCAAACTTTACATCCACTTTAAGCATTATTAAAATCACTGCTCCCGAAAAAACTGCAGTTTTTTTTAAACTTTTTTTTGCATTGATACATGTCCCCTGGGGCAGGACCCAGGTCCCCAAACACGTTTTATGACAATAACTTGTATATTAGCCTTTGAAATTAGCACTTTTGATTTCTCCCATAGACTTTTAAAGGGTAGTCCGCTGCTTTCGAAGTTGCCGCAAACACCCCAAATAGTTCGCTATTTGGCAAACAATCGAACACCCGATGTTCGAGTCACTTATGTTCGACTCGCACTCGGGCTCATCCCTACCCCCCAACAGACCTGATAAAAAAATGCAATAAATATTACAACATTTTATTTTTTGTTTTTTTATAAAAAATTAAATTGGGTTAAAAAATATTATAAAATAAAACTACTCCATAGCATACCCCCCCCCCAAAAAAAAAAGCATTGTGAAAATAAATGAAAACAAAAAAAACACTATTGACACCATCCACTGCCCCATAACCCAACTCTCATTCCCTTCCCCAGAACCACTGTAAATATATATATATATATATATATTTTTTTTTAATGATTAAAAAATAAACAAAATAGTAAAAAATAATAGATAATAAAAATGAACTGCTGATACTGGCCCACTGCCCTACTGTCACTGCCCCCCCCCCCAATCATTGTGAAATCAAATACAAAAATTGTAAACTGTAAAAAAAAAAAATATAAAAAAATTAAATTGTAGAAAATAATAAAAAAAAGTAATTGCAATAAAGAACTACTGACACCGTCCACTGCCCTATTGACCCCATCCTGCACATACTACCCACCTCCGTACACTCGACACTCCTCTCCTGCACATACTATCCACCTCCATACTCCGCTTCTGCACATACTACCCACTGCCATGCACTCCACACCCCTCTCCTGCACATACTACACACGCCGTCCACTCTGCACTGTACATTCCCTATTTAACCACTTCACTGTATATACGTCCTTTTTTTAAAGATGGATATCTCGGTAACGGCAGCAGCTGCTGCCACAACTGAGGTATCCATCTTTAGCGTGCAGGGTCCTGTAAACGATAACGGCAGTCTGCGCGGCTGATTCGCCATGAGATCGCCGTTATCGGTGGCGGGAGAGGGCCTCCCACCGCTCTCCCGCACCCTCCGCCGCTTACCGTTGCCGTAGGTAGCGGCAGGGGTGATCGGGTACGTTCGTGAGCTGACTGGGGATGCGAGTGAGGGAAAAATGTCCCTCACCCGTCCCCATAGCTCTGCTGGGCGAAAGTGACGTCAAAACGTCAGTCCCGCCCAGCGTCTTAAAGAAACTTTTTTTTTTTTGTCATTTAAAAAAATGACAGTTTCAATTTTTTTTTCTTCAATTTAAGTCTAAATATGAGATCTGAGGTCTTTTTGACCCAGATCTCATATTTAAGAGGACCTGTCATGCTTTTTTCTATTACAAGGGATGTTTACATTTCTTGTAATAGGAATAAAAGTGATCACATTTTTGTATTTATTTTTTCAGTGTAAAAAGTAATAAAAATAAATAAGAAAACAAAAAAAATTGAAATGGTGTTCAAACCACACAAGTGAGGTATCGCCGCAATTGTTAGAGCGAGAGCAAGTACAGTATGTCTCCTGATCTGAACCCAATCAAACACCTATGAGAAATTCTGAAGAGAAGTTGAGTATCACTCTCCATCCAGGCTCTAAAAGAGATCGTTCTTGAAGAATGGGAAAAAAATAGATGTTGCAATATATCGCCAACTTGTTCATTCAATGCCTAGAAGACTTGGTGCTGTCCTTGCAAATCATGGAGGTCATACATGTAGTCCTTTTTGTTGTGGGGGTGTATTCATTTTTGATTCTACTAATTTGAGTAAAACTGAAGACTTTGTAATCCAAGTTATTTTACTAACCTTACTTTCACGTAATGAATGAGCTAAACAAATTGTTCTATAATACTCAGTTTTGTGAACATTTGGGAAATTGTTTTTGTGTTCATTAAGATATTGATTAAAATCGTACATTTCTTTCAAATAATTTTTATTGAGCTTATGTCAAGTACAATATTAAGCAAACTTTTCGGTGGATACCCACATGCAATACAGGATCTTTAAACAAGATATGTCCACTTAAAAGGGACAAGTGCGTATTGAAGAGAACAAGCAGTCCGAATACAGGAGAAAATAGTTCAAACTGTAACGTTGCAACAAGATGTATCCATATATACAGATAGCAAATAACAAGAGGGGTGGGGAAGGGAGGGGGGAGCGGGGGACATATGCAAGGGGGAGAGAGGACGAGAGCAATGCAAGAGTGTCAAATTAGGGGTATGGCAAACTGAGAGCATTAAGAATCATGCAGTATATTCAGCAAGAAAGAAACGGGGGAATCAATGAATCCACTTGTAGGTGTACCAGCATTGCCAGGGGTTCCAAAGGTTTAGCATTGTGGTGTACGTGTGTTTACCTCGAGCAAGGATGGTTTCGTAGGAATAGTGGGTTTGCACTAAGTTCACTATTTCAGCTAATGAGGGGGTGTCTACAGACTTCCAGCGCCTAGCAATCAAGAGTCTAGTTGCCAATAGTATGTGTGAGGTCACTAGTTGCAGAGGTGGTGGTATGTCGTCAATGGTCAGATTGAGGACAGCCAGCTGCGGGGTCAGTGGAACAAGAAGACCTAGAACTTCTTTGAGCAGTGTCTCCACTGCCGCCCATAAATTCTTAAGACGTGGGCATGTCCAGAAAATATGCAGGAGAGTGCCTGTGGAGTTGCAATTCCTCCAGCAATTAGGAGAGGTGTGGGGGTGGAACCGAGCTATCCTAGAAGGTGTCAGGTACCATCTCATCGTCAGTTTTTGTGAGAGTTCCCAGAGGGAGGTACAGGAGGTGTATTTGTAAATGGACTTGACCGCTGCTTGCCATTGTTGGTCTGAGAATTGGGTAGTTAAGTCAGATTCCCAGTCAATGAGAGGTTTTGATTTATGGAAAGATGTCTTTTCCTGTAGGGTATTATATAGTAAAGAGATGCCTTTTGCGGAAGAGCTATCAGCGAAGAAGAATCGCCATAGGTTTGCTGGCAAAGAACCGTCTAGTGAGGGGTTGGCCTTAAGACAGTGTTGAAGTCTGTAGTAAGTAAAATAGTCTGAGGTAGGTGCTTGATGAGTTTTTTGAATTTGAGAGAACGATGAGCTAGCGATTAGGGGGCGTAATTCATGAATGTGGGTAACAGTGTCAGAGAGCCAGGTAGGGATGTTCAGGTCAGGAGTGAGGAGCGTCAGCGTCTCTATAGGCATGGGTATAGGTTTGGTCGGGAGAGTTTTCCATGTGGAGGATTGCAGTGTCTTCCAGACTTTGACTGAGGCTCGTATGGTGGGGGAGTAGAGACTGAGTTGTGGGGAGCCAGTGGTTGTGCTATACAACCAGTGGGATAGATTGGATCCTGGAATCGTGGCGGCTTCTATAGCGCACCATAATGGATTGGGGGTTGTCACCATTTACTCCCGAGTCTGTGAGAGGATGGTGGCCCTATAGTAGTCCGTTATGTCAACATATCCCATGCCTCCAGCAGATTTATGTTTGATATTTTTAGCCTGACTACACCTAAGTGGTTTGCCCTGCCAAACGTAGTTTCTCAAGATAGATTGTAAGGCTTTGAGATAAGAGTTCGGGAGGGGTATAGGAAGGGTTCGGAAGATGTATAGCAACCTGGATAATATCATCATTTTGAAAACCGCAAGTCTGCCTGTCCAGGAAAATTCATGTTTGGAAATTTTTGACGTTTCTCGGATAAGCATTTGTTTGGCCTCAGTGTAGTTACGCGGGAATAGACTTTTTGTGGATTTGGTTAGGGTGATACCCAAATATGTTATTCCGGAGTCCGCCCATGGGTACGGAAAGTTGTTCCTAAGTAGGTTACTGGTTATGGCGTCTAAGTCCAAGTCTAAAATGTAGGATTTCTGTTCATTTACTTTGTAGTAAGATACGGCACCAAATCTTTGCAGTAGTAGCTGCACCGAGGCCAGGGATGAGGGAGGGTCTGTTAGCATGATTATCACATCGTCTGCAAAGAGGCTAATTTTATGTTCTAATGAGGCGATTTTAAATCCGGCTATCCCGTGGTGGGATCTAACGTGTTCGGCTAAGGGCTCCATGACAAGGTCGAAGATTAGTGGGGACAGGGGGCATCCTTGGCGAGTGCCATTAGAGATTAAAAAGGGTTTAGACAGGATTTCTGAGGTGTAGACTTGGGCAGAGGGAGAGGAGTATAGAGCCATAATGGCAGATAGAATGGGACCGCGGAATCCAAATTTTTCAAGGGTGGCGTGCATATATCCCCAGTGAACTCGTTTAAAAGCCTTCTCTGCTTCCAGGGACAGGAGCAGAGAAGGCGTTCGGGTCGACTCGGCAGTATGAATGATGTTGATAAGTCTGCGGGTTGCGTCAAAGGTTTGCCTACCTCTAATAAAGCCAGATTGGTCTTTATGTATGAGCAGGGGCATTAAATCTATTAAACGATTGGCGATGAGTTTGGCGTGTATTTTAGCATCAAGGTTTAGGAGAGATATGGGCCGAAAATTCTGGGTGTATGCGGGTTCTTTACCAGGTTTCGGCAGGGTAACAATCAGGGCAGAAAGCATTTCAGGTGGAAGAGAGGAGGATGAGGCAGCATCGTTACAGACATTAGCCAGGAATGGTGACAGGATTGAGCCAAATTTTTTATAGTACTCGCCAGTGAGGCCATCAGGGCCTGGAGATTTATTGGAGGGCAATGTCGAGATTGTGCGTAAGATTTCCAGGTGTGTGAATGCGGCATTAAGAGTCTCCAGTTGGTCCTCAGACAGTGATGGGAGATTGATTTCATGGAGGAATGCTGTTATGTCTTGAGGGGTTGGTTGGAGAACAGATTGATCGTCTTTCAAGTTTTACAATGTATTATAGTAACATCGAAAGGCGTCAGCCATGACCGAGGGGTCAGTCAGTTTTTGGTTTGAGATGGGGTGGTATAGGTGAGGTATCTTAGTTTTGGCAATATAGCCTTTAATTCTATTGGCCATGGCTTTGACCGCCTTATTGCCTGTAGAGTAATGTTGGGCTTTGAGGCGAGTGTGGGCTCTCTCAAAAGAGTCCAATAAATGGGCTCTTAGCTCTTGTCTGAGACAGTCCAGTTTTTGTTTGGACGTTGGGCTGGGGTTGGATTGGTTTTGGGTTTCTAGGACTTTTATGTCGGAAGTAAGGGAGTCTAGGCGCTGCGTTTTCATCCTCCTCTCTTTAGCACTCAATTGTATAAAAATCCCTCGAATGAACGCCTTATGGGCATTCCATAATACAGAATTATCAGCCACAGAAGCTGCATTAAGGGAGAAAAATTCAGTTAAACGGTCTTTGACAAATTCAGAGTGGGAAGGAGAGTGGATGATTGAAGCGTTGGCTCTCCAGATCTTCGTCCGTGAAGGGAAAGGGGAGTCACTGAGAGACATGGTAACAGGAGCGTGGTCGGACCACGTAATAGTGGATATATCGGCTGCAGAGACTTTGGGGAGGGACCATTTGTCCACAAGAAAATAGTCTATCCTCGTGTAGGAGTTGTGGCGAGGGGAGAAATAGGAGTAATCTCTCTCTGTGGAGTGGAGATATCTCCAGGCGTCGTAGAGATCATGTGTCCTCATAAAGGAGCTCATAGGTGAGGCAGTCCTGCTCGATCGAGAGGAAGCGTCCAGGGAGTTGTCGGGGACTATGTTGAAATCCCCACACACAATGAGGTGGCCTTGTTTGAAGTGGTTGATCTTTTTCATGAGCTTGGACAGGAAACTGATCTGTTTAGTGTTAGGGGCATAGACCGTTACAACAGTGTATCGCATGTTATTCATGGAGCAGTCCAAGGCCAGGTACCTGCCTTTGGCATCTACCAAGCTGTTGTGGAGAGTAAATGAAACCGTGTTTTTAATGGCAATGAGGACTCCATTCTTTTTTACAGGTCCAGAGGCTTTAAAGATGTTAGGGAAGGATTTGTTGGTGCAAGGCGGCTCTGCAGAGGATTTAAAGTGTGTTTCTTGCACACAGAGGACATCACAGAGGGATGTCTGGGCCGTCTTCCACATCGATGACCTTTTCACAGGATGATTTAGACCCTTGACGTTCAAGGATAGGAACTTTGGCATCTTGGGTAAGTTAGCGTGTTATGCGTATATAGAAATGTACTCACAGTGTTTCAGAGGTCCACCGAACCGCGGAGGTTAGTACGTATCAAGAGGCAGGTGGCGGATCCAGAAGTAGGTGCTCTCGGGGATCCGGAGGTCTCCGGAAGGTGAACGGGAGGGAGGAAGAAGAGTCAAATGAGGAAAGAAAAATTAAAGTCAGTAATAACTTGCGTAAAACAGCAACTTGGATGGGTGTAAAGGTACACCGCAATCAGTAGTATATTAGGAGACTACTGAGTGTTTTGAGGGGTAAAAGTTTGTGGGCTGATCACGTCGAGCAGGCACTAACCGGAGAACATGGTAACAAAATGCAGGTGGGGAGTATACTAACCGCATAGTCATTTGTTGACACTGGGGTGAGGTCCTGGAGTGTAGGCTTGGGGATCATCAGGGGAGGACACTTGCATCGGGGTGACATCGTTGGGAATTATGTTCCATTTCTTGAGGAGTCAGATACCATCTTCCACCGTATGGATGTTATGCTTCACACCGTTCCTGGTGATCAGAAGTTTAGTCGGGAATCCCCATTGGTAGGGGATTTTATGGTTGTTCAATGGCTTTGTGATGGTTTGGAGTTGTCTCCTCTGCTGACGGGTGTATTGGGAGATATCGGTGAAAAGTTGTAACTTTGCGTATGGCGCAGGCAGTTGGCCCATTCTTCTGGATGCGGACATGAGCATGTCTTTGGCATGGTAGAAGTGCATTCTCATGAGGGTATCGCGAAGCACTTCTGGCGGCAGGTGTGTAGGCTTTGGCAGGCGGTGTATACGATCGATAATGGTTTCTACTGCCGGAAGATCGGGAAGGAAGGAAGCGATCATTTTCCGGGCGTATGTATTAAGATCAGCTGGTGCGATCGTTTCTAATATGCCACGGATTTTCACGTTGTTGCGCCTGGAACGGTCCTCGAGGTCCGCCATTTTGGCCCGTATCCATTGTTGCTCATCCCTGGTGTGTTCATGTGCATCTACTAGGTCATTGACCGTGACTGTCATGGCGCCCATTTGTTGCTCAATAAGCCCTACTCTCTGGCCTGTATGCACCATCTCATCCTTAAGTGCTGTGAGCATGGAGGAAATGTCATTATGCAGGGAGCTGTGTAGAGACATCAGCATGTCTTTTAAGACAGTGTCCATCACTGGCTGATTAGTGGTAGGGAAGGCCGCAATAGGGGATGACACTAGTAGTAGTGCTGGGAGGTTATCTAGGGTAGGCCTTACCTCAGTGACCTGAGCGCCAGGGTCCAGCCGCATCCGCGTTTTCGCCGGGCTGTTTGAGGCGGACACTGCTCCAGGAGGTAGAGCGGAGGGTGAGTGAGGGTGGATGGACGAGTCTCCGTCTTCAGGGATGTCAGAGAGGTGTCTCTCAGAGAACGCTATCTCGCCACGCGGCGAGCGGTCGCAGGCGCCATCTTGGCTTCGAGTGCTGTGAGGCAGGGAGAAAAAGTCTGTGAGCTTCCGCGGTTGCCGCTCCTCTTTTCGTTTGCGGGTGGACCCGGTCGGGTTCCCCAGTGTCTGGGGAGTAAAATGCTGCATGGTGGAGCTGTGGGTTAGCGCTGTGCAGGCAGTTGTTCTCCGGTCTGTGCAGGAGCTGAGGAATCAGGCGTCCATTCGGCTTGGCGGTTGGCCACGCCCCAAAATCGTACATTTCAAAAGAGGTGTACTCATTTATGCTGAGCATTCTGTATGTGTGTGTGTGTGTGTGTACATACATACATACATACATACATACATACAGTAGCTCACAAAAGTAAGTACACCCCTCACATTTTTGTAAATATTTATTATATCTTTTCATATCACAACACTGAAAAAATTATACTTTGCTATAATGTAAAATAATGTGTACATCTTGTATAACCATGTACATTTTCTGTCCCCTCAAAATAACTCAACACACAGCCATTAATGTCTAAACAGCTGGCAAAAAAGTGAGTATACCCCTAAGTGAAAATGTCCAAATTGGGCCCAATTAGCCATTTTCCCTCCTGGTATCATGTGACTCGTTAGTGTTACAATGGTCTCAGGTGTGAAGTGCAAGCAGGTGTGTTAAATTCTGGGTTATCACTCGTGCTCTCTCTCATACTGGTCACTGAAAGTTCAACATGGCATCTCATGGCAAAGAACTGTCTGAGGAAAAAAAGTTGTTGCTCTACATAAAGTTGGCCTAGGCTATAAGAAGATTGCCAAGACCCTGAAACTGAGCCTGAAACATGGTGGCCAAGACCATACATGGGTTTAACAGGACAGGTTCCACTCAGAATAGGCAAAGAAGTTGAGTGCACGTGCAGTGGTCTGCATTGCTTTTGTCCCACAAGGGATGATGCACAAGAAAGCTTGCAAAGTTTACTGAAGACAAGCAGACTAAGGACATGAATTACTGGAACCATGTTCTGTGGTCTGTTGAGACAAAGATAAACGTATTTGGTTCAGATGGTGTCAAGCGTGTGTGGCGGCTCCCAGTACACTCAGGACTTTGCATTGTAGAAAAGTGTATGTGTAATATATATATATATCATTATTATTATTTTTTTTAAGGTGGCTGTGAATTGCCTAGGTCATCAATTTCTTTACATACATTCAATATTTGTTTTGCTTCTTTACAGGATGGTACCTTGCTACATCAGCAAACCCAAAAGTGCATTCAAGCTGAAAGAAACTCTCAAACAGGAAATCCTGAGCCTGTATTAAGGCCCTGTTTAGATATTGATCTACAGAAATGGTTTTTCCAAGAAAGAAGTTGAAAGTGTGATGTAGCTTCAACAGAAAGGAGAATTTGGCAGCTATTTTGATGTTTATGGCACTTTTTGTCTCGGATTTATATAATATGTGCTATGTTCACAATTGCCTAACTGTGCCTTTTTAGAGTAACGAATGGTGGAACACTTCCAGAATTTGAATGAAGTCATAGATGAAATTTTACATGCATAGTCCACCTTTCTGATGATAAAAAAATGCACCCATATTTATTGAAAAAAAATGCATCTATTTTTTTGTTTTGCATTGGAGCACCTGCAAAGCATTGCAAATTGCAATCAGCTGATTGCAGACAAAAAGCCTTGGCTCCTGCACACTATTTCTCCAGCCACATGTTTGTGCCAAGCTACAGACCTCCAGTTATGGGACTGGAGGAAGTATCAATGGATAACATAACTTCCCTCTGCCATTGTGTTTTTTTCCCTTTACAGATACCTGTGAATGAGTGGGTGGAGCCATGCACAGCTGTGCCAAATAGCATAAAGGGGATGCTACAGGGAAAAAAAAAACCTGGATGTCCCTACATCCAGAGGATCTTTTATCCCTATAGCATCCCCTAATGGTTTTAAGTAGTGATGACAGACTGTGAGGCCTCGTACACACGAGGCAATTCATTTGTTCAAATCGGTCGGACCGACCGATTTGAACAAATCTGTCTCTTTGGATTTTGGTTTGCTCGCGTGTACACACAAGCAAACCAAAATCCCCGCCACCAGACGGCGCGCTGACGTGGCGGTGACGTTGACGCCGCCACGTCACCGCACAAGGAAGTAAAACACTTCCGCGCATGCGCCGAATCCATTCGGCGCCGGTGCGAGACGACATGTCTGCTGGTAAGTGTACTAACCAGCAGACATGTCAGGCGGACGGGTTCCCACCCGATAGATTTCAAAGCATGCTTTGAAATCTGTCGGGTGGCCAAATCCGTCGGCTCGCCCGTACACACGATCGAATCTGTCTGCTGGGACTGTCTAGCAGACCGTTTCCAGCAGACAGATTTGATCGTGTGTACGAGGCCTGACCTAAATATGGGTGTAACTAAACCATGGTAAGAAAGCTACGTTTCTATTTTAAAGGTGATGGTGTATAAAAAAAATAAAGCATATATTAGCCTATAGTATATATGAAAAGATTGCAACTAATTGCTGTATTATTGATTTTGGTTTTAAAAACCATGTTTTAACTTTTCCTTTTACCAAAATTGTAGATCTTGATTTCTGTAGGTGGAAGCACTATATTGAGCCATTGATTTTTTTTACCTGCAAAATAATCACATGTGTTAAAGCTGCTGCAAATGACCTATAGTTGTTGTCATGTTTATTGTACATTTTCTGCAATTTTCTGTGTGTCAGAATTTATTTGGCTCTGCTAAATGAAACCTGTAATGAGCGAATGTGGAGGTGTTGCTGACTTTTTATTACAGTTGCTGGCATACGTGCTGAGCTTTGACTTTCTGATATGCATGCTTGCTGCTCATAACGTACTTAAGTCGGACAATTGTCCCTTTTTTTTTTTTTTTTTTTTTTTTTTTTTTTTAAGGTGATCAGGCCTTTATATTCCATACTATATTTAGTATAAATTTCTAAATATTTACTTTCTGTGAAGAGTAGGTCTAACTTGCACTGCAGTAGTTTCATAAAGTTTTTAATCCTGAATATCATTCCATAAATAATAGTATATGGCTGTATGTTCTTTTTGGACATTTTGAGGTGCAGAGCTTCGAGCACCAATGACACAATCATGCCCATGGACCGTATTGGTGTATGTTGCGATTTATAATAGAAATGTGTTGGACTCTATTTATTTTTTCAGATGCTGGAGAGTTTCAAAATATTAAATGGTTTCTGGAGTTCTCTACCATAGCTCAAGAATATCATTTACCTCTCCTTTGGTTGGCCAAATGGTTGGTTTAGAAATAATGATTATATATATATAATTGTACAGTACAGACCAAAAGTTTGGACACACCTTCTCATTCAAAGAGTTTAATTTTTTTTTCATGACTATGAAAATTGTAGATTCACACTGAAGGCATCAAAACTATGAATTAACACATGTGGAATTATATACATGACAAAAAAGTGTGAAACAACTGAAAATGTCATATTCTAGGTTCTTCAAAGTAGCCACCTTTTGCTTTGATTACTGATGTGCACACTCTTGGCATTTTCTTGATGAGCTTCAAGAGGTAGTCACCTGAAATGGTCTTCCAACAGTCTTGGAGTTCCCAGAGATGCTTAGCACTTTTTGGCCCTTTTACCTTCACTCTGCGGTCCAGCTCACCCCAAACCATCTCGATTGGGTTCAGGTCCGGTGACTGTGGAGGCCAGGTCATCTGGCGCAGCACCCTATCACTCTTCTTCTTGGTCAAAGCCTGGAGGTGTGTTTGGGGTCATTGTCCTGTTGAAAAATAAATGATGGTCCAACTAAATGCAAACCGGGTGGAATAGCATGCCGCTGCAAGATGCTGTGGTAGCATCTGTCAACCGTGTCACCAGCAAAGCACCCCCACACCATCACACCTCCTCCTCCATGCTTCACGGTGGGAACCAGGCATGTAGAGTCCATCCGTTCACCTTCTTTAGCCCAAACAAGTGTTCTTTAGCCCAAACAAGTATCTTCTGCTTGTTGCCTTTCTTTAGCAGTGGTTTCCTAGCAGATATTCTACCATGAAGCCCTGATTCACACAGTCTCCTCTTAACAGTTGTTCTAGAGATGTGCCTGCTGCAAAATGTGACTACTTTGAAGAACCTAGAATATGACATATATTTTCAGTTGTTTCACACTTTTTTGTTATGTATATAATTCCACATGTGTTAATTCATAGTTTTGATGCCTTCAGTGTGACTCTACAATTTTCATAGTCATTAAAATAAAGAAAACTCTTGGAATGAGAAGGTGTGTCCAATCTTTTGGTCTGTACTGTATACAGTGCCTTTCGAAAGTATTTGGCCGCCTTGAACTTTGAGACCTTTTGCCACATTTCAGGCTTCAAACCTAAAGATGTAAAACAACAAGTGGGACACAATCATATAGTGGAACCAAATTTATTGGATATTTCAAACTTTTTTAACAAATAAAAGACTGAAAAATTGGGCGTGCAAAATTATTCAGCCCCTTTACTTTCAGTGCAGCAAACTCTCTCCAGAAGTTCAGTGAAGATCTCTGAATGATCCAATGTTGACCTAAATAACTAAGTAATGATGATAAATAGAATCCACCTGTGTGTAATCAAGTCTCCGTATAAATGCACCTGCACTGTGATAGTCTCAGAGGTCCGATTTTAAAGCGCATAGAGCATCATGAAGAACAAGGACCACACCAGGCAGGTCTGAGATATTGTTGTGGAGAAGTTTAAAGCCGGATTTGGATACAAAAAGATTTCCCAAGCTTTAAACATCCCAAAGAGCACTGTGCAAGCGATAATATTGAAATGGAAGGAGTATCAGACCACTGCAAATCTACGAAGACCTGGCCGTCCCTCTAAACTTTCAGCTCATACAAGGAGAAGACTGATCAGAGATGCAGCCAAGAGGCCCATGATCACTCTGGATGAACTGCAGAGATCTACAGCTGAGGTGGGAGACTCTGTTCATAGGACAACAATCAGTCGCATACTCCACAAATCTGGCCTTTATTGAAGGGTGGCAAGAAGAAAGCCATTTCTTAAAGATATCCATAAAAAGTGTCGTTTAAAGTTTGCCACAAGCCACCTGGGAGACACACCAAACATGTGAAAGAAGGTGCTCTGGTCAGATGAAACCAAAATCGAACTTTTTGGCAACAATGCAAAACGTTATGTTTGGCTTAAAAGCAACACAGCTCATCACCCTGAACACACTGTCAAACATGGTGGTGGCAGCATCATGGTTTGGGCCTGCTTTTCTTCAGCAGGGACAGGGAAGATGGTTAAAATTGATGAGAAGATGGATGGAGCCAATCACAAAACCATTCTGCAAGAAAACCTGATGGAGTCTGCAAAAGACCCGAGACTGGGACGGAGATTTGTCTTCCAACAAGACAATGAACCAAAACATAAAGAAAAATTTTCAATGGAATGGTTAAAAAAATAACATATCCAGGTGTTAGAAAGGCCAAGTCAAAGTCCAGACCTGAATCCAATCGAGAATCTGTGGAAAGAACTGACAACTGCTGTTCACAAACGCTCTCCATCCAACCTCACTGAGCTTGAGCTGTTTTGCAAGGAGGAATGGGAGGTTCAAGGGGGCCGAATACTTTAGCAAGGCACTGTGTGTGTGTGTGTGTGTGTATATATATATATATATATATATATATTTATAAAAAATACTGTGTGCGTATATACAGTATACTGCATCCGTTATCTTTACAACTGACAGACTTTTGTGAAGGACATTTAGTCTAAAACTTTGTCAGTAAAAATCAACTTATTTTTTTCAGGCAGTTTAATGTTGGCTTGACAAGCATAAGAATAAACCCCTTGACAGCTTGATGCAGCAGCAGCAGCCACTTATCCAGACAGTGCTTAGAGCCATTTGGGACTAATTTTTAAATATTTAAATATTTTTAAATAGAAGCAGGCCAAAGCCGGCAGCCTCATTTGCCGACCCTGCTATAATTAATGGATAGATTCATGTATTGCATTAATCTATCTATGGAAACCATCCGGTCCTGGGCTTTTCCCCTTGGTAATTTTTTTTAGGGCATCGTTGAGTTCGTCTTGTGTTTATTGGCCTCTCTAAGAATTCTGTATTGTCAACTGTTATCTTTGGTAGATTTACTTCTGTAAAATATTGCTGTATTTTAGGTTTCCTGTGGTTCTCTTTCTGCTGTGTTTCTTTGTTTATAATTGCATATAAAGAACTATAAAATTCCTTAAAAGTCTTAGCGATTACAGTTGTTTTGTACGTAATTTCTCCTTTTTGATTTTTTTATCCTCTCAATATAGTTTAAAGTATTTTTTTTCCTTGAAACTTTTGCTAAGTACCTTCCTGGCTTATTGTCCCATCTATATCTATCTTTTGCCACGTTTCTGAATACTTTCCTAGTCTCTTCCTCCATTAGTTCCCTTAGTTGGTCTCTTTTTATCACCACTCTCTGATATATTTCTCTAATAGAGTAAGTTTTATGTAGCTGTTCCAAGTCGTTTAACTCCCTTATTGTCCGTTTCCATTTCTTTGCTGCCCCTATTGAGATTAATTTACCTGTAATATATGCCTTGTGGGCTTCCCAGATTGTGGCCTTTGTGAAATCAGAAGTGTTATTTATACAAAAAAATTGATCGATTTCCATTGTTATTTCTATATCTTCTATTAGGTCTTCATTTAACCTCCATGTCCACTTCAAAGGAAAGAGACCCTAGCCGTAGGATATTTATAAAGATTTTCAATCCATCTCATGAATCTTAAGCCCATCCCTATGCTTCGTAGTGTAGTCCTCAAAAACCCCCAGCATCAATTGACATGAGCAGGACTAGGGGATTTAAAAATTAAATTTAAGGATAGAAGTGTCCTTATCCTTAAATGTAATTTTTACTGTTACCGGGGCATGGTCTGAAATTGTTATCTCTATTGCGGTTTCCATCACATACTCTAAGATTGCATGATCGACCAAAATGTAATCCAGTCTCGTGTATGTATCATGCACCGACGAGTGGAATGTATCATCTTTTTTACTGGGATGGGCTATTCCCCATATATCCAACAACTGGTTAGCATGCATTTTTTTTCTGATCTGTTTCAGTTGTTTACTTTCTCTCATTGGTGCACCAGACTTACTATAGAGACCGTGCTCCATTGAGAAGTTTAAATCTTCCGCAACAATCAGATGTCCTTGTTTAAACTTCTCTATGGCATCTAGGATCCCTTTTTAATATTTTTTTTAGGGTTCTTTTTTGGGGCAGTAGACATTCACTAACGTTTACCTAATTTCCTGTAGGATCCCTTTCAAAAACAAGAACCAACCTTCTGGGTCTACTTTTCTATCTTCCAACTCAAACCTTATATTTTTCCCTATTCCAATGGCAACTCCTTTTTGCCCTTTTATTTGGGGAATCCCCATAATATCAGGTTGGAATAGCCTGTGAATACATCTTATATTTGAATCCAGGGGTAGATGCGTTCCTTGTAAAAAGACCATCTCTACAGCATATCTTTCTAACTCTCTTAGTACCATATGTCTTTTTTCCAGAGAGTTCAGTCCTCTTACATTGTATGTCATAAATTTAACCTTGTCATCATTTGTTTTCATTTAGCTTCCATGCTTTGACCCACAGATTTTTATGCTGCAATATATAAATTTCCCTTTTTCTAACGTCAATACTTGCATATATGGACAGAAATATACAGATCTTTCCCTCCTCCCCTCCTCCCCCCCCCCAACCCCACTCCCTTATATGCCTGTTCTTGATGGTCTCTTTTTTATACTTTCCCCTTCAAATTCTTTTATTTTCACTAGATTGAAGTCCGTTGATTTTTTTTCACTTCCTCTACTCGTTCCAACATTTGATCGAAATTTCTATGCATTATTGACATGTCCGTTTTTAGCCATTTTTCCAAAGCCACCAACATTAGTTGCATCTCTGTTTTAGTTGGAAGTAATTCTGGGTTTAAAGATTGAGGTTCTTCTGCTTTCCTCTGTTCCTGGGCATCATACAGGTCTAAGTCCGTTCTGGGTTCTATTGCATTATCCATCTCTATGCTTTTGCTCTGGCCCTTTTTTTTTCTTCTCCTTACTCTCCATTTGGCTAGCCCTTGCCCTTGCTTTTTTTCAGTTGTCTGCTTTCCACTATTTCCTCCGTGTGTTACATATTTGTTCATTGGGCCCGGGCTCGAGTTCGGGGGGTGACTTTGGAGTTGCTCCTCCTCTTCCTGACCTGCCCCTTATCGTCGGCTCTATTAAATAATTTCCCTGGTATCTTATGTATACTTTAGTGGGGTGGTGAGTGTTTTTGTGTATATAGGTAGGTATATATAGGTGTTGACCTTCCTTCATTGTAAAATAGATTCCGCTGCTGAGTCTCCTTTCTCTTTCCACTGTTTAACTCTCAAAGGAAGTATACCCAGTACTTGCACAGATGTTAGTTCATACCATTTAAATAAACAGTCAGTAACCGTCACCTTCTACCCCGATGGTACCACAGGTACCTTTCACCTCCTAGGTATCTTATGGGTCTCTCACTGGGGTATTTGTTACTTCACTCACATATACCATATGCCGTATACACTGATATTCTTTCAAACAGTCTCTTTTTTTTTTTGTGTGTTTACACAGTATTAGGTAATGGTAGCGATTCCTTGTACTCACCATCTCCACATCAGTGACTTTGATCAGGAACTTATCCTCTGTGACTGTTTCCACTGCTGGTTACAGAGCTGGGGCCACGGCAGGGAGTACGTGGGGGGATCACCTTAGAAGCTCCGTCAGGGATTTCAGTGAGTTTTCAGTGGGGCTGCAGTCCTCGGTAGAAATTGGGGGTTCAGAGTTTGCCTTTCCCACTCAGACTTTGTCCGAAACTGCCTGAGAGTTCTCCTAGCAGCCAGGACTGTTGCAGTGCTGCTCGCCTCTCTTGTCACGTTCCCCCCTCTCTGTGGGGGGAGGGAGAGGGACAAGGAACCCGCTTCCTCCTATGCTCTTGTGCAGCTGCACGTAGGGAAGTGGGCAGCCGCTGAAGAATCCGCAATAGCCGGCAGTACAGGGAGCCGTGCGGGAAACCAGCGATGGTAAGGAGGAGAGAGCCTTGCAGACGGGCGGGTGGGAAGAGAGGACTATCTCCCTGCCAACATCATACAAGGCACGAGGTGGGAGTTCAGGGCTTCCTGCTATGCACCGAGGATCTCTTCCAGCAGCGTCATTAGGAGACTCCTCCCTCCAACATCCCCGACATCATTTTGATCAAACTCACTGTTTCTAATGCGTTTCTGCCAATTGAAATCAATGGGCAGCGCTGGGAATATTCTGCTGTAGTGGCGCATTGATGAAAAGCAGTGAGAAAATAGCGCAACCCCCAAAACTATATATAATTCTCACTTTATATATATTTTTTTATTTTTTTACTTTTATGTTTTTTGTATGAGATAATATATTTTTATTCACTGATTGTGTTAATGGGAATCTGTGGGATTTGTCCTAAATTAACTCCTTCACTATCAGTCTTTCTTTTCACATTTGCTATTGCAAATCATTTTTAGGGAAGCGCAAGTTCACCATTGCTTTACATACTGTAGTGGCGCATTGCAGGCGGTTTTTGCGCCGCAAATCCGATGGTAAAATGGCAGTGGTTTACCGCTATTTTACCAAAGACGCTATGGGCAGCACCTGTGTGAAAGGGGTCTAAGTGTGAAAAATCTAGAAAAAAAGTCCGGAAGCGGCAAATGCTTTTTCACAGCACTGTACAGAATCCTACATTTGATCAAATTCTAGAAGTTTGACTACCTTTTTTTCTGTATTTTAAATCACTGACTTTTACATAAGTGTGCAGATGGGAACTCTGGCTTTCCTAATCCCGAAAGTATTAAAGCATGCAGGCCAGAAATTTAGCTAGGAAATAGGGATTTTCGAAAGGTCAACTCAGTATTTCTGTCATAACAGGTTTCCATAAATAACTAAAAAGAACTACAAATGTGACAAATTATATTAAACACTTCTAAAGCATTCCCTGTTACACATACCTCTAGGGCAGTGGTTCTCAACCTTTCTAGTGCCGTGACCCCTTGAGAACATTTCCGAAGTTGTGGGGACCCCTAACAGTAAAATTATTTTCATAGCGTGGGTTTTCAGCATCCAAGACAAGTAATTTGTGCCCCTAAACCCCTGGCATTTAGTGCTCCCTGAGTCTATTCCACTCAGAGTATTAAAACCCCTTATAGCACATTTTAGGATGTACCACTCTTTCTCTTTGTTCTCCTTTCTTTCCCTTTTTTCATTTCACTCTAACCTAAGTTTTTTTCCCCATACCTCTCTCTAGCCATCTTTCTTGTTTTCTCTCCCCATTTCTTTCTTTCTTCCTCCACCTCTTTTCCGCTCCCTTCCATGTATTCTCTATTTTTATTTCTTCTCTTACTCCTTGGTGGGGGGGGGGGGGGATGGGATCAGTGGCAGTGTTGGGGGGGGGGGGGTCTTATCAGTTAACTTAGGTGCTCTTGATCAAGGTCATCTGCTGATCTGAGAACTGTAGTGGGGACTTTTAATGGCAACTCTAATCACAGGTAGTTTTACTGTGTCTCCGGCTTCACTGTGTCTCCGACATTCTGGTGTCTCGCAGCAGTGACACCTATGCCGAAATCAGGAGATGGTCTCCTCCAGCCCCTCCCACTTCACATTCCTTACCAGTCAGCTGACCTCTAGTCTCTGCTCCCCACCCATGCCATGAAATGAATGGGCAGCTGTGAATAGGCTGAGTGGGTAGCCACAGTCTCCAGGGACAGCTCTGCTGCGCAGCCGCAAAAAGGCTGGGAGACAGGAACAGCCCAGGATTTGGTGACCCCTGGCAAATCATCATTTGACCCCGGAGGGGGTCCCGACCCCAGGTTGAGAACCACTGCTCTAGGGTAAAGAAACATACTTGCTAAGAACCTCTGCTTTGATATATGAAGGATAAATAATAATAATAAAGTATAAAAGTTTATATAACAATGTTTTGTGTAAGCACAAAATGAAGATACTGTACATTTATTAAAGCTAATGTTCATTTGCTGAATTTAACAGTGAAAGCTGATTCTGTTGTTTGTATGATGGGTGTACTATATGTTATGTAATTCCTTTTTAACATAATTTAACAAACTGATTTACTGTAATGCTAATTTTAAAAAAAATATATAAATTCAAATTACATTTTGGAGTGTGATCATGGTGAGGCCCTAAAATGTGTTTTACCATAAACAATTTGACAAAAGAATAGTTTTGTGTTGCTTTCATTATACCACCAGAAATGTATATGACCATAATTTTTCTTTCCTGACAGTTCTCGATGGTAGCATACATATATGTTAACTTTTTCCCTTCTTAAGCCTCGTACACATAATTGGATTTTCCGACAACAAATGTGTAATGACAGGATTTTGTCGTAAAATTCGACCGTTTGTACACTCCATCGGACAATTGTTGTCAAATTTTCTGACAACAAATGTTTTATAGTATGCTTTAAAATTGTCCGACAATAAATGTGTTATGTCTGATTATCCAATCGTGTGTCGGGAAAAAAATCCAAACTACAAACACGCATGCTCAGACGCAATGCTAAACTTATGGTTGGCATTGCTTCTGAGCATGCGTGTTTGTACTTTTTGTTGCCCAAAGGGTGCCACTAAAGAGCTGAAAAAACATGTAGTTTCATATTTGTTGGCTGAGAATTTTTTTCCATCTGTATGCAGAAGAAGTTTACGGCCAACACCCTTCGGACGTGTGTATGTGGCTTTACTCCGTCTAAGGCGGGGTAAGCGACCTGGGCACTCCAGCTGTAGTGAAACTAAAAATCCCATCATGTCTCTAGGAGTCATGCCTGCGATTGTCAGGGTCTTGAAATGTCTCATGGGACTTGTAGTTTCACCACATCTGAAGGGCCGAGGTTGCCTATCCCTAGTCTAAGGGCATATATTTGTTGCCATGAAAAAATGACATGCGTATAGTGATACAATTGTATTGCAATGCCATGGCTACATACATATGGCATCTAGCTACTGTAGGGAAAAAAAAGACTTGGGGTCGGAATGCACACAAAAAATTAATTTTATTACTAGACAGAAACCGCCTGAATGAAAGAATTTTTTTTTTCTAACGAATGAAAGGATTGATTATGGGTAAGGACTTGGCAAAGCTGTTATAGCATTATTATTCTAATCATACAGTATAGGAAGGCATGATATTCATAGACCCTTGGCTGTTACCGTCAGGTCTCCTAATTGGCTAACTGGCAAACCCAGTTAGAACATGGGTCTGTGCAAACCCTCTATAGCTGTACTCTACTCTGTGAGTTTTCCGTTTCTTGTTAGTGTTCTAAGATAATGGGCCTATTCTCAGTTACAGAGAAATCACTTGTAGCTTGGCTATACAGCTGAACCTCGGATTACGAGCATAATCTGTTCCAGGAGCATGCTCTTAATCCAAAGTGAGTTTTCCCATTGAAGTCAATGAAAACAAAAATAATTTTTTCAGCATTGACTTCAATGGGATGCAATACCTAATGTGTGCAGAGGTGGGCGGAGCGCCAGAGAGCTTGTTTCCTGCGCCCCTGTATCTCAGGCCATATGAGGTACTGCAGGCCAATGTTTGACTTTTCTCTGCTCCTGCGCCCCCGTACCTCAGGCCAAATGAGGTATTGCAGACCTATTTTTGTCTCTGCTCAGCTTCTGTGCCCCCATACCTCAGGCCAAATGAGGTACTGCAGGCCCATTTACCTTGAATTCTGCTTGTCTTGCGAGTCAACACTTGTAAACCGAGTTGCTCGCAAATATATACCCTCTGAAACCAAATTACTCTTAAACCGAGGTTCCACTGTATTACTTCATGTTATTCATTCAACTGTCTTTTAAAAACAAGAGGCTTAAACGCGTTCTAAAATGCCACTTCATTTATAAACTTTAACCACCAATCAGGAATCACCAATAGGTATTGGAAATGTAACTAAAGGTAAAACTTTTTTGTTTTGGATAGAGTGAAGAGGTATTAGAACTCGTCAGGTTTTCATTGCATTTTGTGTCTTCATTCGGGAATTTCACACTATCTATTTGTCCTGTTTACTGTTTTCATCAAAAGTGAAAGTAGAAGAAAATCCCACATTTTCGGTTGATACCGGAAAATTAATAGAGGGGAAATCTTTTAGCAGGGACACTAGCTCCGATGATACTCCACAATTCCCTTACTTTGTAGGGATTTCCACTCATTTTTAGACCGAAAGTGAAAGGAAATCTTCTATGAGACACAGATGGCCAAAATGAAAACCAATAACGTTTTGCCTTTTAGTGACACTTTAAATGCTGCTTAATCCATATTGTTTTCAGGGAGGGGGGAAGCTTCTCTGAAATGCAAAAAGTGTCCTTCAATGTGCACAGGGACTAAGGGAGTCGCCAAACAGCATGGGGTGGACAACAGCAAGCTGCAGAAGGGACACGTTTAAACATCTGACTCCCAGGGGGGCCTGTGTTTTGACGCTGGCTCCAGGATTCTTTATTTGCTGGTTTTTAAGCTAAAGACAGCTACCAGTGACATCCTGCTTTGATGCATGCTTTACAAGTGTAGCACTACCCCCGAAGGAGCTGCTGGTTTAGATTTGGGCCTCACCGTTCGTTGTCTAGGGGATGAGAGTCTATAGAAACCACACAATCCACACAAGTTGTAAATCCTTTTTGTTAAGCTTCATTTCACACAAACGTGCACAGGTAGAGGGATGGAAGGTCAGGGGAAGGTTCAAGCACTTGATGCAGATAACTGGGGAGCTTTTAAGCTTCAAAAGTCGCACTCGCCACTTTCCTCTGAGTGGGTATTGCTCACACGGATAAGCCCCTCTCACCGGCCTAGCAGCCGGGATGATGCATCACATCTTTCATTTGAATAGCTGTAGTGTTTGCCGCCGCACCGCGTATAGACACTCCCCCTTCCTCGGGATTGGACAGATCCCGAGCAAGGGGGAGTGTCTATACGCGGCGCAGCGGCAAACACTACAGCTATTCAAATGAAAGATGTGATGTTCCCCGCCCGTATTAACTAAGCGGCGGAGGCGGCGGTGCGGCATCTAGGTATGTGGGACATGGCTGCATATATGGGGGATATGGGGGACATGGCTGCATATATATGGGGGACATGGCTGCATATATATGGGGGACATGGCTGCATATATATGGGGGACATGGCTGCATATATGGGGGACATGGCTGCATATATGTGGGATATGGGTGACATGGCTGCATATATGTGGGTGACATGGCTGCATATATGGGGGTGACATGGCTGCATATATGTGGAGGGGACATGGCTGCATTTGTGGGGGGACATGGATGCATTTGGGGACACATTTAAAAAAAAGTATCGGTATTCGGTATCGGCGAGTACTTGAAAAAAGTATCCGTACTTGTACTCGGTCCTAAAATAGTGGTATCGGGACAACCCTAGTTTAGAACCTTAAAGCCGACCCGGCACACTGTAAAGTAACATAGGCTACGATGCATACTCCACTAAAGTCGCCAGGCCTTCCCCGAGATACCAGTCTTCTGCTTGGTCCTCTCCAGGCCATGTCCTCCCCTGGTTTCCTCCATTAAGCGTCTTCCTCCCCTAGGACAGACAGCGCAGGACCACCTCCAAAGTGCAGGCCCCAGTCAGGACAACTGGGCCTACGTGGCAGGGATGCAGCCTTGGGCCAACGTGGCCTCACGACTGAAAATCAACCATCACATACCTCGAGCCAGGAGAGCCACCAGGCAAAAAAAAAAATGTCGTCTGCCCCCTTAAGTACCTTTGCCCAGTGAGGAGACCACTCCCACTGGGCTGTTCCCAGGGGAAAGCACCCAATACACTCTGGCCTGCTTGTAATACAACATTGACCCGGGGTGGTAATGCCACCTACAGGCAACAGTCCTTCAAACACAGCCATAGCCAGAACAGAGGCTGAGCTAACTACCAGCTCAGACATACAGTCCACTAAATTTAAACATAGCGCCTGGTCATCAAGAGCAGGGCGCTACATAAGGACTGTGAGTGAATTACTTTTATTATTAACACATTAAAGAGGATTGCTACATCATGTTGGTGTACTCCTCTCTTGTTTTTTTTTTATGTTAAAGTTCTATAAAGAACATTGGGTTCTGTTCACAAAGCAGTATCTATTGCTTTAGGAAATGTGGTAAAATACTGCTTAGCATTTTTCAAAACCTTTTTTTTTTTTGGCATTCACAAAAAAACACTTCTAAAATACTGCATGCAATATCCTCAAAGTCGGTACTTGGTCATGCAATTTCATCACTTCCGGTCCCCCTGGTTGTTCACTGTCACAGGTGGAACACATGCCAGCCATCTGTGCTTCTGCAGGACATCATCCACCTTCATACATGCACTCCAGCCTCAGTGCTGGGCGATGGCACCAACGATGTAAGCAGCTTTCTTGTTTTTTTTTTACTAAATGGGATTACACTATTTTGGTTTCCTCCACGTTTTTTCACATATCCCATCTGTGACTCCTACCGGTGTGAGGGACTGATCCAGTCTACAGTCTCCATTATTGCAGCAAACATTATCTTGCTAAGGCCTGATTTAACCTTCTTTTCATTAACCACTTCATTAACCACTTTTTAAAGATGGATATCTCAGTAACGGCAGCAGCTGCTGCCACAACCGAGATATCCATCTCTTCATGGGGCCGATCTGTACACGATAATGGCGGTTATCGGTGGCGGGAGAGGGTGCCCCCCCTCCCGCCGCTTACCGGAGCCGTCGGTAGCGGCGGAGGCGATCGGGTCCGTTCGGCTCCTCATAGCTCTGCTGGGCGGAAGTGACGTCAAAACGTCAGTCCCGCCCAGCGTCTTAAAGAAACATTTTTTTTTTCCTGTTATTTGAAAAATGACAGTTGAATTTTTTATTTTTTTGCATTCAAGTCTAAATATGAGATCTGAGGTCTTTTTGACCCCAGATCTCATATTTAAGAGGACCTGTCATGCTTTTTTTCTATTACAAGGGATGTTTACATTCCTTGTAATAGGAATAAAAGTGATCATTTTTTTTTTTTTATTTCAGTGTAAAAAATGTAAAACTAAATTAAAACAACATTTTTTTTTTTTAAACGCCCCGTCCCGATGAGCTCGCCCGCAGAAGCGAACGCATATGCGAGTAGCGCCCGCATATGAAAACGGTGTTTAAACCACACAAGTGAGGTATCGCCGCGATCGTTAGAGCGAGAGAAATAATTCTAGCCCTAGACCTCCTCTGTATCTCAAAAAATGCAACATGTAGAATTTTTTAAACGTCGCCCATCGAGATTTTTAGGGGTAAAAGTTTGACGCTATGCCACGAGCGGGCGCAATTTTTAAGCGTGACATGTTGGGTATAATTTTACTCGGCGTAACATTATCTTTCACAATATATAAAAAAATTGGGCCAAATTTATTGTTGTCTTATTTTTTTATTTAAGAAAGTGATTTTTTTCCAAAACAAGTGCGCTTGTAAGACCGCTACTGAGCACTTTGGGTGACATCTTAGCCGGTGAAGGTGTTTTACTTATCTTCTGCATGGGAAGACTTCCCACCAGTGTTCATCACATTTTACTTATATTAATTATTTCTTGTGACATTGGTTTTGATCTTTAAAGCCCATTGTTGTAGGATATTCACCATTGTCACTACATTTAAGGTCCTACTGTTTCTGTGTGTACAATTTTTCATTTACACTACTAGTGACACCTTGCAGCAGGTCACATTGTTCTTTGCATGGTCAATCACAAATAATTCTAGGCAAAATCACTTGTTATTACTAATAACATTTTTGTTAGGCTGGTATATTTTGTTACTTGATAACATTCACCTACCCAGGAATCTTAGGATTCCAACTTTCTTTTCTTTTTTTTTTTTTTTAAGTGTATTTTTGTGTGTGAACTTGAGAGAGAGGAGCCGGACTGCAGGAGTTGGGAGTAGGCAATCTGCCATCCTTCTCCATTCCCCTGGTGGCAATGGCGGGTGTGAGGGGCCTCCCACTCACCCCGCCCTACCTGCTCCACTTGGGAGCCCAACGGGACCCCAACGGGGCAGAGGGACTCCCCCTATGAGGGAGTGAGGGGGGTCTATCCCACCCAGCCCCATAGGTCCTTCGCCTCTCTTTTTTTAGGAGACCACATGGCCAAAGTGCGTGTTTGTTAAACCAATTTGGTTTGGTGGTTTTTGTGGGGGGGGGGGTGGTTGTACTAAGCACAGGTGTACCTTGCATAGCATACCCACCGGGAGCCGGGCTGCGACCACCAAACTCAATTCACATGTAGCCGAGGCCGGGATCCGAACCCTTGGCTGCAGAGGTGAACGGCTTGTCAGCGCAGTGCCAATCACGTTGAGCCACCACAGCTTACTAGGATTCCAACTTTCACAATTATTCACTTAAGTGAATAGGGGGCGGTAATGTGAATACTTATTTCAATGTGTAAGAGGAACATAATCCCTAAGGCCCCTTTCACACTGGGGCAGGGGTGGCGGCGGCAGCAAAAGCGCCGCTATTTTTAGCTGTGCTTTACTGTCAATTTTGCAATGCTATTTGGTTGCTAGCAGGGGCGGTTTTTACCATCCTGCTAGCACACCCTCCAGTATGAAAGTCCTCGGGGCTTTCACACTGGAGAGATGGCAGCGGCTGTTTCAGGTCCGTGTGCAGGCACTATTTTTAGCGTTCTAGTGCCTGCAAACGACCCAGTGTGAAAGGGGTCTAAAAGTCCAACTTCCAGGGTGTGAGGCATCGGCAGACAAAGCTTGTGTTCAAAAAAGACAAACAGATCCTTCCAGTAGAACGAGCCCAGGGCAGTTCCAAAACATATGATTTTTTTTTTTTGCAGCAATCAAGTCGGATAAACTGGTCAGCAGTGCTAATTATATCCTTAAATCATATCTCAGTAATCTCCTCCCAATCCTTCTCAGAAAGCTCAGGAATTATCAAGAGCCATTTGTGATGAGAGTTCTGGAAAGGATCAGTCCTATCAACCGGAGGCAACCATAAAGGGTCTGTCACCAGTTTGGAAAGAGGTACTCAATAAAAGATTCCGTGAGGTCAATAGCCCAAACAGCATGCCGTAGTAGCAGAAATTTAAAACAAATAACTAAGTGTGGCAAAAGGCACTAAATTAATATCCTTAACCATATGGTGAGTAACCCCAAACCGACCCCACCAGGGTGAATCCAGGTGAACAAAGAGCGCAGGGAGATTAGGATTCCGCTACAAGGGGGTCTGTGGCGACATATCCGGAGAGGCCTGTGTTAGAATTCCCCTCCCTCCAAGCCACAAAACCAACAACAGGAGAGAATCTTGAGCCCCCGGATCACCTTGACCTATGTAGCTCATCACTGAGGGAGGTGGAGGGTATAAAGAAGGCTGACAAATCACAGTGGAGAGAGTCTGAGGCTCAGAGTGTAACCAAGCATGTTGAGTTGGGATGCAATAAAGTACACAAATTTGGGCATGCCAGACCTCCCATGGCCCTAGTTGCTTGCGATGAGGACTGGCTATACGGGGCTGGCTATCATTCCAGATAAAATAGGAGAGGGTAGACTCTACCTGTGTAAAACAAAAATTGGGAGAAAAACTGGGACAGCTGGAAAACAATATAAGAATGTTGGTAAATAATTTTGAAGAGATTTATGCAGCCAATTAGATGGAGGGGCAAAGACGTCCAGGAATAAAGCCTGTCTACCATGTGTTTGACTATGGGAGTAATATTAAGTTCTTCATATCTGGAGAGATATCATGTATTTGAATGCCTAGGTATTTAAAGGATGGTTTTAATTGCAGTCGTGACCTCTGTAGGTATTCAGTGGAGATAGAAGGGCCTATAGGAAATGCCTGAGATTTCCCCCAACCCACCTGAAGACCTGAAACCTCTCCAAACTCCTCCACCACCACAACTTAGTAAAGGAACTCTCTCTATCGTCCAAGTAGATAAGGGCATTGTCTGCGTAGAGAGAGACCTTCTCCTCCAGCGGACCACAGCAGATGCTCCCTATCTGATGTCTGCCGCACTGCCAGAGCCAATGGCTCAATAGCAAGAGCAAACAGAAGTGGAGAAAGAGGGAATCCCTGCCTGGTACCCCTCTGCAGGGAGAACGACATAGAGATATCTCTATTGGTGTGGACTCTGGCCCGTAGATAAGCATATAGCAAGCGAACCCACTGAACAAAGTGTGGACCAAAACCCATCCGTGCCATAGTTTCCCATAAAAAGGACCAACGCGCAGTGTCAAAAGCTTTTAACACATCTAAAGATAGAACTAACCCATTACATTTTATGAGTGATGCGTTATGGACATGTAAAAAATAGCCTACAAATGTTATTAAAGATGATTGGTCGGGTGGTATGAGAGATAGAATAACTGGAGTCTGAGAGCAAGAATCAGTATTTTTGCGCCATTATTCAGGAGACATATGGGCCAATGGGACCCACATAGCAGCCTATCCTTGGCAGGTTTGGGTAAGACGACAATAAGTGCTTCATTCATAGGTCCTAAGAAGTCTAGGAGCCAAATCCTCGATGTATGTCTGATACCATTCTGAGGGGAGATCATCTAGACCTGGAGTCTTACTTCATGGCAATAGACGGATGGCCGTACTTACTTCCTCCAATGTATTAGGTTTGTCTAATAGGAGTTGCTGGGGGGTACTAAGTACTGAGAAGGCGAATGATGCAAAGAAGCCCATGAAGGTTTGCTCAGGAGGACCCACAGTATCCTCATACAACCTGTTATAGAATTTTGTGAATGTTCGGTTAATAGTTGACCCATCAGGGAGTTGAATTTTAGGGATCAAACTGTCTTCAAAGTCCATGTGGGCAAGAAACACAAGAAGCCTACCAATCCCTAATGTTCGAGAATACAAGCAGAGCGGTACAGTTGTTGCTCCCTAGTTGGATCTACCATATGAAGCTGCAGCGCCTGATGAGCATCCATCACGCATCACTACTCATCATTAAAGTTGGCTCCTCTCACGCTGTGACCTCCCTGGATGAGGGACTTCGCTTAATGAGATCCTTTGGACACTCCCCCTAATCAAATTCACCCAGTGGGCACCTGTCCCCAGGATGGAAAAATGTGCCGGGTTGAATAACTTACTGTAAATTATTGAATTCCTTCCGTAACTCTTCTCTGTTCTTTTCAAGTTACGCAAGGACTGTGGTTGGATGCCAAACCCCCAACTGTTGAGTGCAAAAAATGCTGCTCAAGGTGCACAGAAAAAAATAAAAAAAAAGTCAATAACAAGTAAGGGTCCTTTCACACGGAGACATTTTTCGGTCCGCTCCGTGTGTGTCCGTCAGCTCAGCGGGGGGTCCCGCTCAGCTGTCGGGGACAGGGCAGTCCCCGCACACCGTGCAGGGACCGCCCTGTCTCTCCTCTGCTCTCCCCTATGGGGAATCGGATGAAAACGGACCGTTTGTCCGTCTTCATCCGATCCGTTCCGCCGGATGGAAGAAAAATAGGGTTTCTTCCGTCCGAAAAACCGGATCCAGACGGACGCAGATCTTTGCAGGCGTTAGCAGATGCATCATCCGCTAATGGACGTGACCCCATAGGCGTCCATTACAAGTCCGTAAACGGACTTGTAAAAACGGACGAACGGAAGCGGACATGTGAAAGGGGCCTAACAGAAATAAGTAATAAGAACAGCGTAACATATGTTGTACCTGAAATGGAATATAACAATATCAACATTCCATTTCGGGTACAACATATCTTGCTAGCCAGATCTTCTTTGAGCAGGGTTTTCTGGTCCAGAGTCTTCAATTTCTGCAGTCATCTACTAGGTTAACCTTGCATTACTCTGCAGACCCTTTTTACGCCACCACTATTCTTTATCACATTTGTCTCCTTGAATGTACATGATATAAATAGTCCATAATAAGAGAAGATCAATGTGGTTAGAAGCTAAGCAGCTGAAGGTGGATGTCCTGTGTACAAGAGACTCACTTTCACAGCCATAAAGCACCCAAGTTTACGCATAAAGATTATCGGCATACATTTTTTGCCAACGCAGAGGAAAAATTGAGAGGTCAAAAACTCTATCTTTTCAACTTCAAGATACAAATGCAATACAAGACCCTCAGTTTAGATTTCTAATACTGACCTGTGACCTGAACAATGCTATTTTTACTGTGGTGACTCTATAAGCAGGTCAGCTTAAATTCCTCCAAAAACTATATAGACGCATAAAAAAGGGGGTAGCCTCTTAAGACAAAACAAAGAAAGACAAATAAATATCCGTCAGTCTTAAATGTAGTCAGCAGGATGAACAATAAAATCCAGACTGATCTATAATGAGAAATTACACTTTCTTTATCGTACATCACGGGACACAGAGCGCATAGTCATTACATATGGGTTATATGGGTACCTTCAGGTGTGGACACTGGTGTAATCAACTTCACAGGAAGTTCCTCCCTATATAACCCCCTCCCACTGAGAGTGCTTTAGTTTTTTCGCCAGTGTCTTAGGTGTTGGTCACGTCTAGCTGTCCCTCGGAGGTCTCGGGACCCAGGATAGCTAGCCGGATCCGTCCGAAGTGCTTCAAAGCCAAGGTGTACGGTACCCGGGCCCTGCCTGCGTGGGGTGTTGCCTATAATGCCTCTCCTTGGAGGGCTGGATTCTGGGCTCCAGTGCCTTGGTCTCTCCCAGGACTAAACGCTACTGATGCCAGGATGCTATATAGGTCCAGGGGTGTGGGTTCCTTAACACAGGACCCCGGTCCCTGAAGGTCCGAGACAATACCCACGGAGATGGGGGAAGATTGGGCCTCTTGCAGTTTGCAATACCCTGCGGCGTGGAGCAGGTAAGAGGGAACCTGCGGGACTTGGTTCGACAGTAGGTATCCCCCTGGGGGTTCTGGGTTGGCTAATGGTATGCTTGTGCATCAGCCACTATCTCCACTATGTCTGTGTGGGCAGGATGGGATACTAATGTTTACCCAGATAACATGTAGATATATGTATACTTGTGTAAGATATATATTTGCTACTCACCCCAGGTCTGCCTGTTAGCATTGATACTGCAACCCCACATGTTTTAAAGAGGAAATTGCTGGTGAAAACTCCTGTTTCTTAGGAAGCCCATGGGGACAGCTTCCTCTCTCTGTGCACTACAATAAGATTAGTGCTTACCTGGTGTCTGTTGGTGCTGCCTGGCGCTGGTCCATGTTTTTTCCTCTGCTCCGCTTCCTCCATGTTGTTTTCAGCGTGGGGGGGTGCGCGCGCGTGTGCGGGTGCGCGCGCGTGTGCGGGTGCGCGCGCGTGTACGCCGCCTTTTATAGCGTCGGCGTGCGTTGGGGGGGCGGGCCAGCAGCGTCAGGGTCTGTTTTAAAAGTAAAACTTTTTCTCTGGCTGGTCTTTCCCTCCTGGAGGCAGAGGAAGAAGGACACAGAGCGCGTAGCTGGGTCTTTTGGCCACAGTGACACCCAGTGGCGGTTTGTGGATCTTCAGGTCTAGGACTTAGTTCCACTATTGACCAGAAAAAAAAAAAAAAAAAAAGAGTTTTTTTCCTTAAAGGGACTCAGCCTTAGATCCAGCAGTATCTGAGTCAACCTTGGACTCCGGCTAACGGGCATTGGTGTTGCAATACTCACAGGTTTTCCTCAGTATTGCCACCTCCCAGGCGGGTAAAAAAAAATAAAAAAATTTTCATTTTTCCTCAGCCTGTTCTCATATTAATTACTCCTAGCTACAACAGTCAGGTGTTGGCTAGAGGGGTGACTCAAGGTTGTGCAATGGCTCCAAAGGCATCAGGACCAGCCAAGGCTGCAAAAGGTGCCAAGAAACAAAAGGGGTCTCCATCGGGGTCAGAGGATTTGGGCCAGGTTTCAACGGCCCCACCCTCACCAGTTAGACCACCGAGTAGCATAGTACAAGAGCCATTGGGGATGCTGGGGGTAGAGGCGGCCCCCGATCCACCCATTCCCGTTTACGTAACGGAAGAAATGCTAGCGACCACCCTGGGTGAATGAATGAATGAATGAATGAATGAATGAATGAGAACTTATATAGCGCGGCACATGCGAACTGAATCGCCTCTGGGCGCTTGTTGTTCCTGTCTCCTTTGATATCAAAAGAGAAAAGTCTTGACCTTTTTCCTAAATGCTAGGTGGTTCTCCTCCAACCGAATGCTGGTTGGTAAAGCGTTCCATAGTCTGGGACCTTGGATCGCAAATCTTCTTTCTCCTTTGGACTTGAAGTTGGCTTTCGGAACCTGGAGCAGGTTCTGATTCGTGGATCGCAAAACGCGATTTGGATTATGCGCTTTTATTAATTCGCATAAGTAAAGGGGGGCATTCTCATGGACACATCTATGCGTAAGACAGAGGGCTTTAAAAGCGATTCTGTCTTTAACTGGCAGCCAATGAAGGGCTCTCAGTGAAGGTGAGATGGATTCCCAGGGTTTTTTCCCAGTCACAAGTCTGGCGGCCGTATTCTGAACGACTTGCAGACGAGCGATTTGGTATTTGGGGAGACCGAGGTAAAGGGCATTTGCATAATCCAACCTGGAGTTTACAATAGCTCCCACCACGACCGCTAGATCTTCTTTAGGGATGAACGGAGTGAGTCTGCGTAGTAGGCGCAGTAGATGGTGAGATCCGCTGACCACTGACCCTATTTGTGCGTCCATTGTCATAAAGGAGTCAAAAATGACCCCTAGGCTTTTGACTTTGGCGCTAGGGGTGATGAGCTTGCCCAAAATAGGTGGGGGAGACCACGCTGTTGAGGGTTGATTCCTTCGCTTGGCGTGAAACAGAAGAAGTTCTGTTTTCGCTCCATTGAGTTTAAGATAACTCTTTGTCATCCAGTCCTCTATCAAAGAGAGACATGTCTCTAGATTGAGGTGGTGATCCTGTCTATTGCAGATGCGGAAATACAGTTGCGTGTCATCTGCATAAGAGTGATAAAGCAGATTTTGGCTGCTAATAATCTCAAAAAGAGGACGAAGGTAGATGTTGAATAGCACTGGTGACAGAGGCGATCCTTGAGGGACTCCGCATGTTACTGTGCGTTTTTCAGACGTAAAAGGTCCTAGCTTCACTGTTTGCGATCGGTTTTCCAAAAAAGAGGAGAACCAAGATAAATCGCCTTCTGCGACCCTGGCTACTTCAGAAAGCCGAGTTAGTAACAGATTGTGGTCTACAGTGTCAAAAGCTGCACTTAGGTCCAACAGAACCAGGAGACAAGATTCTCCTTCGTCTGCGGCCTTGAGAACATCGTCCCATACTTTCAGTAATGCTGTTTCCGTCCCATGTCCGGGACGGAAGCCTGATTGCAATGGGTCAAGTAGCTTGTAGGTATCTAGATGCAGTTGCAGCTGTTGTACCACTACTTTTTCCATTATCTTAGAGAATACGTTGAGGCTTGTTATGGGACGGCGGTGGAGTGGGTCCTTGGGGTCCAGGGAGGGTTTCTTCAGGATGGGTTGGATTACACCCTCTTTCAACTGTGAGGGCACTATGCCTTCCAAGAAAGACTGGTTGATAAGCTGCGTGATGGGAGGAGCCAGGATGTCGGCGCATTCCTTCAGCAGTTTTGTGGGGATAATGTCATTTGGCGCTGCGCCATTGCGCAGAGTACAAATGACATTCTTAGTGGACTCGATGGAGATGGGTTCCAGGGTGAACTTACCTGATATCGGAGAATTACTATGGGTGCTGTGTGAGAGGCTACAGGGGGGGCTGAGGGGAGAAAAATTTTGCTGAATGCTTTCACGGATTGCCTCGATTTTATTAACGAAATAATCCGATAGCTCGGGCTAGAGAAAAGGTTAACTGCTTTGTTTGCCCGCCCTTTGCCAAGCAGCAAACGGGCTAGATCCCCCTCACCTAGTTTGGTGTTTTCAGATGCGGAGGTCTCCTCTTCGGAGGAACGGGACCCACAAGGGGATCAAGCAGACCCAAGTCCCGAAGGTTCAGACATGGAGGGTTCCACTGTAGATGAATATTTTTCGGCCTCTCAAGCGGAGAGCCTGTGGATCCAGTCTTTGACCGATATAGTTCGCACTGCTTTTAAACTTCCAGTGCCAGAACTAGTAGCCCCTGTGGTATCCTCATTGGGTTCTTTAAAGGCTCCATTAACTTGTGTGTCTTTTCCGATTCACCCCCTTCTGCGGGGCGTGATTTACCAGGATTGGGCTCGACCTGATAGGATCTTTATCCCTCCTAAGAGGTTCTCTATTCTCTATCCTATGGAAGAGGAATTTTTAAAGAAATGGGCTCCCCACAGTGGACGCGGCCATTTCCTGCGTGAATAAATCCCTGACCTGTCCGGTTGAAAATGTCCAGATGTTCAAGGATCCGGTCGACAAAAAATTAGAGACCCTACTGAAGGCTTCTTTCACCACAGTAGGTGCCATGGTTCAGCCAGGGGTGGCAGCCATTGGCGTTTGTCAGGCCTTAAAGGATCAGGCAAAACAGATATTAAAGGACATGCCGGCTCGGCAAACTCGTGAATTAGCAGATTTCCCTAGGGCTCTCTGCTTTGCAGTAGATGCTATTAAGGACTCTATCCAACAGGCATCCCGGTTATCTCTGCTGGTGGTTCACATGCGTCGTCTTTCGTGGCTAAAGAACTGGTCAGCAGAGGCACCCTGCAAAAAGCTTTTAGCAGGGTTTCCCTTTCATGGGGGCCATATCAAGTGGTAAAAGTTCTTCCTTACCGGTCAAGAAAAGACCGCGTGGGCCCGCGTTTAAACGACAGGCCCTTGCAGGCTCGGCCCCTTCGACTTCCCGTCAGTATCGACGGCCTCCCGGGCGTTCAGCAGTTAATAGCCGCCCACAGGGACAAGCCGCGGCAAACAAGAGGCCCTGGTCTCGCAAGCCGGCTAAACCAGTCATCAAGTCAGATTCATGAAGGGGCGCCCCCACTCTCTTGGGTGGGGGGAAGACTTCAGTTTTTCTCCGAAGTCTGGAAGGCCAGAATCCCGACACTTGGGTTCGGTCCGTGGTAGCCACAGGCTACAAACTAGAGTTTCGAGAAATCCCCCCTCCTCATTTTCAGGGGTCAAGTCTTCCAAGCGACCCGTTAAAGAGGGCCTCTCTCGTAAAGGCGTTGGATCGCCTCTTGCTCCAAGGAGTAATTGTAGTACCAACCCAAGAAGGGGGTCTGGGATTCTACTCCAACCTTTTTATTATACCAAAACCCAGTGGCGACGTCAGGCCTATCCTAGACCTCAAACGCCTAAATCGCTTTCTAAAGATTCAGACCTTTCGTATGGATTCCATACGTTCAGTGACAGCCAGCCTGCATCAAGGCGACTTTCTAGCATCTATAGACATAAAGGATGCATATCTGCATGTGCCGATCTACCCAGCACATCACAAGTTGATAGATCAAAGTCATTTCCAGTTCGTAGCCCTCCCTTTCGGGTTGGCAACAGCTCCGCGGGTATTCACAAAGGTGTTAGCCCCGGTGCTAGCCGTCCTAAGGACAGAAGGCATCTTGGTCCTGGCATACCTGGACGATCTCCTGGTTATCGACAGATCAGCTTCCAACCTCAATCATGCAGTAGTCCGCACAGTGCGGCATCTAGAAGAATTCGGGTGGATTGTGAACCAAGAAAAATCAAGGTTACAACCCACAAGACAGTTGGAATATCTAGGCTTTCGGTTAGATACAGAATGCCAGAGGGTATTTTTACCTCAAGGGAAGATCAGGTCGTTGATTCAAACGATTCAAATAGTCTTAGGCAAAAAGAAGCCGACTATTCGCCTATGCATGCGACTGCTGGGAAAGATGGTGGCCGCCTTCGAAGCAGCGCCCTATGCCCAGATCCATACCAGAGTTCTTCAGGCAGCTATTCTCTCTGCTTGGAACAAGTCCATACAGGCATTAGACCGTCCATTAGTTCTTTCCCCAGGGGTCAAGCGCAGCCTGTACTGGTGGCTGATCCCTCAAAATTGTCAAAAGGGAAAACCTTTTGCCCCATCACGTGGAAAATAGTAACCACAGATGCCAGCCTAACAGGTTGGGGGGCAATCTTAGGAAAACGGACCCAGCAGGGACAGTGGTCAGAGACAGAAAGTCTGCTTCCCATCAATGTCCTAGAGATCAGAGCTGCTCGGTTGGCCCTGGTCGCCTGGACTCTCCCCCTGCAGGGTCTGCCAGTAAGGATACAGTCCGACAATGCCACGCCGGTGGCATACATAAACCACCAGGGGGGCACAAGGAGCCTAGCGGCTCAAAGGGAAGTAAACCTGATTTTTTCATGGGCCGAAGCCCATGTACCCTGCATCTCAGCAGTGTTCATCCCAGGGATAGACAATTCTCAAGCAGATTTTTTGAGTCGTCAACAGGTACTCCCGGGAGAGTGGTCTCTTCACCCCCAGGTATTCCAAGAGATTTGCCAAAGATTCGGAGTTCCCGATGTGGACGTCATGGCAACAAGATTCAACAAGAAATTGGACAAATTCGTATCCCGAGCCAGGGACCCCTCGGCCTACGGGACCGATGCGTTGGTTTGCCCCTGGCACCAGTTTTCTCTCCTGTATGCGTTCCCTCCACTACAGATGATTCCCCGCCTTCTACGAAGGATCAGGGTGGAGCGCAGGCCGGTGATCCTGGTGGCCCCAGCCTGGCCCAGAAGGGCTTGGTACGTACTCATCGTAAGGATGTCAGTAGGGGCGCCCAGATCTGCTGTCTCAGGGCCCGATCTACCACCCTGCTTCACAGCAGCTAAATTTGATGGCTTGGCGGCTGAATCCCTAATTCTTAAGGGCAGAGGCCTCTCAGCCCAGGTCATATCTACGTTAATTCAGGCTAGAAAGCCAGTCTCTAGAAATATCTATTACAGAGTCTGGAGGACCTATGTGGAGTGGTGCGAGTCCCAAGAAGGGCATCCTCGCAAGTTTTTTATTGACAGGATCTTGCGATTCCTCCAGGTTGGCGTTGACAAGGGGTTGGCTCTTAGTACTCTAAAGGGGCAGGTGTCTGCCTTATCGATATGGTTTCAAAGGCCTTTGGCCACACATTCGCTTGGGAAAACCTTCTTGCAAGGGGTCTTGCATGTGAATCCCCCTATTAGAGCTCCCCTCTGCCCCTGGAATTTAAATCTGGTCTTGTCAGCTTTACAAAGGCAGCCGTTTGAACCTCTGACAGAAATCCCTCTTGTGCTGCTAACCCGAAAGTTGGTTTTCTTGGTGGCTATGGCTTCGGCCAGAAGGGTCTCCGAGCTGGCAGCCTTGTCTTGCAGGGAACCGTACCTGATTCTGCATAAGGACAGAGTGGTTCTGCGGCCTCAGCCTTCTTTCCTTCCTAAGGTTCATATCCAGTTTTCACTGGAATCAGGACCTAGTCCTACCATCCTTCTTTCCTACTCCCCAGTCCAGAGAGGAAAGATTGCTTCATACTTTGGACGTGGTCCGAGCCATGAGGGTTTATCTCAAGGCTACAGAAAAGATTCGGAAAACAGATGTGCTTTTCGTTCTCCCGGATGGCCCCAAGAAGGGTCAGCCGGCTGCCAAGTCTTCCTTGGCTAGGTGGATTAAGCAGCTGATTTTTCAGGCCTATGGTCTGAAGCGCGTTCCACCTTCCTTATCAGTTAAGGCCCATTCTACGAGGGCCATGAGTGCCTCTTGGGCGGCACACCATCAGATCTCTATGGCACAGGTTTGCAAAGCGGCAACCTGGTCTTCCGTACATACGTTTACTAAATTTTATAAGCTGGACGTCACAAAAGCTACGGACGCAGCATTTGGGCAGGCGGTCCTACAGGCAGCAGTATAGAATCCTCTGGCCCGGTTCACGCCCCCTTGTTTTTCTGTTGGTGGAGCTATTTTTTACCTCCTGATATATTTTCTGTTTGGCTAATTTTGGCCTTACGGTCTCCCTCCCTTCATGGAGCATTGCTTTGGGACATCCCATATGTAATGACTATGCGCTCTGTGTCCCGTGATGTACGATAAAGAAAAAAGGATTTTTAATAACAGCTTACCTGTAAAATCCTTTTCTTGAAGTACATCACGGGACACAGAGCTCCCACCCCTCTTTTGGGGAAAATTGTGTAACCTCGGAGAAATTGCTTGCTACAAAACTGAAGCACTCTCAGTGGGAGGGGGTTATATAGGGAGGAACTTCCTGTGAAGTTGATTACACCAGTGTCCACACCTGAAGGTACCCATATAACCCATATGTAATGACTATGCGCTCTGTGTCCCGTGATGTACTTCAAGAAAAGGATTTTACAGGTAAGCTGTTATTAAAAATCCTTTTTTTCTTTATATTTTAGAAGGCAGCATAAACCATACAGGTAGCTATGAAATGAAAACCAATATATACAAGCATACACTAAGGTGTTAAATGCTTTTTTTTTTACCAGAAGCACCAGACTGCAGATGTTGAGCTGTAAATAGTCAGGCTGCATTCACACCTGAGCGTTTTCAGCTCATAAAATGCTATCAAAAACGCCTGAAAAATGCCCAACAAGCAAAATCCCATTCATTTAAATGGCCCCTGTTCACATCCTGACGTTTTGTCGCCTGTAGTAAAACGCCTGAGCGTATCGTTTTTAGGCAGAAAGTCACACTATTTTTGCCACAATTTTGTACAGGTCAAAAGGTCACCAATGTAAAAGAATTAAAAAATGCCCGTAATCTTCCAAAAAAAAAAGCTCCTGTACTTTTTTGAGCAACGGGTGTTTCGCTTTAGGTGACAGAATGCTCAGATGTGAACAGGAGCCATTGAAATTAATGGTATTTGTCTTGTTTTTAGAGCTGAGCCTGAGAGTAGATAAACACCCAAAAAGGCCTGGGTGTGAACAGAGCTTGCGCTCAAAACTTCTTTATAGGCGGATTACAGGCTTTTTCTGCTTTTTGCATTGGTGACCCTTTGACCTGTACAAAATTGTGGCAAAAAATGCAGCAAAAATTGTGGTAAAAATGTGTGACATTCTGCCTAAAAAAAATACACGCAGGTGTGAGTGCAGCCTTAACCATTTAGGTAAGCAGTAGTGTTGCTCACGAATATTCACATTGCGAATATTCGTTAACGAATATTGTATATTCGAGTAATCGCGAATAAATCGAATATCGCGGTGAATATTCGCTATTGCGAATATTCGTATTTTTTCAAATTTATTTTTAAAACAGATCACATCCTAGTGATCTCCATCGACGTCTAAAAGCATTGCTGGTATGATTAGAGACCCTGGGCCAAGTACTTGAGGCGATCCTTTTATGTTGCCGAATATTGGCAATGCGAATATTCATATTAGGAATATTCGCGAATACTTTCTCTGCCCTTCTGTGTTTTGTGTATAAAAAAAAAAAAATTAGCTTTAGTTTAGTCATATAAGTTTGTGTAAGTAGAGTTAGTGTTTAGTGCATATTAGTTTAGTAATCCAGGAAATGATCTCCGTTTTCACGTGTTGATGAGAATTTCGCAATCAATTTCGCATTAGCGAAATTTCGCAAAATGTTTTTTTTTATAAAATATCACGAATATTCGATATTAACGAATATTTTGCGAATATTCTTCTATATATTCGTGAAATATCGCGAAATCGAATATGGCGTATTCCGCTCATCACTAGTAAGCAGCAGTGTACACATGTTCATTAGAGGAGTTTTTTTTTTCTTGTATGTGACTGGGTAAAGTGAAGCCTTACCTCATGAATTCCACTCTGGAGCAACTGGCAAAGTGCACAGTCTATTTTCTCTTAAGTAAACATTTTTGCATTTTGGATAGTGTAAGGGAAGGTTACAATCCCTGTCAGTTTTTTTTTTTTTGCCATCTGTGGAAGACGTCCCATCTTTTCTGGGGACAACCCCAAATTTTGCATTTTCTTTTACTTTCACTTTCAATGATGGTGGTAAACAGGACAAATAACAAATAGAGAGGGTTAATAGGGGCACATACGACAATTAAAACCTGACAGGTGTTCTAATCCACCTCCACTCTATCCAAAACAAAAACAAACAAAAAAATGTTTCCTTTAGTTATACTTTAACCACTTGCTTACTGGGCACATATACCCCCCTCCTGTCCAGGTGAAATTTCAGCTTCCGGCACTGCGTCGCTTTAACTGACAATTGCGCGGTCGTGCA
Source organism: Rana kukunoris (assembly GCA_029574335.1). Taxonomy (NCBI): domain Eukaryota; kingdom Metazoa; phylum Chordata; class Amphibia; order Anura; family Ranidae; genus Rana; species Rana kukunoris. The sequence continues at coordinate 205,562,609 of CM056053.1, forward strand.
ACGTGGCTCCCAAACAAAATTGACGTCCTTTTTTCCGCACAAGTAGAGCTTTCTTTTGGTGGTATTTGATCGCCTATGCGGTTTTCATTTTTTGCGCTATAAACAAAAAAGTGTGACAATTTTGAAAAAAATACAATATTTTTTACTTGTTGCTATAATAAATATCCCAATTAAAAAAAAAAAAAAATTCTCAGTTTAGGGCGATACATATTCGTCTACATATTTTTGGTAAAAAAAAAAAAAAATCGCAATAAGCGACTGGTTTGCGCAAAAGTTATAGCGCCTACAAAATAAGGGACAGAATTATTATTTTTTATTATTTATTTATTTTACTAGAAAAGGCGGCGATCTGCGATTTTTATTGGGAATACGACGTTATGGTGGACACATCGGACACTTTTGTCACATTTTTGGCGCCATTCACATTTATACTGCGATCAGTGCAGAGCTGTCACTAAACACAGAAACCAGACTTCTGTGTTTACAAGTGATTGTGGTGAGCAGGCACCAGAGGGTCTGAGCTCTGGCTTCAAGTTCCCCCTGAAAAAAAAGCCCTGATCATTAGTAAGACAAAGGATGTCGGGGGAACTAGAGAAAGTGCAGAGACGGGCAACCAAACTGATAAGAGGCGCAAAGGAGCTCAGCTATGAGGAAAGATTAAAGGAACTGAATTTATTCTCTCTTGAAGGGGGATATGATCAACATGTATAAATACATCAGTGGCGGCTGGTGCTCAAAATGTTTGGGGGTGCAAACAAACTGAAAAATTCTGAAACAAAAACATCAGCCACTGTACCCATCAAATGCAGACTCTGTGCCCAGCAAAAGCAGCCACCTGTGCCCATCATATGCAGCCAACTGTGCCCATCATATGCAGCTACTGTACTCATCAAATGCAGCCAACTGTGCACCATCAACTGCAGCTTTTGTGGTGGTGGGTCGAGCAGTGCGGCAATGGATGCAGGACTCCTTTGTGCGTTTCTTCTTCCTGTTCTGCATGGCGGCCAATGGAATTGCTTCTACCTTAAGCTAATCAGATGCCGGTATTACAACCGAACCTCCCGAATAGCTGAAAAAAGGCCTGAATTATTTTCTAAATGTACATAATATAGTTATAGGTTATGTTGATCTAGGTAGTTGATTTATAGGTAAAGTTGATCCAGGGAATATCGGATTGCCTCTCGGGGGATGAAGAAGGAATTTCTTCCTCTGCTAGATCAAATTGGTTCATGCGTTGCTGTTTTTTTTTTGCTTCCTCTGGATCAACTGTAGGTATAGGATTGTACGATTTACTTTTATTTATTTCATGATATCATTTTTTTCCCCCTTTTATTGGTTGAACTAGATATACTTGTGCGTTTTTTCGAACAGACTAACTATGTAATTATTTATTTTCTGTGAATTGACTTTAATGACTTGTCTGAGGTAAATACCACAAAACGGTAAAAGGAATTGAGTTTCAGGATTGCAAGCAATATTTAGGGAAAATGTGTCTGGACAAATAAATACTGCATGTTATCTGCTTTAGTGAATAAAGCCCAATGTTCTATAGCCTTCTGTGTCTCTGAAGCCTGCCATCCTCCTCAAACCTGTATTATGAGATGGGGCACCAATTAGGGTAAACACAGAGCTCCACGTCCTGTCAGGGAGAGAGGAGACCGTTGCTGTGTCTAGGGTTGCCACCTTTTCCTCAAGCCAAACCCGAACACGCCACTACATATGGTGGGTGTGGCCATATTGTGGGAGGGGCCTCACGGGCATGATTAAATTAAACAAAATAATTATTTTACCTATAAAATATGCTTACTTTGCTGTGCCACAAGTAAGAGTCTCGCTGACATGAATAAACCTCAGCACAATCATTTAAAAAAAATAAAACTCTTCCATTACAACAGAGGTAAGTGCAGTGGAGATCAGGGGCATTAGTTCACCTTTTCATTTTCATTAAGTACAGAGGGTATTACAGTATGTGCTGGGAGGGAGTGCAGAATTTACAACAGTATATACAAGAATGTGGTGCGTATGTTGGTATGTGTAGGAAAAGAGTGCAAAGTGTAAGACATTATGTACAGGAAATGAGTGCAGAGGGTAGGTATTACTTGCAGGAAAGGAGTGAAGAGGGTGTAACAGTGACCAGTATATGCAGGAGAGGAGTGTGGAGGGTATGATGGGGGCAGTATGAACAGGAGAGGAGTGTGGAGGGTATGACAGTGGGCAGTATGTACAAGAGAGGAGTGTGGAGGGTATGATGGGAGCAGTATGAACAGGAGAGGAGTGTGGAGGGTACGATGGTGGCAGTATGCACAGGAGAGGAGTGTGGAGGGTATGATGGTGGCAGTATGCACAGGAGAGGAGTGTGGAGGGTATGATGGTGGCAGTATGCACAGGAGAGGAGTGTGGAGGGTATGATGGGAGCAGTATGTACAGGAGAGTAGTGCGAGGGTATGATGGTGGCAGTATGAACAGGAGAGGAGTGTGGAGGGTATGACAGTGGGCAGTATGCACAGGAGAGGAGTGTGGAGGGTATGATGGTGACAGTATGCACAGGAGAGGAGTGTGGAGGGTATGATGGTGGCAGTATGCACAGGAGAGGAGTGTGGAGGGTATGATGGTGGCAGTATGCACAGGAGAGGAGTGTGGAGGGTATGATGGGGGCAGTATGCACAGGAGAGGAGTGTGGAGGGTATGATGGGGGCAGTACGCACAGGAGAGGAGTGTGGAGGGTATGATGGTGGCAGTATGTACAGGAGAGGAGTGTGGAGGGTATGATGGTGGTAGTATGCACAGGAGAGGAGTGTGGAGGGTATAATGGGGGCAGTATGTACAGGAGAGGAGTGTGGAGGGTATGACAGTGGGCAGTATGCACAGGAGAGGAGTGTGGAGGGTATGATGGTGACAGTATGCACATGAGAGGAGTGTGGAGGGTATGATGGTGGCAGTATGCACAGGAGAGGAGTGTGGAGGGTATGATGGGGGCAGTATGTACAGGAGAGGAGTGTGGAGGGTATGACAGTGGGCAGTATGCACAGGAGGGGAGTGTGGAGGGTATGATGGTGGCAGTATGCACAGGAGAGGAGCGTGGAGGGTATGATGGGGGCAGTACGCACAGGAGAGGAGTGTGGAGGGTATGATGGTGGCAGTACGCACAGGAGAGGAGTGTGGAGGGTATGATGGTGGCAGTATGTACAGGAGAGGAGTGTGGAGGGTATGATGGTGGCAGTATGCACAGGAGAGGAGTGTGGAGGGTATGATGGTGGCAGTATGCACAGGAGAGGAGTGTGGAGGGTATGATGGTGGCAGTATGCACAGGAGAGGAGTGTGGAGGGTATGATGGGGGCAGTATGTACAGGGGAGGAGTGCGAAGGGTAAGGCAATAGGTGGTATGGGGGGGGGGGTTGGAGAACTGTGTATATGGATGGTATATGGGGGAGGGGGGAAGAACTGTATATATGGCTGTGGATGGTAAATGGAGGGGGGCAGAACTCTATTAATGGCTGTGGATGGTATATGGAGGGGGGGGGCAGAACTGTATATATGGCTGTGGATGGTATATGAAGGGGGGGGGCAGAACTGTATGTATGGCTGTGGATGGTATATGCAGGGGGGGAACTGTATATATGGCTGTGGATGGTATATGCAGGGGGGAACTGTATGTATGGCTGTGGATGGTATATGGAGGGGGGCAGGACTGTATGTATGGCTGTGGATGGTATATGGAGGGGGGCAGAACTGTATGTATGGCTGTGGATGGTATATGGAGGGGGGGGGCAGAACTGTATATATGGCTGTGGATGGTATATGGATGGGGGGGGGCAGAACTGTATATATGGCTGTGGATGGTATATGGAGGGGGGGGCAAACTGTATATATGGCTGTGGATGGTATATGGAGGGGGGGGCAGAACTGTATATATGGCTGTGGATGGTATATGGAGGGGGGGCAGAACTGTATATATGGCTGTGGATGGTATATGGAGGGGGGGCAGAACTGTATATATGGCTGTGGATAGTATATGGAGGGGGGGGCAGAACTGTATATATGGCTGTGGATGGTATATGGAGGGGGGGGCAGAACTGTATATATGGCTGTGGATGGTATATGGAGGGGGGGGACTGTATGTATGGCTGTGGATGGTATATGCAGGGGGGGGGCAGAACTGTATATATGGCTGTGGATGGTATATGGAGGGGGGGCAGAACTGTATGTATGGCTGTGGATGGTATATGGGGGAGGGGGGGGGGCAGAACTGTATGTATGGCTGTGGATGGTATATGGAGGGGGGGGGCAGAACTGTATGTATGGCTGTGGATGGTATATGGGGGAGGGGGGGGCAGAACTGTATGTATAGATAATGTATGGTGGGGGCAATTGGTGAGGACTTTGTATATGAGGGGGAGGGGTGAGAGCTCTTTGATATGCTGACATGCTAATAACAGCAAAAACGTACTTTAAAAGTTGAGCTCTCATTCTCAGCAAGATCGCCACACACTTCACAGAGCAGCAGGGAATGCCGAGGCTCCGCCCATCCACCCCACCTCCATGTGTATTCTGCAGCCAGTCAGAGAAGAGCTAAGCACTCTGTGTCCCATGTGCCGTCTTCCACTCTGCAGCACACAATTCAGACGGAGGCGCGCCGGAGGGAGGGGGGGAGGGGGCTAGCACAGTGTTGCACACATGCTTACAGCCCGGCTGGGCTGGGGGCTAACAGAGAGCACTGCTGCGGGCAGCACAAGTTCTACTAACACTCAGGCAAGCTGGTGGAGCCGGGAATGTGCAGCTCTGTTGCGGCCGGGCCAGGATGGACGGCTAAAAAAAAAAAAAAAATGTTTTTTTTATTTTTTTCATTTAAAAATGTGCCCGGGTCTCAGGCGGCTTCAAAACCGGGCACATATGTCCAAACCCGGACTGTCCGGTTCAAAACCGGACAGGTGGCAACCCTAGCTGTGTCCCTTGTACATAGGGACACAGATCGGTCACCTCCCCCAGTCAGTCACCTCCCCCCACAGTAAGAATCACTCCCAGGGTACACATTTAACAACTTCCTCGCCCCCTAGTGTTAACCCCTTCCCTGCCAGTCACATTTATACAGTATCAGTGCATATTTATATATATAGTTTGTTGTATAAATGTGAATAGTCCCAAAAATGTGTCAAAAGTGTCCGATGTGTCCGCCACAATATCGCAGTCCTGACAAAAATCGCAGATCGCCGCCATTACTAGTAAAAAAAAACAAAACAAAAACAAAAAGAATTCTATCCCCTATTTTGTAGCCACTATAACTTTTGCGCAAACCAATTAACCACTTGCCGACCACGCTATAGCAAAAATACTGCTACAGCGCGGTCGAGTTGTTCTGGGAGGACATCCCTGGGATGTCCTCGTGCACTTCCTGGTTTGCGCACCCTATGAGGCCGGGTCCACGCGACCCAACACAACACGGATCACGGTGAAAAGCCAATGATAGCGGCTCTTCACCACCTGATCGCTCCCTCCAATGAGGGAGCAGTCAAAATGTAAACAAAAAAAAAGGTCATCCTGAGGTCTTCTCTCCTCACACCGATACAGCGTGTGAAGAGAGAAGTGATTTAACAAGTGAGTGCCATTGTATATTGTGCCCAGCAGTGCCACTACACTACCCATCAGTGCCCCTACAGTCCCCATCTGTGCCACCAGTGCCACTACAGTCCCCACCAGTGCCATTACAGTCCCCACCAGTGCCACCTCTGGCACTTTAGTGCCCATTGGTGCTGCTAGTGTCCATCAGTGCCACTACAGTGCCGCCAGTGTCCCTCAGTGCTCCATCAGTGCCACTACCATACCCAGTGCCACTACAGTGCTCATCGGTGCTGCCAGTGTCCATCAGTGCCACTACAGTGCTCACCAGTGCCACTACAGTGCTCATCAGTGCCGCCAGTGTCCGTCAGTGCCACTACCGTGCCCAGTGCCACTACAGTGCTCATCGGTGCTGCCAGTGTCCATCAGTGCCCATTGGTGCCACCAGTGCCCATCGGTGCCCGTCAGTGCACCACCAGTGCCACTACAGTGCTCATCAGTGCCGCCAGTGCTCCATCAGTGTCCATCGGTGCCGCCAGTGTCCATCAGTGCCACACCAGTGCCCATTTGTGCCACCAGTGTCCGTCAGCGCTCTATTGGTGCCACCAGTGCTCCATCACTGCCATTACAGTGCCCAGTGTCACTACAGTGCTCATCGGTGCCACCAGTGCCCATCGGTGCCATCAGTGCCCAGTGCCACATTAGTGCCATCAGTACCACATCAGCGCCACTATTGTGCTCATCTGCACCACTACAGCACTCATCAGTGCCACTAGAGTGCCCAATAATGGCAAAAAGTGAGTGCTCATCAGTGGATCCTCATCACCGCCACCTTATCAATGCATATCAGTGGCAGATAGTCAGTTCACCCTCATCAGTTCCCATCAGTGCACCTTCAGTACCCATCAGTGCATCCTCATTAGACCAGCCTCATCAGCACCCATCAGTGCAGGCATATCTGTTCCAGTTTCCCTACCATAGTTTGTCACCACAGCCCACAGTCACCAGTATGGCAAAAAAGTTTTTTACCGCTGAGGCATACCAGCATGTGTGCTTGACCGATGAGAGCAGGGGGGAGCTCTCTGTTTCTGGTTCAGAATATGAACCGGTTGTAAGCAGTGGGTCTTCTACAGATTCAGAGGAAGAGGAAAGTGTGCCCATGAAACAAAGACGTATTGACATGGAGCAGCAGGCTACCACAAGTGGCGCTGTCGCGTCAACCAGCAGCTCAGTGCAATCCACCAGAAATGCAGTGGCATCAACCAGCAGCTCAGTGCGATCCACCAGAAATGCAGTGGCATCAACCAGCAGCTCAGTGCGATCCACCAGAAATGCAGTGGCATCAACTAGCAGCTCAATGCCATCCAGATGAAATTAAGTACCACTGCAGCAAAGGCCAAGAACCAGCAGAGTGTCATCTCAGCCCCAAAGGGTTAGGACCTATGCCAGCCTTCCCTATGCCCTTGAAAACCCTAAAGTAGGTGCCTCTGATTTTGTATATCCAGCGCAATGGGATCGCGCTGGATATCGCCGCTGGAGGCTGCCTCTCACGCTCGCTGCCCCCATAGGAACCCATTCGGGGTGGCGAGCGGGAGGAGCGACATAGCTCGGCTCTGGCTCCTGCGACGGGGATCGCGGGTGGTCAATCTCGCCGCTGGCAGAGGCGAGATTGACACAAAATAGGCGGCACCTACTGTATGTGGCTTCCCCCCAATTCAGAAGCAGCAAACATCCCCCCTTTCACCGCCCAGCCAGGTGTTCAGGTGAACACAGAGAACTTTGCCCCTATTGATTTTTTTCATTTAGTTTTTACCCAAGACCTATTATCCTCCATCGTGGCCCAGTGCAACCTCTATGCACAGAAATTCATAACAGACAACCCTGATTCAAGTTACGCCCGTCCCTATGAATGGAGAGCATTGACAGTGGAGGAATTTAAATTATTTTTAGGCCTAACGTTTAACATGGGGCTCACAAAAAAAATGAATCATACGCATATTGGTCCAAAAACCCCATCCACCACATGCCAATCTTTTCATCCACTATGTCAAGATCCAGATACCACACGATAATGCGTTTCCTCCATTACAATGACAACACCCAGTGCCCTGCCCGAAATGACCCAACACATGGCAAATTATTAAAAATTCGGCCACTTCTAAATTTTTTCTCTGAGAAATTCCCCCAGTTATTTGTCCCCGACCAAAATATTTCCGTGGATGAGTCATTGGTCCACTTCACAGGCAGGCTTGGCATCAAGCAGTACATTCCAAACAAAAGGGCCCGATATGGGGTTAAGCTCTACAAGCTATGTGACCAGGTCACGGGGTACGTCTACGCCTTCCGGGTGTACGAAGGGAAGGACACCCAGCTGCATCCCCCTGAATTTCCAGAATATATTGGAGCCAGCGGAAAGATTGTTTGGGATCGTGTATATCCACTCCTTGGAAAGGGTTACCACCTTTATGTGGATAATTTCTATACAAGCTTGCCCCTCTTCCGCAGCCTTCACCGGATGGGCACTCCAGCGCGTGGTACAGTGCGACCCAATAGGAAGGGTTTCCCGCAAAGGCTCGTTATGGAAAGACTGCGAAAAGGGGAGACGGCGTCTTTGCGGCATGAAGAAGTATTGGTTAATCCGGTGGAGGGACAAATGAAACGTCCACATGCTCTCAACGATACATGATGACACCCACGGGGAAATCCTCAGAAGAAACGGCCCTATCCAAAAACCACAATGTGTTCAAGACTATCATTTGTTCATGGGGGGAGTTGATTTCAATGATCAGATGCTAGAATCCTATATTTCCACAAGAAAAAGCCGCCATTGGTATAAAAAAAGTCTCCATATATCTTTTCAGTTTGGCCATTTACAACACTTATGTCATTTACTGTCAATTTACAAGGACCCCCTTTTTTTATCTTCAGTACCAAGAAGAAATTATCTCCTGCCTTTTGTACCCTGAAGATTTACCAGATGGCATTCGCTCTGATTACGTGAGCAGACTCTATGAACGACACTTTATTGAGAAAATCCCCCCCCACGAATCAGGCCGAAAACGTCAGAAGTAGGGATGAGCCGAACATACCCGCGTTCGGTTTGCACCAGAACCGTCGAACAGACCGACCGTCGCGCGAACATTTAGAACCCCATTGGAGTCTATGGGACTCAACGTTCGAATTCAAAAATGCTAATTTTAAAGACCAATATTCAAGTTATTGTTGGAAAACGTCTTTGAAAACCCGGGTTTTGCCCCAGGAAACATGTATCAATGGAAAAAAGTTTAAAAAACTGTATTTTTTTCAGGAGCAGGACTCCTGAAAAAGTGACCGTTTTTAAAACTTGTTTCCATTGATACATGTTCGCTCTGGCAAGACCCGGGTTCTCAAAGACGTTTTCACAGGAATTTTTTTTTTTTTATTTAAGCATCATTAAAATCACTGTTTCAGGAGCAGTGATTTTAATAATGTTTAAATAAAAAAAAAAAATTAAAAATTCCTTTAAATATTGTACCTGCAGTGCTGGGTGTCTATAGTTTGCCTGTGAAAACGTCTTTAACCACTTTAGCCCCGGACCATATTGCTGTCCAAAGACCAGAGCACTTTTTGTGATTGGGCACTGCGTTGCTTTAACTGACAATTGCACGGTCGTGCGACGTGGCTCCCAAACAAAATTGGCGTCCTTTTTTTCCCACAAATAGAGCTTTCTTTTGGTGGTATTTGATCATCTCTGCGGTTTTTATTTGTTGCGCTATAAACAAAAATAGAGAGACTATTTTGAAAAAAATGCAATATTTTTTAAATTTTGCTATAATAAAAATCCCCAAAAAGATATAAAAAAAAATTTTTTTTCCTCAGTTTAGGCCGATTTGTATTCTTCTACATATTTTTCGTTAAAAAAAATCGCAATTAGCGTTTATTAATTGGTTTGCTCAAAATTTATAGCGTTTACAAAAAGGGGTCGTTTTATGGCATTTTTATTATTATTTTTTTTTACTAGTAATGGCGGCGATCAGCGTTTTTTTTCGGTACTACGATATTATGGCGGACACATCGGACACTTTTGACACATTTTTGGGACCATTGGCATTTTTATAGCGATCAATGCTATAAAAATGCATTGTATTACTATAAAAATGCCATTGGCAGTGAAGGGGTTAACACTAGGGGGGCAGGGAAGGGGTTAAGTGTGGTCCTGGTGTGTTCTAACTGTATGGGGGGGTGGCGGCCTCACTAGGAGAAATCACTGATCTTCTGTCCATACATTGTATGGACAGAAGATCAGCGTTTCCCCCGCTGACAGGAACAAGAGGTATATGTTTACACACATACCTCCCGTTCCCCGCTCTGTAACGAGCAATCGCGGGTGCCCGGCGGCGATCGTACCCGCCGGGCACGCGCGCGGGACTCGTGGGACGGGCGCGCGACAAGCTGCTAAAGGGAGGACGTAGAGCTACGTGCTCCCGCGTAGCAGTGCCACCGTCCCGCAGTAATATGACGGCGGGTGGTCGGCAATCAGTTAAGAACCCGGGTCTTGTCCGAGGGAACATGTATCAATGGAAAAAAGTTTTAAAAACTGTTGTTTTTTTTGGACTCTTGATACATGTTCCCTCGGGTAAGACCCGGGTTCTCAAAGACGTTTTCACAGGCAAACTATAGACACCCAGCAGGTACAATATTTAAAGGAATCTTTCATTTTTTTTTATTTAACCACTTCAGGCCCGCGCTACCGTCGGATGACGGCAACAGCGCGGGCCTGAATGTCCAACATGCCGTCATTTGACGGCATGTCATTCTGGCATTCCCAGCGCGCGCTGTAGAGCGCACTGCGGGGAAGCCCTGTGTTGTCCGTGTCCCTTGGACACGGCCAATCACAGATCGCGGCGAACGGCCAATCAGAGTGGCGGTTTGCGATGCGATCTGTGGGCGAATGAGAGATGATCTCATAGATCATCTCTCATTGCCGTTTTACACAGAGACAGCGTCCTGTCTCTGGAGAGGAGGAGCCCGATCTGTGTTCCTTCTTACATAGGGACACAGATTGGTCACCCCCCCAGTCACCCCCCCCTCCCCCCACAGTTAGAACACACCTAGCATACATATTTAACCCATTCCTCACCCCCTAGTGTTAACCCCTTCAATGCCAGTCACATTTATACTGTAATTAGTGCATATTTATAGCACTGATCGCAGTATAAATGTGAATGGCGCCAAAAATGTGTCAAAAGTGTCCGATGTGTCTGCCATAACGTCGCAGTACCAATAAAAATCGCAGATCGCCGCCATTTCTAGTAAAAAAAAATAATAAAAAATAATAATTCTCTCCCCTATTTTGTAAGCGCTATAACTTTTGCGCAAACCAGTCGCTTATTGCGATTTTTTTTTTTTTTTACCAAAAATATGTAGAAGAATACGTATCGCCCTAAACTGAGAAAAAAAATATTTTTTTTTTTTTTAATTGGGATATTTATTATAGCAACAAGTAAAAAATATTGTATTTTTCTTCAAAATTGTCGCTCTTTTTTGTTTATAGCGCAAAAAATAAAAATCGCACAGGCGATCAAATACCACCAAAAGAAAGCTCTACTTGTGGGGAAAAAAGGACGTACATTTTGTTTGGGAGCCACGTCGTACGACCGCGCAATTGTCAGTTAAAGCGACGCAGTGCCGCAAGCTGAAATTTTACCTGGGCAGGAGGGGGGTGTAAGTGCCCAGTATGTAAGTGGTTAAACATTATTAAAATCACTGCTCCAGGAGCAGTGATTTTATTGATGCTTAAATTAAAAAAATTAAAATTAAATTCCTTTAAATATTGTACCTGCTGGGTGTCTATACGTGTGATAACGTCTTTAAATAGCATAATCACCTGCCTGCCAGTAAATTAGGAAGAACTGATCTATCTAAGCTATACAGTGTATAAATATATGTACAACTCCTAGGGATGTATATATATTCTCTACACACTAAATTAAGCTAAACTGACTAGCCTGCCTGCCTGCTCTATCTAGCTATATAAAAAGACAATCTCTCTGACTGCTCTCATTAACAAGCCGCAACACACTACACGAGGCCGCCTTTTATAGTGTGGGGCGTGTGCTAAAGCCCTGAGCCATAATTGACCAAAGCCACCCAGGTTTTGGCCAATTATGGCTCTTCGTTTTTTGCTCGCTGTGATTGGCCAAGCATGCGGGACATACAGCATGCATTGCTAGGCCAATCATCAGCGCCCAATGCCGCAGTGAATTAGAATTTCGTTGAACGTACGAACAGACAATGTTCGAGTCGAACATACGTTCATATCGAACGCGAAGCTCATCCCTAGTCAGAAGAGATGCCGGGTGTGCACCAAAGAAGAAACTAGAAAAGACACTACATATTATTGCCCTGATTGTCCTTCCCAACCAGGCCTTTGTTTGAGTCAATGTTTCCGCCGTTACCATACTTTTCTAGATTATTAGGAAAGTATGGTAAACGTAATTGTCATTTACGGCCACACCTCTTATGCCACTGTACATACCGCTGCCTGCTCCTGAACTGACCCTGGCCTGTTATACGACTACGCTTCTGCCTAACGCTAAACTGTGCCTACCTCTGCCTGCTCTGGAACTGACCCTGGCCTGTTATACGACTACGCTTCGCCTAACGCTAAACTGTACCTACCTCTGCCTGCTCTGGAACTGACCCTGGCCTGTTATACGACTACGCTTCGCCTAACGCTAAACTGTACCTACTTCTGCCTGCTCTGGAACTGACCCTGGCCTGTTTGAGCATGTTTTTTGCCTGTCTCTTGGATTGATCTTTTACCCTGCTATGCTAGTGGGAACACAGGGGTCTCACATATGTGAGGGGCTCCAGAATTGTTTTTCTGGATGAAAAAACGAATTTTTTAGTTTTCTCATTCCCGGATTAGGGTCTGGTTGCCCGGAGGCTTCAAAGAGATTTGGGTGGGAGAAGTCTCTACCCCTGTCCCCATTATTTCCTGGCCTGCTACTTGGACCATGTTCCTGCTTACTACCAGGAAAATTATTTTGACGCTGCTGGCAATGTCTCTACTTGCACTGACCCTGGACTGTATCCCTGCCAGTACTGACTATGGACAATATTTCTGCCTGCTGCCTGGACAATTCCATTCACCGACGCTGACCACGTCCCTGCCTACTGCCTGGATCAGGCTCTCCTCCTGTGGACAACTGCACTACTAAAACCACATGTAATATTTTGTTTACCCTTTACTCAGCAGAATGTATTTCAGGGTGTAATTCTTGGTATGTATATGCTATGTGCTAGAAATATGAAGGGCCTTCAAAAATGCGATAGATTGTAAGGGAATTAAATGCGTAATTTATGTCCCTAGAACACTTGATGATTCTTCTTGGATGTTGGGTCTCTATGTGGCAAAATATAAGATATTGGAAATATCTTATAAATGGACAACTTTGTGTAAAAAAAAATGCCTTTTCATTTTTTTCCCACATTTTCCCCAAACTTCTGGAAAAAGATGAACTGTTCAAAAGACTCATTATGCCTCATAGATTATACGTTGGGGTGTTAGCTTTCCAAAATGGGGTCACTTTGTGGGGGTTTTCATTGTCCTGGTGCTCCAGGGCCTTCGAAAGTGTAATAGGTGGTTGAGAGATTAGATGTGTAATTTATGCTCCCAGAACGCCTGAAGTTGCTACTTCAATGTTGGGCCTCTTTATGTGGCCATGTTGTGTAAAAGTCTCACACATGTGGTATCGCCATACTCAGGAGGAGTAGCAGAATATTTTGGGGTGTCATTTGTGGAATGTACATGCCATGTGAGAGAAATAACCTGTTATAGTGACAATTTGGTGTGAAAAAAAATAAGAATAAAAAAAATCTTAAAGGGGTAGTTCCCCCAAAAACCTTTTTTTTAACATTTATTCAGGCTCGTTATGTCAAGGGGAATCAGGTTTTTTTTTTTTAGAAATGAAGCAGTACTTACCGTTTTAGAGATGCATCGTCTCCGACGCTTCCGGGTATGGGCTCCGACTATAGGCGTGCCTATTTGATTGACAGGCTTCCGAGGTCGCATACATCGCGTCACGATTTTCCGAAAGTAGCCGAACGACGGTGCGCAGGCGCAGTATAGAGCCGCACCATCGCTCGGCTTCTTTCGGCTACTCGTGACGCGATGTATGCGACCGTCGGAAGCCTGTCAATCAAATAGGCACGCCCAGACCAGACGATCATACCCGGAAGCGACGGAGACGATGCATCTGTAAAACGGTAAGTATTGCTTCGTTTCTAATAAAAAAACACCCGATTCCCCTTGACATAACGAGCCTCAATCAATGGTAAAAAAAGGTTTTTGGGGGAATTACCCCTTTAAGTTTGCAAAGAATTGTGGGAACAAATTACAACTTCAAAAAACTAACTATGCCTCTTACTAACTACCTTGGAATGTCTACTTTCCAAAAAGGGGTCATTTGGGGGGTATTTGTACTTTACTGGCTTGTTATGGTCTCAAGAAATGAGATAGGTTGTCAGCACATCAGGTTTGATACATTTTCAGTGATTGGCACCATAGCTTGTAGATCCTATAACTTTCACCCAGACTAAATAATATCCACTAATTTGGGTTATTTTTTACTAAAGATATGTAGCAGTATACATTTTTGCCAAAATTTAAGAAGAAAAATTACTTATTTGCAATATTTTATAATAGAAAATACACAATTTTCAGTCTTTTTTCATTTATAGCACAAACAATAAAAAACCCAGAGGTGATCAAATACCACAAAAAGAAACCTCTATTTATGGGAAAAAAAGGACGAAAATTTCATATGTACAGTGTTGCATGACTGAGTAATTGTTATTCCAAATGTGAGAGCACCGAAAGCTGAAAATTTGTCTGGTTAGGAAGGGGGTTTAAGTGCCCAGTGGTCAAATGGTTAATATACGCTTATTGCGATTTTCTTTATTTAAAAATATGTAGAATACATATCGGCCTAGTAGTTTAAAAAAAAAAAGTGATATTTATTATAGTAAAAAGTAAAAAATATTGGCCCAGATTCACAGAGCGATTACGCCTGTCTAACTGGTGTTAGACAGGAGTAATTTCAAATTTTGCGCGCCGTATCACTAGTTTGAATCCTCAAACCATGATACGGCGGCTTCGGGCTTCGATCCGAGAGGCTTACGTCTTCGTAAGCCTTCGGATCTACGCTGCGATATTTTTGCGGCCGCTGGGAGGAGTCCGCGTAGTTTTCAGTGCCGGGATATGCAAATGACTTTTTACGGCGATCCACGAAGATACGAGTGGTCTTCGCAATCGCTTACGTCATTTTTTTGCTACGTACTGTTAGACCAGCTATTTGCTGGTCTAACGGTGCATAGCCCATGTTAAGTATGGCCGCCATTCCCGCGTCGAATTAAATTATTTTTTTTACGTAACTTGTTCGGGAAAAGGAATGTCCGTAAACGACGCTACTTAAACAACGAATGACGTAACGACGTGATTTCGCGCAATGCACGGCGGGAAATTTCTGAACGGAGCATGCGCAGTTCGATCGCCGTGGGAACGCGCCTATTTTAAATGCTTCACGCCCCCTACTCCAGTAGATGGCTTGCGCCGGGAGAAATACACTACGCCGCCGTAGTTTACTGGACAAAATCTACCGGGATTCCACGTAGAGCCAGGTAAAATACGGCGTAGAGTATTTCTGATACTCTACGCGAATCTAATTGTATGTGAATCTGGGCCATTGTGTTTTTTTTTCAAAATTGTCGCTCTTTTTTTGTTTATAGCGCAAAAAATAAATAGGGATAGGGAGCTGTACTTCAGCTGTACTTTGTGTTGTAAATGCAAAACTGGCCAATTAGCTGCCAGAAATTCTGCAGAGACGCCTTACCCAGATGTCCAGAGGCAGTTGGACTTACAGTGGATTAAAAAAAAAGTCTACACAACCCTGTTAAAAATGTCAATATACATAAAACCAGGTGGGAAGGTGACTTAGGGCACACAATTAGCGACTCCCAATGGGAGAGGGCATGTATACTTTCGCATAAATGTTCACTTAGCATGAAATATCAGGAAATCTCTTATAAGTTGCTAACGCAATGGTATATTACACCACAGAAAGCTAAAAGATGGTCCTCACCAATCTCTGACACCTGTTGGTGATGCAATGCAGGAGTGGGCACATTACTACACATTTGGTGGGAGTGCCCCTTAATACACAGTTTTTGGGAAGTAATCTCCAAATGGATCAAACACATCACAGATAACAAGATTACTTTAAATGCTGCTGCTTGCTTCATGTTAATTTTGTTTCATTACACAAATATAAGATGTCTTTAACCACTTAAGACCCGGACCAAAATGCAGGTAAAGGACCTTGCCCCTTTTTGCGATTCGGCACTGCGTCGTTTTAGCTGACAATTGTGCGGTCGTGCGACGTGGCTCCCAAACAAAATTGGCGTCCTTTTTTCCCCACAAGTAGAGCTTTCTTTTGGTGGTATTTGATCACCTCTGCGGTTTTTATTTTTTGCACTATAAACAAAAATAGAGCGACAATTTAAAAAAAAATGCAATATTTTTTACTTTTTGCTATAATAAATATCCCCCAAAAATATATAAAAAAACATTTTTTTTCCTCAGTTTAGGCCGATACGTATTCTTCTACATATTTTTGGTAAAAAAAATCGCAATAAGCGTTTATCGGTTGGTTTTCGCAAAATGTATAGCGTTTACAAAATAAGGGATAGTTTTATCGCATTTTTATAAAAAATAATTTTTTACTACTAATAGCGGCGATCATCGATTTTTTTTCATGACTGTGACATTATGGCGGACACTTCGGACAATTTTGACACATTTTTGGGACAATTGTCATTTTCACAGCAAAAAAATGCATTTAAATTGCATTGTTTACTGTGGAAATGACAGTTGCAGTTTGGGAGTTAACCACAGGGGGCGCTGTGACATTGAGTGTTCCCTGTGTGTGTGTTTACAACTGTAGGGGGGTGTGGCTGTAGGTGTGACGTCATCGATCGTGTCCCCCTATATGTGGCCACAGAGAAGCACGGGGAAGCTGTGTTTACACACGGCTCTCCCCGTTCTTCAGCTCCAGGGATGGATCGCCGCACTGCAGCGGCGATCGGGTCCGCGAGTCCCGCGGGGGGTCCCGGTCCTGGAGCTTCGAACCGGGTCACGGGAGCGCGCCGCGGGGGCGCGCGCCCGTGACCCCCACGGCTGGGTACTAAAATCAACGTATATATACGTTGATGTGCCCAGCCGTGAGCCATTCTGCCAACGTATAAGTGCAGTAGGCGGGTCCTTAAGTGGTTAACTAGACACACCTGCTAAACACGGCAAAAACACTGATTCCACTGCATTGGAAAACCAACCAAGTCCCGAGTGTCAGAGATTGGCTCGCTAGAGTACCCTTCATCTACAAGATGGAAGAATTAATCACCATGAAAAATGAGTACAGTGCTGGTTTTATTGCTACTTGGCAGCCCTGGGTTTCCTTCCTTTACTCAAATGAATATAGATCTCTCAATACCTGAGGATGTTTGTTTTCATGGATCCACTTTTTATAACTGTCTTCATGGTCTCCTAATTGAAGTAACTACTGGATTGTTGTACCTTTAATGATCAAAGTTTAAACCTTAAGTGCCTCCTTCTTAACCTGTGGAAGCCCTATTGCCATGATCAGGCTGTCCCCGCCTCTCCCCTCTCTGCCAACTCTCTCCCCATCCTCCCCTCCACTCTTTTCATACTCTCTCTCCCCAATATCGCTATACCTTTCCCTGCTGTTATACATTTTTCTATAAATGTTCCTGGATACAACGGCGGATCGAGAGTCTAGTCTCGGGAGGGGCACTGCCAGAAAATAAGGGGTTTCTTACAGAACTCAATTAAGTGTCCGATGTGTCCGCTGCAATGTTGCAGTACCGCTAAAAAATCAATGATCGCCACCATTACTAGTAAAAGAATATTTAAATATAAATGCCACAAATCTATCCCATAGTTTGTAGAGACGATTGTCAGGGACTGCAGACATGGTACAAGAGATGGTCAGAGACTGCAGATATGGTACAATGATGGTCAGAGACTGCAGACGTGGGTACAAGGGATGGTCAGAGACTGCAGACATGGTACAAGGGATGGTCAGAGACTGCAGACGTGGTACAAGGGATGGACAGAGACTGCAGACGTGGTACAAGAGATGGTCAGAGAATGCAGACATGGTACAAGAGATGGTCAGAGACTGCAGACGTGGTACAAGGGATGGTCAGAGACTGCAGACGTGGTACAAGGGATGGTCAGAGACTGCAGATGTGGAACAAGAGATGGTCAGAGACTGCAGGCATGGTACAAGGGATGTTCAGAGACTGCAGATGTGGTTATAAGAGATGGTCAGAGACTGCAGGCATGGTACAAGAGATGGTCAGAGACTGCAGACATGGTACAGGAGATGGTCAGAGACTGCAGACGTAGTATAAGAGAGGGTCAGAGACTGCAGGCATGGTACAAAGGATGGTCAGAGACTGAAGACATGGTACAAGAGATCAATGCAGCCTCATCAGTTCACATCATCGCAGCCCCACCTTTGTGTATAAATTCAGTCCCACTTTTGTATATCAATGCAGTCCCACTTTTGTATATCAATGCAGTCCCACTTTTGTATATCAATGCAGTCCCACTTTTGTATATCAATGGAGATCCCACTTTTGTCTATGACCAGAGACTGCAGATGTGGTACAAGATATGGTCAAAGACTGCAGACGTGGTACACAGAGATGGTCAGAGACTGCAGACATGGTACAAGGGATGGTCAGAGGCTGCAGACATGGTACAGGAGATGGTCAGAGACTGCAGACGTGGTATAAGAGAGGGTCAGAGACTGCAGGCATGGTACAAAGGATGGTCAGAGACTGAAGACATGGTACAAGAGATCAATGCAGCCTCATCAGTTCACACCTCATCGCAGAGGCCCCCACCTTTTGTATAAATAAAATTCAGTCCCACATTTGTATATCAATTCAGTCCCACTTTTGTATATCAATGCAGTCCCACTTTTGTATATCAATGCAGTCCCACTTTTGTAAATCAATGCAGGCCCAA
>CM056053.1:205581357-205986357 GCA_029574335.1 Rana kukunoris
TTTTATCGCATTTTTATTAAAAAATAATTTTTTACTATAATAGCGGCTTTCATCGATTTTTTTTCATGCTGTGACATTATGGCGGACACTTCGGACAATTTTGACACATTTTTGGGACAATTGTCATTTTCACAGCAAAAAAATGCATTTAAATTGCATTGTTTACTGTGGAAATGACAGTTGCAGTTTGGGAGTTAACCACAGGGGGCGCTGTGACATTGAGTGTTCCCTGTGTGTGTGTTTACAACTGTAGGGGGGTGTGGCTGTAGGTGTGACGTCATCGATCGTGTCCCCCTATATGTGGCCACAGAGAAGCACGGGGAAGCTGTGTTTACACACGGCTCTCCCCGTTCTTCAGCTCCAGGGATGGATCGCCGCACTGCAGCGGCGATCGGGTCCGCGAGTCCCGCGGTCCCGGTCCTGGAGCTTCGAACCGGGTCACGGGAGCGCGCCGCGGGCGCGCGCCCGTGACCCACGGCTGGGTACTAAAATCAACGTATATATACGTTGATGTGCCCAGCCGTGCCATTCTGCCAACGTATAAGTGCAGTAGGCGGTCCTTAAGTGGTTAACTAGACACCTGCTAAACACGGCAAAAACACTGATTCCACTGCATTGGAAAACCAACCAAGTCCCGAGTGTCAGAGATTGGCTCGCTAGAGTACCCTTCATCTACAAGATGGAAGAATTAATCACCATGAAAAATGAGTACAGTGCTGGTTTTATTGCTACTTGGCAGCCCTGGGTTTCCTTCCTTTACTCAAATGAATATAGATCTCTCAATACCTGAGGATGTTTGTTTTCATGGATCCACTTTTTATAACTGTCTTCATGGTCTCCTAATTGAAGTAACTACTGGATTGTTGTACCTTTAATGATCAAAGTTTAAACCTTAAGTGCCTCCTTCTTAACCTGTGGAAGCCCTATTGCCATGATCAGGCTGTCCCCGCCTCTCCCCTCTCTGCCAACTCTCTCCCCATCCTCCCCTCCACTCTTTTCATACTCTCTCTCCCCAATATCGCTATACCTTTCCCTGCTGTTATACATTTTTCTATAAATGTTCCTGGATACAACGGCGGATCGAGAGTCTAGTCTCGGGAGGGGCACTGCCAGAAAATAAGGGGTTTCTTACAGAACTCAATTAAGTGTCCGATGTGTCCGCTGCAATGTTGCAGTACCGCTAAAAAATCAATGATCGCCACCATTACTAGTAAAAGAATATTTAAATATAAATGCCACAAATCTATCCCATAGTTTGTAGACGATTGTCAGGGACTGCAGACATGGTACAAGAGATGGTCAGAGACTGCAGATATGGTACAATAGATGGTCAGAGACTGCAGACGTGGTACAAGGGATGGTCAGAGACTGCAGACATGGTACAAGGGATGGTCAGAGACTGCAGACGTGGTACAAGGGATGGACAGAGACTGCAGACGTGGTACAAGAGATGGTCAGAGAATGCAGACATGGTACAAGAGATGGTCAGAGACTGCAGACGTGGTACAAGGGATGGTCAGAGACTGCAGACGTGGTACAAGGGATGGTCAGAGACTGCAGATGTGGAACAAGAGATGGTCAGAGACTGCAGGCATGGTACAAGGGATGTTCAGAGACTGCAGATGTGGTATAAGAGATGGTCAGAGACTGCAGGCATGGTACAAGAGATGGTCAGAGACTGCAGACATGGTACAGGAGATGGTCAGAGACTGCAGACGTAGTATAAGAGAGGGTCAGAGACTGCAGGCATGGTACAAAGGATGGTCAGAGACTGAAGACATGGTACAAGAGATCAATGCAGCCTCATCAGTTCACATCATCGCAGCCCCACCTTTGTGTATAAATTCAGTCCCACTTTTGTATATCAATGCAGTCCCACTTTTGTATATCAATGCAGTCCCACTTTTGTATATCAATGCAGTCCCACTTTTGTATATCAATGGAGTCCCACTTTTGTCTATGACCAGAGACTGCAGATGTGGTACAAGATATGGTCAAAGACTGCAGACGTGGTACAAGAGATGGTCAGAGACTGCAGACATGGTACAAGGGATGGTCAGAGGCTGCAGACATGGTACAGGAGATGGTCAGAGACTGCAGACGTGGTATAAGAGAGGGTCAGAGACTGCAGGCATGGTACAAAGGATGGTCAGAGACTGAAGACATGGTACAAGAGATCAATGCAGCCTCATCAGTTCACATCATCGCAGCCCCACCTTTGTGTATAAATTCAGTCCCACTTTTGTATATCAATTCAGTCCCACTTTTGTATATCAATGCAGTCCCACTTTTGTATATCAATGCAGTCCCACTTTTGTATATCAATGCAGGCCCACTTTTGTATATCAATGGAGTCCCACTTTTGTCTATGACCAGAGACTGCAGATGTGGTACAAGATATGGTCAAAGACTGCAGACGTGGTACAAGAGATGGTCAGAGACTGCAGACATGGTACAAGGGATGGTCAGAGGCTGCAGACGTGGTACAAGAGATGGTCAGAGTCTGCAAATATGGTACAAGAGATGGTCAGAGACTGCAGACGTGGTACAAGGGATAGTCAGAGACTGCAGACGTGGTACAAGGGATGGTCAGAGACTGCAGACATGGTACAAGGGATGGACAGAGACTGCAGACATGGTACAAGGGATGGACAGAGACTGCAGACATGGTACAAGGGATGGACAGAGACTGCAGACATGGTATAAGAGATAGTCAGAGAATGCAGACATGGTACAATAGATGGTCAGAGACTGCAGACGTGGTACAAGGGATGGTCAGAGACTGCAGACGTGGTACAAGGGATGGACAGAGACTGCAGACGTGGTACAAGAGATGGTCAGAGACTGCAGATGTGGTACAGGAGATGGTCAGAGACTGCAGACGTGGTAAGGGATGGTTAGAGACTGCAGACGTGGTACAAGAGATGGTCAGAGACTGCAGGCATGGTACAAGGGATGGTCAGAGACTGCAGACGTGGTATAAGAGAGGGTCAGAGACTGCAGGCATGGTACAAGCCCCACCTTTGTGTATAAATTCAGTCCCACTTTTGTATATCAATGCAGTCCCACTTTTGTATATAAATGCAGTCCCATTTTTGTCTATTAATGCAGTCCCACTTTTGTCTATTAATGCAGTCCTACTTTTGTCTATGAATGCACCCCCACTTTTGTCTATGAATGCACCCCCACTTTTGTCTATTAACCACTTAACGCACGCCTATTTACATCCACAAAAGGGCTCGGACAGGCAGATGGACGTAAATTTACGTCCCTGCCTACTAGCGGTTTGGGGGTCTAATCGGGACCCCCTCCGCTGCGTGCGGCGGGCGGCTTACCTCCAGGAGCGATCCGACTCGAGAGGGCGACGGTTCGTTTCTGTCCGCCCCCTCGTGATCGCTCCCAGCCAATCCCGTGCGCCACCGCCGTGTCACTTCCTCTGCCTGTAAAATGTAAACACAGGCAGAGGAAGTGATGTAGCGCTCATTTTGGTGGTATTTTCAAACCGCCGAGATGAGAGAAGAGGCACAGTAAGTCTGCACCAACACTACACTGACACCAGTACACATAGGCACATTTAACCCCTTGTGATCACCCCCCACCCCCTGTCACACTGTCACTGAATGCAGTGATCATATATGTATGATCACTGCATGTAGTGTCAGTGTGACAGGGAGTTAGTGTTAAGTTCAGGGTAGCCCCCGTACCCCCCTAATAAAGTTTTAACCCCTTGATCATCGCCCTAGTTAACCCTTTCACTTCCTATTGCCAGTGTCACTAAGCGATCATTTTTCTAAAACTGTATTAGTGTCACTGTTGCTGCTAGGTAGCTATTTTTTTTTTATTGCGATTTTTTTTTTTTACTAAAGACATGTGGCTGAATAAATTGTGGCCTAAATGTTTGACTAAAATTTAGTTTATTCAATTTTTCTTATAACAAAAATTAAAAATATTGTTTTTTTTTCAAAAATGTCGCTGTATTTTTGTTTATAGCGCAAAAAATAAAAATCACAGAGGCAATCAAATACCATCAAAAGAAAGCTCTATTTGTGGGAAGAAAAGGACGCAAATTTTGTTTGGGATCCACGTCGCACGACCGCGCAATTGACTGTTAAAGCAACGCAGTGCCGAATTGTAAAAACACCTCTGGGCATTTAGCAGCATATTGGTCCGGGGCTTAAGTGGTTAATGCAGCCACACTGTGCATGGCACTCACCATGGCATTGCCTCGATCACACACAGCAGGTATCTCCTCCCCCGAAGTGTGTCATGGAACAAACAGGAGCTGTAGGTCTGTGTTCAGCAGGGCAGTGTGCTCTAGCAAGACGGGCTTGTGTGATAGACAAAACACTGATTCAATCAGTGTTCCATCTCCATCTACTATCACACGAGCAGGTCTAGCACAGGTAGCACAGATGAACACAGATCCAGCTCTCACACACAGCCAGAGATGCCCGATGTCATACACGCAGGAGAGAAGGGAGCGCTGCAGTCAGCTACAGCTCAAAGCAGCCTCAGGACAGGCAGCCTACCGGCCCTGGTGATGAGAGAGAGAGAGTGAGAGACTTGGCAGCGGCAGCTGCAGGCACCCCAAAGTAGTTTAAAAAAAAAAGGCAATGTGACATGATTGCTTCGGGGGAGGGGGCAATTGCCATGTTACCCCCCTGGATCCGCTGCTGCCACAAAGCAGTTTAAAAAAAATGCTAAAAAATTAAATATATATATATATTTTTTTAAAGCCAATGTGACATGATTGCCTCGGGGGGGAGGGGGCAATTGCCCTGTTGCCCCCCTGGATCCGCCGTTGCCGCAAAGCAGTTTAAAAAAATGCTAAAAAATAAAAAATAAAAATATTTTTTTTTAAAGCCAATGTGACATGATAGCCTCGGGGGGAGGGGGCAATTACCCTGCCCCCCCCCCTGGATCCGCCATTGCCTGGATATCCTATTAATGTTTAAATGTTGCAATGGTATCCAGCTCACACGCATGTTTACTGACATGTATCTGTTCAATGTTTCATTGATGTACATAATGTCAATATTATGTCTCAATTTTCTTTCAATAAACCTTGGATTGTGAAAAAATGAGACAAAGATAAATAATTTCAGAACTTTTTCCACCTTTAATGTGACTTATAAACTGTACAACTCAGTTGAACAACAAACTGAAATCGGTGATTAAAAACAATCATAATAATATGGTTTTGCCTAAGTTGCACACCCTTAAAACAAATCATTTGTTGAAGCACCTTTTGCTTTTATTATTATTTTTTAGTCTATCAGCATGGCACATCTTGACTTGGCAAGTTGGCAATATTTGACCACTCTTCTTTCCAAAAACACTCCAAATTTGTCAGATTGTGGGGGCATCTCCTGTGCACAGCCCTCTTCAGATCACCTCACAGATTTTGAATTGCATTCAGGCCTGGGCTCTGGCTGGGCCATTACAAAACTTTAGTTTTCTGGTGAAGCTATTCCTTTGTTGAATTAGATGTATGCTTTGGGCTGTTGTCATGCTGAAAGATGTTCCTCTTCCTGTTTAGCTTTCTAGCAGAAACCTGAAGGTTTTGTGCCAATATTGACTGGAATTTGGAATGGTTCATAATCTCCTCTACCTTGACTAAGGCCCCTGTTCCAGGTTAAGAAAAACAGTCCCAAAGCATGATGCTGCGACCGCCATTCTTCAATGCGGGTATGGTGTTCTTTTGGTGATGTGCAGTGTTTTTGTGCCAAACATATCTTTTGGAATTATTGGCCAAAAAGTTCGACTTTGGTTTTATCAGACCATAACACATTTTTTCCACATGCTTTTGTGAGACTTCAGATGCGTTTTTTTTTTCAAAATTTAGCCGGGCTTGGATGTTTTTCTCCGTAAGAAATTGCTTTCGTCTTGCCACTCTACCCCATAACCCAGACATATGAAGAATATGGGAGATTGTTTTCACATGTACCACACAGCAAGTACTTGCCAGATATTCCTGCAGCTCCTTTAATGTTGCTGTAGTCTTCTTGGCATCCTCCCTGACCAGTTTTCTTTTTGTCTTTTTATCAATTTTGGAGGGATGTCCAGTTCTTGGTAATGTCACTGTTGTGTCATATTTTCTCCACTGTCTTCCCTGTGTTCCATGATATAGCTAATGCCTTGGAAGTTCTTTTGTACCCTTCTCCTTTTACTTACAAAAATGTGCATTGTGTCCCCCACGGTGCGGCCAGCAGAATGCACAGCTGCTATGGCTCTTAAAGGGGCCGGTGTGTCGTTTTGCTGTAACAAACCACTTTGCTAACGTAAATGTGCGTGAGCCGGTTGGTAACTGGTTAAAGGTGTAAAAAATTCAGAAATGATTTATCCTTTTTTTACATCACAGAAACCTGACATTTTAACAGGGATGTGTATACTTTTTATATTCACTGTAACATGCTCATTCTCAACATGGAAGTTTTGTGTTTGTGAAATACAGACATACATATTCAAGCGAATGCTCATATAAAGAAGCATCTGCATTTAAAAGAGTATGGCAGCGTACAGCCATTCACTTACACAGCAGACTGTACGGGGCACGTGCAGCTCCCTGGGAGCAGAAAAATGCCGGGATTACCTTTACAACCCCTTTAAGGCCATCTATCCACCAACTGAAGCTCAACAGAAGATGGGTGTTGCAACAGGATAACGACCCAAAGCATAGAAGTAAATCGAAAAAGGTAAGGATCTCGCGCCAACTAAATGTATAAAATTAATTTAACGTGCAAAATAAAAATAGTGAATATTGATAATTCATAAAGAACTAAGTAATAAGCTGTTCCCCCAAAAATTTGTGAACTGAAATAGAATGGTGAATAGTGAATAAAGGGGGTGCTCCAAATATAATAACTAGTGATATTAATAGATCCCATTAGATCAAACAAATAAATAAATAACTAGATAAATAACAAAACCAACAATATGTAATGTGAGCTATCTCCATAAGTACCACCCAAACTGGTGGATTTATGCAAAATATGAGTAAAAAAAAAGTCCTTATATGAATAAATAAATTAAGTGCTTGTGCTCAGATGATATCTTCAAACTTCACTGTGAGACTAGACTTCCTGTTTCCGGGGGAGGTACCTGAGCCATGGAGGAGTGAGCGTGCACGCTAAGGGGATCTAGTGGAGCTTCTGGTGTGTGTGCCTAGGAGAGCGGCATATCTCATCCCTCTACCCGTCCACCCCTACCCCCCCCGGCCGAAGGAGTGTGGCGTGTTGCCGCCGATGTCGCGGCGAGGACGGAGTGCAGCGAAAAAGAACAGAGGAGTGAGTATTCAGCCCTGCCAGCCCGCCCATTCATATATCACAAGATATATGAGCTTCAGCCTGCACAGACGGACCCAGGAGAGCGGAGAGATCGGGGAGAGATAAGGAGACACTCCCTCATAGAGCACATTCTACCAGCCCCTGCAATAACCGGCTCCACAAACGGCATATACTGTCCAGGAAAAGAGGGAGCAGAGAAAATACAGCAGCCGGACGGGACGGTTAAGGACTGCTCTAAGGAGAGACAGCAGGTGAGCACAGGGGTGAAGGTGAATGGGGATGGAGATGTGGATGCTGATTTAAAGTTGAATAACATGATTAAATCAATGTCAGATGTGCCTTTAATTGACTTTCCATCACCGGTAACACTGTACAAAACCTGCACACATCCCTTCTCACCAGACCACCCTATCTTGGGGTGAAATAATTTATGCTCACACCAATCAGACTGACCAGATTGATCAACCTGAATCAAATCAAATACTGAACCCACGAGACATGCTACCGGCTTTGGGGGAGCAAGGGTCATATAAACAAGCCACCCAAATGAACAGTACAGAGGTTCAACTACAAGAAACCCCCCCAGATATGACGCAGCTCATGTAGCTGATTCAAGCTCTCCCAACTAAAGAAGACATACAAGCAATCTTACTAAATGTCACAGGTGTAATCAGGGCTGAGATTGAGGAAGTACGCTTCAAAGTGGGGGAAATTGATCAGAAAGTGGAGGGCCTGGAAAAACTACAAAACATTACAGTAACCAGACTCTCTATGTTAGAAGACAAACTAATATCCCAACAGCAACACATAATTAGGTTGCAACTACAAGCTGAGGAGGCCGAAAACAGAAGCTGAAGAAATAATCTTCGCATTAAAGGTGTCCCTGAGTGCCTTGAGGGTCAGGAGTTAAGAAAAGTGACCACCACTATCTTTAACAACATCTTGAAAAGAGACCCAGACACACCGCTTGAGTTGGACCGAGTACATAAAGTTCCCACAAGACCCAGGCAAGACTTAAACAACCAAGACTACCCCCGAGATGTGCTGTGTAGGGTCCATCACTACAGAATGAAGGAAGAAATACTGAGGGCAGCATGGGGTGAGGGCTCAAGAGGTGCCTGGGAGGTCGCAGACATACAGATTTTCCCTGATCTGTGTTGGCAAACGAAACTTAGACGGCGCATGTTAAAACCCTTGCTGGATCATATTCGTAACAATGGAGCTACGTACCGATGGGGGTTTCTTCTAGCCCTAAATGTGAAAAGAGAAGGAAGGTTCTTTTACCTGAGGGATCCCTCACAACTCCCAGCATTTTTTGAGTTCTTGGGCTCAGAGTCAATAACAACCCCTAATTGGTTGGATATATCCATAGTGGAAAGACCCTGAAAGTCTTCTTTTACAGAAATCTCACAAACACAGTGAGGGACACCATAGTAACGGTGAAACAAGCATCAGAAGCAGGGAAGCCATCCAGAGTGACCCGCCTGACTCTCTTTTTTTTATTTTTTATTATTTTCTATTTTAGGTAAATGTATTAGTGGGATCTCCCTTCTTCTTTGTTCCCTTGTGTAGCGATGAACACTGATATTAAGCGAAACTCAGGGCTACGTTTTGGACAGGTTCTAGGGCTTGCTATGTTTTGTTGTGACCTAGATATAGGCGGGCAGTGAGCCTTAGAGAATATTGTTATAGATGTAGGGCTATGAAGCCCATTTTTGACTTTTTTTTTTGCTTTCTCTCTATTCCTCTTTTTTTCTTTTAGTTACATCTCCCTTATAGGTATCTCCCGAGGGTTGAGGGAGGGGGGTAAGGCTAGGTGGGGGGAGAGGGTTTTTTTTTTTTTTTTTGGTTAGTGTTTACCTCACGGCACACACACTATTCAATTAAATACACTGAGTTAGACAAAGTAGCAATCAACACTCACTCATACACGCACACGTATTCAATAACTTTCTTTAAACGTATAGAACACTTACTCTTCTAGGAGGGACACTTAGGACACAATGTACACATCAACCTTTTAAACCCAAGGGGATTTTTCCTTTAGGTATTGTTTTTTTTTTTCTTCTCCCGTTGATTGTGTGGGGGAAATCAGACAAGGGTGGATAAGGGTGGAGGGGCGGGACACGGGGGGGGGGGGGTATTGGGGCAAGATTGAAGTGGGTTAGGGGGGAGGGTTGGGGGGGAAGAGGGAGGGAAGGAGGGAGCCTGGGGGAGAGGGAGAACCTGGAGGGAGGTGGGTCGAGAATAGGGGCCATGATATGAGAGGAGAGAGAAGGGGGTATATGACAGCTTAGGTTTGGAAGCAGGAACCGTTTTCATGACTATTAATATCATAATTTATTTCAGAGTATCTTTTTTTTTTTTTTATAAATTTCTGTTTATTAAAGGTTTTTGCACAAACAATAAAACATACATCCCTTGGCCAGGTTGCCAAGTTAAACCATCGGTCAACATGACCGGGAACATGAAAAACATTGTGCCATCACAGATGGCATAAACAAAACAATGCCCTCCCTCCCCCCCCCACTCCACTCCCCCTGCTCAGTTCCCTTTCCCCCACCTGCCTTAACCCAAGATCACATCAGTAAGAACATACTCCTCCATGGCATGCTGCTAACAATATCGCCAAGAGACCAGACACGAGTCCGCTCCCAGGTTAAATATATGTTGACCAAAATTGGACACCCACTCCCTACCCCACCGTGAGGTCCGATTCGTACCAGGCCCTCCACACCTTTTCAAATTTCCCCACACATCCTCGGGACAGATATGTTGCTTTGTAATACGGTAGCATAGCATTCACCAACCCCTTCCAGAAAGCGATCTCAGGGGCCCTTGGATTCCTCCATTTCAGTAAGATAGCCTTTTTCCCATAAAATAACAAGATGCTCAGTAGTTTTCTGTGCGCTCTAGACGGGACTACCTCCTCCACCAGACCCAGTAAACAGACACTAACTTCCTGCGGGACCGGAACTCCCAGCACCTCTGTAATGCAGTCCGTGACCCCCTTCCAGAACTGTTGGATCAGGGGACACGTCCAGAACACATGGTGTGCGTCCGCAGGGGAGGATGTACACCTCCAACATTCAGCAGATACCGAAGGATATATTGATGCCAACCTGGCTGGAGTGTAGTACACTCTATGCAAAAACTTAAATTGGATTAGCCTGTCTCTCGCAGCCACTAAGTGTTTAAATGGGCGATCCCACATTTCATCCCACTCCTCCCCCTGTATATCCGGGACCTCCGCCCCCCATCTTTCCCTGCACTTGAGTAAACCCTGGGGGCTAGCCTTAAACAATTCTTTATATGTTACCGACAAGGTCTTGGGTAATTCCTCAGTCACCAGCAGGTCCTCCAGCCTGGAAGGAAAAGCTTCCACTTTCTGCGACTCAAACTGAGAATGGAATGCATGTCTTAGACTGAGATATCGAAAAAAAACTGAGAGTTTGGAAGGTCATGTTTAGCTTTCAATTGATCAAAGGTTAGTAATTCACCATCCCGAGTCACATCTTTGAGCAATTTAACCCCCTTGGAAGCCCACCCGGGTGCATCATTCAGTTTATAAAAGTGTTGAAGCTTGGGGTTCATCCAGAGAGGTGTTGAGGGGGAAAGCCCTTTATAGCTCGGAGAGGCCAGCTTCTCTACTTCTTCCCAGGCCTTAATCGTGGCTTTCATGGAAAGCGTAAGAGGAAGGTCCCTACCGGTCCCCCTATGAATGGCCAGACGGAGAGATTCATAAGAACCGAGATGTGCAGCCTCGAGCACCGTGGCTGAATCGCCCGCATCTGAGCAGAGCCATCTATGGACAAACACTAGCTGACCAGCCAAGTAGTACTTACGCCAGTCTGGAAGTGCCATCCCGCCCTGGCCCCATGGTTCCTGCAGGACTTTCAACCCCACCCTAGGCATTTTAAGAGCCCAGAGAAAAGAGCTGGTGAGGCTATCCAGTTTCTTGAAGAAGGACTTCGGTATCCAAACCGGAGCATTCCTCAGAAAGTAAAGGATAACCGGGAGGATTTTCATTTTTAGGAGGTTAATCCTGCCAATCAGAGATAAGGGACGTTTTTGCCAAGCCAGTGCCTTTTGTTTGACGAACGCCAAAAGTGGCAATAGGTTGAGAGACATGTAGTCCATCACGTTCACTGTGACCTTCACCCCCAAGTACGTTATTTGGGTGACCCATTGCAATGGTAGGTCAGGGCTTGCTCTTTCCCTAGCCCCTTTATCCAAGGGCAGAATGGACGACTTCCCCCAGTTAACTTTCAGGCCGGAGTATGTGGTGAATTTATTCATAATGTCTAAAGCGGTGTTCAAGGAGTCCACAGGATTCCCTCAGGAACAAAAGAAGGTCATCCGCATATAGTGCTAAGCCCTCATCAATACTCCCCACCCTAATTGCCTTCACTGCCTCCGATGCTCTTAACGCCACTGCTAGGGGTTCCATCATGAGAGCAAACAGAAAGGGTGACAGTGGGCACCCCTGTCTGGTCCCTCTCCCAATCGTGAAAAACTCAGAAGTAGCCCCTCCCATACGAATGGCTGTCCTAGGTGCGCTGTAAAGCAGCTTCATCCACTGTCTGAAGAACTGACCAAACCCCATAAACTCTAGGACAGTATGCATGAAATGCCAGTCCACTGAGTCAAAAGCCTTTTCAATATCGATGGAGACTATTATCCTACAGGACTCATCTAAATTCGGGAGTTGTAAATGTGTAAACAGTCTCCTCAAGTTTGTATCCGTAGACTTACCCGGCATAAAACCCACAACCAGGGATGATATAACCGGAGCAAGTCTTTTTGCAAGGATTTTTGTCAAAATTTTGAGGTCCATGTTGAGAAAGGCAATCGGCCTATAAGACGAACAGTCCAGTAGGTCTTTGCCCGGCTTGGGTAACAGGATAATATATGCATCAAGCATAGATGCAGGTAGTATCTTTTGATCCAAGCAGTAGGCAAACAAAGTCGTAAGTCTGGGGGCTAGTTGTTCCGCATAGTGTTTGTAGAAATCCGCCGGGAAGCCATCCGGCCCCGGTGCTTTATTAGGTGGGAAATCAAAGATTGCCGCCTCCACCTCCTTTTTTGTAATTTTGGCATTCAGTGCCTGGCAGTCCTCCGCGGCAAGTCTGGGGAGAGTCAGCGTACCAAGCAGATCTGTCAGCTCTCTGTGGTTGTAAGAGGGGATGGGGGCATAAAGTGCAGAGAAATATTTCTGAAATTCAGTCAATACAGCTGTTGGGTCTCTAACCAGGTCTCCGTCCGACCCCCTTATCACTGAGATATGCTCGATATGATTTTGATCTGCTACCAACCTGGCTAATAGTTTACCATTTTTATCCCCCTCCGAAAACAGAGAGTTCGCCCTATGCTTGGCTTCAGTGTGCGCCAGGTCATTATAGTGGAGGTGAAGTCTGCGCCTAGCCTCCAACAAAGCACCATATGTGCCATCAGTCTTGTTGGCGGCATGAGCAGAATCACATGCCCTCTCGTTTTCCTGCAGCCTCAGAACTTCAGCATTTTGGTCTATTCTAACTCCTTTAATCGCCTTAATAGATTCCCCACGAATTACCGCCTTAAATGCGTCCCAAACCACCGGTGGGTCAGCCGAATCCACATTTAGAGACCAATAGTCGACTAGCGATTCTAGCAACTGTGTGGAGACCTGCTCTTCCTGCAACCAACCCGGGGACAACCTCCAGCTCCTGGCCCCACCAGATATTGGCAGGAGCAAGGAGACAGCAAGAGGAGTATGATCAGATATCCCACCTGCCAGGTATTCTACCCCCCTCACATAAGACATCATAGCCTGGTTCCCAAACGCTAAGTCTATCCTAGCTGAAGAGTGATGCGTCTGAGAAAGATGAGAATAGCAAACTGTGTCCGGGTATTTAGCTCGCCAAATTTCCGTCAACCCCGCCATGGTTACCCATGCCAACAGGTCTTGAGACCCAGTCCGCCCGGGGTTGGAGGAATCCAGCTCACCCATTATAGCATTAAAGTCTCCCATAACCAGGAGCGGCAAATGAGCATGTGGTGCCAATTTCACATAAATATCATACAAAAGTTGTACATTAAAAGGAGGTGGTATATACACCGACACAAGTAGCATTTTGCGGTTTCCTATGTCCAGAACCACTACTGCATATCGTCCCCCTGGATCAGTTATCACCTGGTGTATCGTGCATGGTAACGTCCTACTAATGAGTATAGACACCCCCCTAGCAAACGTGGAGTATGTGGCATGAAATGCCTTTTGGATCCAGTGCTTGCGTAATGCCAAAATTCTACTGCCCTCTAGGTGAGTTTCCTGTAAGAGGACCACATGTGGCTTAACTGATTTCAGGTACTGGAACATTGAGGCTCTCTTAAATTTACTATTTAGTCCCCTAATGTTCCAGGACACTACCTTAAACACATTAGCCATAATCCTGTTTACCAAATAATGCCCCGGCACGAGTAACACGCGCCCAGATATTTAGCCTAAAGCAGCACGCCATGGACTGAGAGAAGGCAATCTTTGGTGGAGAACCGAGAACTGAGCAAGACACAACAACCCCGAGAACACCCCCCCCCCAACCCAACCGTCCCACCCCCCCTGCCATTATACCAGATCCAGAAAAAAACAAAAAATAAAAAAAAATGAAACGGGAAGCAAAAAGGCTTCCAAAAAAAAAACCTTCATCTGGTATGCAGCTTCAGCCCAAAAACAAAACAAACACCTAAAAGAAAAAAATTAGGTGTTTCAGAGATGTCCTCCGAATGGTCACTTGTCCAGCAGAAAAAAAAAAGAGAAAAAAAAAAAAACTACTTTAGCTCTAGAAAGTTCCGCTTGAGCAAGATAATTGTGGAGTCACAAATTCAGGACATAAATCTTGATGAGGAGAAGAACAGTGTCCCAGCACCATCTAGTGGCGTTAGATTAGTATAGCACCAAATGCCGGAGCCCATAGAAAACATTAGGTCATCAGTCACCCTGAGCAAAATGTCTCCTCGCAGTACATTTCAGGAAGGTGTACAAAAGGAAAAAGGAAAAAAAACAGAAGGGGCCTTGGATGCCAAAACTCAACCAAAGAAAATAAGAAATGAATATATTTACCCCTTAGTATCAGGCAGCAGGAAAAAAAAGAAAAATCAATAAAATAATAAAAAAAAAAAAAAAAAACTGTATTAGATCACACTGCAAATGTAGTGGCGATTGAACGTAGTAACAACAGTAGGCCGGCACACCAGGTACTAGGGTCAGCTCCCAGATAACAGAAAAAAGAATGGAAAATATAATGACCTGAGACCCTGCATCTGGCCAGAAGTCCAGCTAGATTAGGAATAAACGCAATACTCATCTAGCATCAAATCATGCTCATGGATTTCTGTCAAGCCATTCACAAGCATCTCGTGGGTGATCAAAAAACTTCACTGACCCTTGATGTTGAACACGCAGTTTACTGGGATAAAGCATGCTGTATTGGATATTTTTCTCACGTAATCTTTTCCTAACATCATTAAAGGATCTCCTTCTTCTCTGTGTTTCAGCCGAAAAGTCAGGAAAAAGCATTACCTTGGTGTTCTCATACTTCAGGTCCTGGGCCTTCCTGGAAGCAGTCAGGATCATATCCCTATCCCTGTAATTCAGGAATCTCACCAGGAAGGGACGTGGATATTCTCCCGGGGGCCTCCTTCCCATCGGCACCCTATGTGCCCGTTCCACCACGTACGTTGGTGGTCTCTCACCCAGATTCAGAAGCTGCTTGAAAAAATTTCAGCAAACGTGGTAGACTGTGGGCCTTCTGCCCCCTCGGGCAGACCAACCACGCGAACATTATTGCGCCTTTGTCTGTCTTCGGCGTCATCTGCGCGATCTTGTAGGAGTCTCACTACTGCCTGCAGCTCTGCTAGTTGATTCCCTTGAGATTGTGTCTCATCTTCCACAGTGGAAATTCTCCCCTCAGCCTCCGTCAGTCTCCCCCTGATTTTGTCCAAGTCATGTCTGATTAAAGTGCATTCAGTAGCAAGGTGGTCAATGCTTACCATGACCGCGGCCTTGCTAGCGTTGATAGCCTCCAGGATCGCTCTGGTAATCGCTTCCTGGGCCGGGTCCTGGACCGGAGGAGCAGGCTGTAGGTCATCCGACCGGATGGTCTGTTCCGGAGCATCCATCTGGGCCCGTTTGCTCGCAGGCTTCTTGGCGCTTCTGGTAACAGCCGGCAGATGCAAGATGGCGGCGGCTGAGGCCTTGTCCACGCCACGTGTGGATCGGGTCTGGCGCTGGCTCCTCGGGGTCTGATGGCCGTGTTTCGCCGCTCCCCTTCTCATGTCCGGATGCTCCCCCACCAGGATCAGGGGTAGAAACCCCAAAATTGTGCCTCAAAATGCTCCGAAAATCGGATGAAAGAGCAGGAGTAATGCGGAGCTCTCACAGAGCACGTCCTGCCTCGCTTACATCTGGACACGCCCCCCCATTTCAGAGTATCTTAGACTACTACGGAAGACCGCATACTTTTCAAAAATAGAGGCTTCCTGGAGTTTGCAGGGCAAAGACCTACCTGGTTTATAGGGGTATTTGGAGGCCCCAGGCGAGGTTTCGGAGAGGGAGTATCCTCCCGGAAATTTATTTTTTTTCTTTCTGTGGACTTTGTTTAATTGATAAACATGAAATATGTAATGTTATAAGAGTGTGAAGGGGGTTTATGAAGGGTTAAATGAATAATGTCGAAGGTTGTATGTCTTGTCAAAGATAATATAGGTTGACATAGAACACGAGTGGAATGAGTTGTATCTATGAGGGGGTGGACTTTGTTCAACTGATAAATATGATATGTAATGTTATAAGCGTGTGAAGGGGATATATGAAGGGTTAAAGGAGCAATGTGGAATGTCGCATGTCTTGTCAAAAATAATATAGGTCGACATAGAACATAGAACACGAGTAAAATGGGTTGTATTTAGGAAGGGCTCGCAGATGTGGAGGGGAACCTTGTCTCGCCGTGGTGCTCCGCGCTCCTGGGGGGGGGGGGTGGGCGGGTGTAAGGGGGAAGTAGCAGATTAGAAGGGGTATACACACCCATGCAGAAGCATGACTCCCCGCTGTGTCTCTATACCTTACCCCCAAAGGTGTCTCTCCTCCTACGGGAGGGAAGTCGGAGACGCGCGTGGGTTTTTTATTATTTTTTATTATTTTTATTTTTTTGGGGGCTGTGCCCCCGGAAACACCACTACCGTGAGGCGGATGTAGATCCGAACGCTGTACGGTGGTGGGTTTATTCAATACTCGGGCACTTGGACAGAGGACCTAAATCCGAGATACAGGGTTTTTTTTTTCTCCTTCTGCTCCCCGTGGGGTCCTTCCCGGACCCCTCCCCGTCTCCTAACGATTTTTTTTCCTCTCCTCTCTTTAAACCGTACAAAGCCAAACGATTAAAATGGATAGAATTAATTTTACCACTTATAATATCAAAGGGCTAAATATCCCAGAAAAAAGAGCCAAACTAAAAATGGAGTTAGGGAAATTAACCACTTAACTACTGTGCACCTACACCCCCTTCCTGCCCAGACAAAATATAAGCTTCCGGCACTGCGTCGTTTTAACTGACAATTGCGCGGTCGTGCGACGTGGCTCCCAAACAAAATTGGCGTCCTTTTTTCCCCACAAATAGAGCTTTCTTTTGGTGGTATTTGATCACCTCTGCGGTTTTTATTTTTTGCGCTATAAACAAAAATAGGAGCGTCAATTTTTAAAAAAATGCAATATTGTTTCCTTTTTGCTATAATAAATAACCCAAAAAATTTAGGCCGATACGTATTCTTCTACATATTTTTGGTAAAAAAAAAAATGCAATAAGCGTTTATCGATTGGTTTGCACAAAATGTATAGCCTTTACAAAATAGGCGATAGTTTATGGCATTTTTTTTTTTTTTTTTACTATTAATGGCGGCTATCTGCGATTTTTTTTATTGGGACTGCAACGTTATGGCGGACATTTCGGACACTTTTCTGACATTTTTGGGACCATTTACATTTATACAGAGAACAATGCTATAAATATGCATTGATTACTGTATAAATGTGACTGGCAGTGAAGGGGTTAACCACTAGGGGGCGGGGAAGGGGTTAAATGTGTGTCCTATGAGTGTTCTAACTGTGGGGGGAGGGGGGGTGACTGGGGGAGGTGACCGATTGTGTCCCTATGTACAAGGGACACAATCGATCTCCTCTCTCCCTGACAGGACGTGCAGCTCTGTGTTTACATACAGAGCTGCACGTCCCCGCTCAGTTACTGAGCGCCCGCGGCTTTAAAGGGACATCACGTCATATGACGTGATGTCAGGATAATGGAGTCGTCTGCCCGCCGTCATTTGACGGTGGGCAGATGACAAGTGGTTAAAAGCACAAATAGTGTTTCTTTAAGAAGCACATTTTAGAAAAGATAAGGTACCTATCATGAAGTGTCAAAGATTTCCAGCAGTATATGTGGGAGCCTCCCAGTCGTCAAAAGCAAATGGGGTAGCCATACTGCTGGCTAAGAAAGTGGAAAGAATCAAAAGTAACCATGGACGAAGAGGGACGATTCCTTATGGTCAAGGGGACAATTAACGATAAAAAGGTAACCCTAGTAAACATCTATCTCCCCAATGACGACCCGGTCTCTAGGTTGGAAAAATTTGCAGAAACGATAATGCAGCATAGTGAGGGGATGTTAATTGTGGGAGGAGATATGAACATGGTCCTAGACCCAACAATGGACTCCTCTAGGGGGGCCTATAATATATCTAACCGTAAACTAATAAAGGCAAGGGGAATCTTACAAGGGTTACAGATAGTAGACAGCTGGAGGACTTTGCATCCACACGAGAGAGACTATAGCTTTTATTCATCAAAACACAAAACATATACAAGAATCGACTATCTACTCCTTGACCAAAACGTATTGCTAAATCTAAGACAGACTTCAATTGGTTCCTTCACACTCTCAGATCATGCACCAGTAAATTGTACAATTGACTGGGGGACATCAGGCCCCAGGGAGTGGATCTGGAGGATGAACGAATCATTAATCAAGGATCCAGACTACGAGAGTAAGATAGATCAGGAAATAGAGAGGTTCTTTGAAACAAATAAAAATGACGGGACTTCATCATTATGTAAATGGGAAACGCATAAGTGTTATGTAAGAGGACTGCTTATCTCTCTTGGGGCGCACCGAAAGAGGGCCATCAGTGCAAAATTGGACCACCTGCTTGGGGAGATCCGAATAGTAGAAAATGAACATAAAATATCGCAATCAACAGATGTCGAAGAGAGACTAATGTCCCTCCGAGACAAATTAAATTTACTACTTACGGAACAGGCAAAGGCCAAATTGAGTAGATGCAGGAGAACATTTTACGAATTTGGGAACAAACCAAGCAGGATGTTGGCGAATGCACTGAGAGAGACAACGGCTAAAAAACATATTGAAAAAATAAAAACGCAAGGAGATAAGTTGGTTAATTCATCACACTTAATAGCGGAAGCATTTAAAGCATATTATAGTGACCTATATCATCTAGAGAGTCAATCTATACCAACAAGAGGTCAGAGTAGTGAAGAGAGAATACAAAAATATCTCATAGATTCAGGGATGCCTACAATTCCAGAAGAAGTTACGGTTAGCATGGAGGGACCGATTACCGCAGTGGAACTTTTAGAAGCAATAAAGGAAATGAAATCAGGTAAATCCCCCGGCCCAGATGGTTACACTTTGCTATATTACAAAACTTTCTACCAAAAACTGGCACCCCAATTTCTAGAGGCCTTTAACTCATTAAAAGATGGCCACTTGATGCGCAGAGAAACATTAGAAGCACACATAGCGATCATCCCAAAGGAAGATAAAGACCCCACCCTATGTCCTAGTTACCGACCGATTTCCCTACTTAACGTAGACTTAAAGATCTTTGCCAAAATAATCGCCAATAGACTACTGCCCTTTATAACATCTCTAATACACCCAGATCAGGTGGGCTTTACCTCGGGGGGTGAAGGGAGAGAGAACACACAGAGGGCCAGATTCTCAGCGGCACTACGGCTGCGTAAATGTATTTGCGCGGCATAATTGTAAATGTGCGCCTGCGTATCGATGCGCGGTAAACACAGAACCACATACGCGAGAAAACTTTTCCGTCTGAGCGGCGAAAATGCTTTAAGCTAGCGCGGCGTAGGCGCATAGTTACGCATCTCAAATATTCAGTTCCCATTGAATTAGTATGCAAATATGCAAATGAGGGAGATGTGCGGATTCCCGAAACTACGCGCGTTCGGTGTTGACTACTCGTGGTGCGCGTAACACAAAAGCCTTGAGTAAACATACCCCTTATAAAAGCACGGGTAACTTTGCTCAAGACCGTGTGCAAGTCAGCTGGAGAGCAACTACAGCAGCACCATAACGGACGAGCTGAGCAATCACACTTACTGGACAACACATTCGTATGCCAACATGCCAGGGCCAGCCATGGTCTTATCACTACTAATGTATGCAGATGAAGAGGAGCATAGAAGGAGGAGGAGGAGGAGGGTGGCACGTGAGAGGATCTACCGAGCGCGCATGAGCCTCTTTGGCATGGGTGATGAGGAGGTGTATCGCATCTTCAGATTCAGCCCTGCTGCCATCCTGGAAATAACCACAGCCCTGCAGGAGGACATCACCAGCCAAACATACCGCTCACATGCACTGCAGCCACTGGTCAAGGTCCTGGCAACACTCCATTTCCTGGCCAGTGGATCATTCCAGCGTACAAGTGGAGTGGTGGCTGGGATGTCACAAACCAGCATAAGCAGATGTCTGCACCAGGTTGTCCCCGCAATCCTCAGACGCATGTCCAACCAGTTCATCAGACCCACCACTGAGCACCTGCGGCAGAAGGCAATGACAGATTTCTACAGAATTGACGGATTCCCACGCACCATCGGGGCCATTGATTGCACACATGTGGCACTACAGCCCCCCCGGGACACAGAGCACATTTACCGCAATCGGAAGCATTGGCATTCCATCAACGTACAGGTGATATCTGATGCCAAATACCTCATATGGCACGTCCGTGCCAAAGACCCCGGGTCCACCCTGGGTCCAGCCATGACAGCTACATATACCGTCAAAGCAACATCCCCGAAGATTTTGAGCAGGACATGTATGGGGACAGCTGGCTGGTTGGTGAGTGACATGGGTGGCAGGCATGACTATCCCCTCCCATGATGCACACATCACAAGGGGCACATGCATGACTAACATCCTCCTTTCTTTTCCCTTACAGGTGACTCTGCATATACACTGGGACCCCATCTAATGACTCCTTTCCGGAATCCCCAAACCAGAGGAGAGAGAAGATACAATGAATCACACATCAAAACCCGTGCAGTGGTGGAGCGCACATTTGGCCTCCTGAAGTCCCGTTTCCGATGCCTGGATAAGTCTGGGGGGGCCCTATTGTATTCCCCCAACTTTGTGGGTCAGATCATCGGTGCATGTTGCATACTGCACAACTTTGCCATGAGAAAGGGCCTGCAGATTGCCCTACGTGATGACCTGACCCCCCAACCACACAGCCCCCCCCTGCTGATGGAAGAGCAGTCAGGAGGGTCCTCGTGTTACGAATCTTTGACCGTTAAACACACACATTCATCATGGCACACAGACACTGCACGCGTGTACACCACTGATGTCCGTAGATCACACACCCCACATCCACATCACATTGGATTAGCCCAAGTCCAGCATGTAGGACTTGGGAGCAGCAACGCCAGCGTCAAGGCCCCAATGATGTTGCTGTCCATTCATACACCTTTCACACGTCATTCATACAGCCGTGGGGTTAACTTCACCACCACGGCCGAGGGTGACACCCCTTACTGTCAGGAGTGCCACCCCCTCACATTCACACACCATTCACACTGCATCGTGTGCAGTATAAAAAAAAACTAAAAAAGCTCTTAACCAGAGCATAATAAACTGAAAACAAAAAAAGCTCTTAACCAGAGCATAATAAACTGAAAACAAAAAAAGCTCTTAACCAGAGCATAATAAACTGAAAACAAAAAAAGCTCTTAACCAGAGCATAATAAACTGAAAACAAAAAAAAGCTCTTAACCAGAGCATAATAAACTGTAATCCCAAAAAATTAATGGGCCTGGCGGGGGCTCCGCCTGGTGCCACGGCTCCTGCCCCTCACTTGCCTGGGGGCAGCCACAGGTGGGGGGGGTGGGGTAGCAGGTGGAGGAGGAGCATCCCCACGTCCCTCCCTGGCTGCCTGCATGCCCTCCAGGGCAACCGCTATGCGGGTTTGCACAGCAGTCTGCGCCTCAACTGCAAGGCGCAGGGCATGAACCTCCCCTA
Organism: Rana kukunoris; assembly: GCA_029574335.1. NCBI lineage: Eukaryota > Metazoa > Chordata > Amphibia > Anura > Ranidae > Rana > Rana kukunoris. The sequence continues at coordinate 205,603,013 of CM056053.1, forward strand.
CAATGTCGGAGGTGGTGGCCTGCAGCTCCCCCAGGCTGGTCAGCGTTGCTGGCTGTTGGCAGCCAGGTCTTGGATGCCATCCGTAATATGTCCCGAGGAGGCCAGGCTGTCGGCCAGGCGCCTCATCTCCTCCACGACCTCGGACAGGTGCTCATTTTGCTGGTCCTGTTGTCTGGCCAGCTGTTCTGGCAGGACCTTATAAACACCCCTTGTCTTGCATGTGGCCTTCCGGGGAGTGGCAGGGGACCGGGCATAAGGGGAGGATGTTGAGGGGCCGGAGATGAGGGGGGGGGGGGGAAACAGAGGGACTGGAGAGGTTGGGGTGGTCACTGAGGGGTTCGAAATAGACGGGGAGATAGCCTGGGCTGGTACGGCCAACCCATCATCCTCCTTCAACACCACATACAGGTCCTGGTCCTGGTCTTGGTCGACGACCTCCTCCTCAACCACCTCCTCCGTTGAGGTGTGCCTACTTCCCTCCAAGTCCTGTTCCAGGGGGGCAGCCAGAGGGACTGGATGCTCGGGGGATGGATCCTGACGGGCCCTGGCAGCAACAGATGGCCCCGCTCCCTCCTGCACATCTGTGGATGACACAAAAGATGCACATGTTGGTGGTCCCACACACTTGGCACATGTTCCCTTACACCCCTACACATGCTACACAACAGATAGAATATAAAACACACTTACCTGTCCTCACGGCTGGCTTCTGGGACTCATAGCCCCCAACTCCCACAACCTGCTCCATCTGCAGGCAGCGGGCAACCACCTTCTCCTCCTCAGTCAGACGGACAGGGCAGGGTGGGCCCCCTCCAGTGCCCCTGGCATGCCGAGCTTGTGTCGCAAGCTTGCCCTTCACGAGACGCCGCAGGTCATTCATTTTCTTTTGAATGTCCTGCGGTGTCCGGATCTCATGAGAGAGGGCATTGACCTGGCATGCGACCTTCATTAGGATCTGATCCCTCCGGGACTTGCTGGTCCGGCCACTGTCTGCCCCATGGAGCCGAGAGTCGTATTTCTCCATTGCCCTCACAACAATGGCCCTCTCCTCTGGCGAGAAATTTTTCTTCCTCCTCTCCTTAACAACAGTAGCCATGGCAAAAGCACAACTTTTTCCCGTAACAATCACCAAAAATAGGAGTCTGTTGCGCTGCACGGGCGCATGTGTGGCCGCATTATATACCCTGTGCCGGGGGATCGTAGGCCGGCTTGGCGCATGCGCAGAAGGCATCCACGTCACAGCGCGGGTCATCCACGTCACGGCGCGGGTCATCCACGTCACGGGGCATGCTCCGTTCGTCCCGGCCTTCATTTGCATGGGGCCACGCTTCATTACAATGCAACCCGCCCACTTCCCTCCTACTTTGGAGTTGCGCTGGATTACGCCGATGCTTTTACGCGACGCAGGCGCATCTGGGAGCGCATTTACTTAGGGAATACGGTACTTGCCACTCCGCGTTACGTCGACGTAGTGCATCTGAGATGCGCAACGCCTGCATAATTATGCGCGCATCTACGAGAATCTGGCCCAGAGACTCTTGAGCACTATTTATATGTCTGAACTCCATCAAAACCCAATGGTACTGATTTCAACCGACGCAGAAAAAGCATTTGATAGAGTGGACTGGGGATTTCTGAGAACTACATTATAACACATTGGACTGAGGGAAGGGATGCAGAACTGGATAACTAGCCTATACGGCGAGGGTAAAGCTAAACGAGGCAATCTCGGACCCCTTCCCAATTCGGAATGGAACGAGACAAGGATGTCCCCTTTCCCCTATAATCTTCATTCTCACTCTGGAGCCGTTTTTGAGAACTATACGAGCTAACAGAGATATAAGAGGGTTTTGGTCTAAAGGAGTGGAATACAAAGTAGCTGCATTCGCAGACGACCTCCTATGCTCAATAATGGCCCCAGAGCTGTCTCTACCAGCTGTTCTGAAGGAGATAGGGGAATATGGAACTGTATCTAATTTCAAAGTGAATTATAATAAATCAGAGGCGATGGGAGTAGAAGTAAATAGACAGACACAACTCCAACTAGCTGCAAATTTCCCGTTCAAATGGACAGACTCCCATATATCATATTTGGGAACAAAAATACCAAAAAAACTAAATAGAATCTTTGACTTAAACTTTGCCCCCCTGGTAAGGCAGTTTAAAATTGATTTCCAACGATGGGATAAGGAAACCTTCACATGGTTTGGGAGAATCAATATTATAAAAATGAATCTCATGCCAAGATTGCTTTATCTATTCCAGACCCTACCTGTAAGGATTCTTTTGGGGTTTTTGAAGGACCTAAGAGCTAGATTTACCAGGTTTGTGTGGGCAGGAAAACCGGCGAGAATTCGACATGAGATTCTGTCCTTGCCAAAGGACAAGGGAGGAGTGGGTCTTCCTGACCCATTGGGGTACTATGATGCAGCTCATTTAGCAAGAGTGGTCGAATGGTGTGAACACCAGAAGACCAAACTCTGGATCATTATGGAACAAAATACCACGAAGATCCCGTTGGAGGGATTGGTGTGGATCCGAGAGATAGATATCCCTCAAGAGATGAAACATCACCCCACAATAGGTGCTACATTACGAGTCACAAAAAGGAAGTTTAACAAGACTAATTTGTCACAACATCCAAGTCCACTTATTCCAGTGCTGGGAAACCCGAGGTTTCAAATAGGTCTTACAGATGTATGTTTCAACAACCTAAGACGTGCAGGAAAGAGCAGGTTAATACATTTTGAAATGAACAACCTAAGGGCGAACAGCAGGGAATCGGAGGGTGACCCTATAAGCGGATTAGATCCACTGAGACAACTCCAGCTGAGAGCAGCAATCAGAGCATTGTCTTCACAAGGGGACCCACCTAGAGAGCTCTCAGGGTTTGAGAAAAGATGTTTGGAGGGTAACCCATTAAGACATGGCTTGTCTTTAATGTATAGCCTTTTGGTAGATCTAGAAGCCCCCAAAGACTTACCATGCATACAAGCATGGGAAAGAGATCTGGGGATGAAATTCTCGGAGACCCAGAAAACAAAAATCTTTACCTTTACACATAAGGCCTCGTTAGCCACCAGATATCAGGAAGGGGGCTATAAGATTCTAACTAGATGGTATAAAACTCCCTCCATCCTAAAACGATGTTTTCCAGAAGTATCAGATCGGTGTTGGCGGTGTGGAGACGAGGAGGGCACAATGCTACATATTTTTTGGCAGTGTGTAAAAATAAAAGAATTTTGGGAAATGATCACGAGCACGGTAAAAGAAATCACGGAGGTAGAATTAGGAGAAAACCCAGCCACGTATCTACTATTGGATCTCCCAATCTCAACGGTAAAATTCAGAAACTCACTGCTTAGACATCTCCTAACAGCGGCAAGGTCCTGTATTCCAATCTTATGGAAAAGCCCAGCTACGCCTACTAGACAACAATGGTTAACCAGAGTTTCGGACATTCAGCTGATGGAGAAGCTAACGATGGGAATAAGAGAACAGGAGGAGAAGTATAGACATATTTGGAACTCATATATAAAATATAGAGAGCAGGAGCTCTGAGGAGGGGGGGGGGACACCTGGGGAGCGGAGGGAGAATGCCCTTTTTTTTTCTCTCTCTTCTTTTTTTAAGGGGGGGAAGGGGGGGGTAAGGACAGGGAGGTTCAGGGGGGAAGAGGGGAATACATGATAATGTCATAGATGGTAAAAATGAGACCTGGAAAATGGACAGTTTGTGAAGAATAACAAGGTCGAGATTACCGCAAGAAATCGATATACTGTGTAGCTGTCTATGTAATCCCCCAGGAATGTAGATAGTCAGATTAGAGATATAAGTTTGGCTGATATAATTGTAAGAAATTGTTATAGTGTGTAATTGCATGTGCAAACTTTTTTTGATTTGTAAATTAATCGAGTATTATTAACTATTTGCTTAAAAAACTAAAATAAAGAATAAAAAAAAAAAAAAAACTTCACTGTGAAAGAAAGTTCACACCTTCACCAGCTGTAAAATCACCCAAAATGTGCTCAAAGGATGGCACCTTACCAGATGGTGTTGACCGTTTTAATTAAAAAAAAGGTCAATAGTAGCTTTGTGTCATAATGGACTATACATGCAGGTTTCTTTGGTTCAGCCTGACTTCAACATCATGTAGCGAGACAATTGAAATAAAAGACCGCAATAGTATAATTCCGTTTATTAAAAACGTGGTAACGAAACGTACGTCGAGGCGGTACCTGGTCACGCACAGCTACACACTTCCGGTCCCACTGGTTCTCTGCAACAAGGAAGTGGAAAGCACGCCAGCTTCCCCAGCGTGGAGCCATCTCTCCATAACTACACGCCGAACAGCCTCAGGGTTACAGGCACCAACAAAAGGAGCCACTTGGCACTGTGTTCTTTTAAAACATTTTTTAATAAACGGAATTATACAATGGCTGTCTTTTCTTTCCTTTGTCTCGCTACATGATGTTGAAGTCAGGCTGAACCAAAGAAACCAAGGTCCATTGTGACACAAAGCTACTATTGACCTTTTTTTAATTAAATAGGTCAACACCATCTGGTAAGGTGCCATCCTTTGAGCACATTTTGGGTGATTTTACAGCTGGTGAAGGTGGGAACTTTCTTTCACAGTGAAGTTTGAAGATATCATCTGATCACAAGCACTTTATTTATTTATTCATTTATATAAGGACTTTTTTTTACTCATATTTTGCATAAATCCACCAGTTTGGGTGGTACTTCTGGAGATTGCTCACATTATTTATTGTTGTTTTTGTTATTTATCTAGTTATTTATGTATTTGTTTGATGTAATAGGATCTATTAATATCACTAGTTATTATATTTGGAGCGCCCCCTTTATTCACTATTCACCATAGAAGTAAATCAATAATAGAATGGCTTAGACAGAAGAAAATAGGCCTTCTGGAGTGGCCCAGTCAGAGTCCTGACCTCAACCCAATTGAGATGCTGTGGCATGACCTCAGTGTTGTAAGTAACGGAGTTACAATAAACGCAGTTACCTAACGCAGCCCCTGATTACTCTTCCCCTCACAGTAACACAGTTCCCATTACTTGGGCGGCATTACCGCAATTACATCTACCGCCACTAGATGACAGCAGGGTAATTGCTTCTGCCGGCGCTGTGAACATAAATATGGGTTGAACTCCGCTTTAGAATCATGTGACCGCTGTGATGGCCTGTCACAGCGGTCTGAAAACTCCCAATCGCAAGGAGTCCTGGATACAATGAGCCCCACCCGCCTCACACTGACCTATCACCGGGGAACAACTCACATCGATCACACACACTGTGTGCGCAACCTTATCAATGATCCGGGGAACACATGGCCGGAACAAAATGTTCCACAGAACAAACTTTCCCTATACAACACAGTGTACACAGCGACATCTAGTGGTCAACATGGTAAGTGCAGGACACCTATACAGACCAACGATCAACAGGTTATTTTTGGTCAGTGATTTCATCTCTTCATCAGACAACAACAAAAAACCTGACAACCCCAATTCCAGATCCCTTGCATCTAATAAAGCTTATATAAGATAAATAAAATAATAAACAATAAACTATAGAAAATTCTAATAAAGCCTAATATAAGATTTTAAATTATAGACTCTGTAAACGTCAAGGGAATGTATATTATAAACATACATTTTAATCCAGCTTATAATTTGGATGTAATATGTAGCAGATGGATAAGGGTTTTAAGTCCTATTAGCTGCACATACAATGGTGGGACGGATGCACCTAGGCTGGGATATACACAAGATCACCATTTGTTTCCGGTTTTCTTCTCTCAAGTATCTGGCATTCTTTTGTCTTGGAGTATTAACTCACTGCTCCCTGGCAAGCGCCCGTCACCTGCTTCTCAACAAAGCATTGTAGAATATTTAAAAAAAATTCAGTTACTTTGCTGAGTAACTAATTACTTTTTCAATGTAGTAACTGAGTCACTAACGCAATTACTTTTTCGGAGAAGTAATTTGTAACTGTAACTAATTACTTTTTTAAAGTAAGATGAGCAACACTGCATGACCTCAAGAAAGCGATTCACACCAGACATCCCAAGAATATTTGAAAAGTAGATGTTACCGGCTCAAAAGATATGTACTAAAATCACGACTTTTTGTTTTGTTTGCTGCAATCAAAAATGCATGTCGCCCTCAAATGAAATGCCTACAAAATTAAACAATGGATGGATTGCGTTAACCTTAAAATGTAAACCAAATTTGTGTGCAACCAATGTTTCTCTGTATGTTATTGTGAAAAAAAAAACTGTGGGTGCATATCCTATACTCCTAATCAGTGAAATCACCCTGTTATATTTATGGTTGTGGCCCTCTGACCGAGAGTGATGTGGATCACATAAACACGCGACAAGACTTACAACATAAATAGACCTGAAGTGTGCCTTGGTGGTCTGGTCAGTATGCCAAGAAAAGGGGGCATACCCAAAGTAAGTAATGGGTAGTTGTTGAAGGATATGCTGAGAAGTGCCCTGAAAAAGGGAAGGGCGGGAGGGCGTCGAATGCGATTGAATGCGCAGACTCACGGACATGAGGTGAGCTGAGAAGAGTCGGCCCAGTGACGTGTAGTACTGCACACTGAACCGACAAAGAGCATGTGTGAGTGAGCTGCTTATATACCCTCCGGGCTCCTCCCATAAACTCAGGCCACCATACTGGCCTTCTTATATATATATATATATATATATATATATATATATATATATATATATATATATATATATATATATATATATATATATATATACGTGCTTCTTATGGAAAGATATGAATTAGCTCTAAAAATGCATTATTTAAACAAACATTCCCATGCACCTGCAGTTAGGCATACCATGCTAACAAAATACCCCACTTACAAAAGTGCAAGCGCTGGCTATAATAACTTTTAAAATATACAACACACTAAATAACAATTACCACCAATTAATATGCAAGATGATGCATCCCTCGACTTATTCCAATAAGTACATGAACATTGTATTGCAATAACAAAAAAAAAGAAAAAAGTGCTCTATTATATTGAATAGTCCCGGTGAGAGATCAACTTTTTCAAAAGGCTTCACATTCCTTGTGTGTAGATTAAAGTGCATCAGTTTTCACCACTTTCGTGATTATCCCACCACCTTCTGCAATGGCCACTCACCCATGCTGAACCAGCTGAGATTTAAACTGTCTATGGCTGGTCTTAGCTCTTAGATTGATGATCAATGTATGAAAAAAAAGTGAGTAATGATTTTTTTTTTTTTTATAAATTCTTTCTTTATTTCAAGAATTACGTTACAGGATAATTACATTCCATCTCTTACACAGTAAGTAAATTATACCAAAGAGTTCAGAGAGCAATGAAGAGGGGACCTCCCTCCTCCTCAATCCTATTTTCGCAAAAACTTCTCATTTTCCTAATTTCCTTTACCTCGATAACTTTCCCACCCCCCTCCCCCGCCTACTCCCCCCATAAAAAAAAGAAGTTTTCCTAACAGTTTCTGTTGGCCCCCTCCCCGCCCCCTCTCACCCCTCTCTATACTTCACATATGGGGCCCATGTCGACCGGTATCTCACATCCTGGTCTTTCATTGCCATTGTTAGATTCTCCATTTGTTGTATCTCTGCCACTCTTGCCAGCCAATGTGCTCTAGATGGAGAAGTCTCCTGTTTCAACATGGCAGGGATACAAGCCCTTGCGGCTATAATGAGATGTCTTAATAACAAGTTTTTATATTTTTCCATTGACATTGGGATATCTAATAATAAGACAGCTGAAGGTCTGTCTTCTAAATTAATTCCTGTGATTGTATTGATTGTTGCCGTTACCATTTTCCATAAATTCCTGTATTTTCCCACATTCCCACCAGATATGCACCAATGTCCCTTCCGCCTCATGGCATCTCCAACAGATATCTGACAACTGTGGGTATATTCGATGTAGAACTGTTGGTGTTCTATACCATCTTGTTAATATTTTGTATCCTCCCTCCTCATACTTACTTGCTACTGAAGCTTTGTGTGTAAATCGCAGGATCCTGTCTTTTTGTGCTTGTGTAAATCTTAATCCCAGATCTCTCTCCCATGCTTGTATAAACGTGAATTCTTGTGGTTTATCCAGGTTAATTAATGTTGCGTAGAAATAAGATAAAGGGCCAGATTCAGGTAGATGCGCGCATTTTTTATCCGGCGTAGCGCAGCGCATATACGTTACGCTGACGCAAACTAGTGAGTCAAGTACAGTATTCACCAATCGCATGTTCGTTACTTTGCGGCGGAGTAACGAAAAAGCGCTGGCGCAACCCAACACAAGTGGAAGTGGGTGTGATCATATGTAAATGATGGGCGGAGCCCAGCGCAGTGACTTACGTTCATCGCATCATCCACGGAGCATGCGCAGTGAGGGAGGGCTCCACTCGCTCCCCTGTGCGCATGCTCACAACTTCCGTCAGCACCACTTCATGGGAAACGGCAGCGCAATGTGTTCCGTTGCGCGTATAAAAGCGGCCGCAGATGCGCCTATCCGGCGCAAAAGTATATCCGGTTCCCCCCACCCCAGGGAAGTAACTTTTGCTGTGTGATGGCTGCTCCTGTTCCCCGCAAAGAGAGAAGAAACCTCAACTTTAACGCCCAGGAGCTGTCAGTAGTGATCTCCGCTATGGAGACCTACAGTGACTTCCTCCATGGCAGGAAAAGTAGGAAGACCAGCCGGGACAGGAAGCAGGTCATCCTGGAGAGCATTGCTGGCAGGGTCAATGTTTTGGGCTACTCCACCCGGACTGCTGCCGATATCGGGAAAAAAATCAATGATTTGAGGCGCAAAGTCCGGGGCAAGGTGGCCACCATCAGGAGGCATGAGAGGGGCACAGGTGGTGGACCCCCATGTGCGGTCAGCCTGACCACGGAGGAGGAAGTGGTCGCCCGCTGCCTGTAGAGGGAGCAGTTGGAGGGGGTACCCACACCTCACCTGCTGAGGTGGTTGAGGAGGAGCCTGTTGTTCCCGAGCAGGAGTTTGTTTTATTTTTGGAGGAGTCCTCCCCTTCAGCAGGGCCCTCTCAAATCCCCTCCCCCATCCTAGGAAGCCCCTCAAGGGCGACTCCATCCCCCCGGGACTACCATCTCCTGGCCCCAGGAAGGCGACCCGGAAGACCAGGGGGGTGTCTGACATGGTCCATGACCAAATGGCGAGAGACCAGGCCAGGCAGACCCAGCAGATGGGGGAGATTGCTGGGCACCTGGACTGGGTAGCTGGCAGCCTGGCCTCCATGGGACACATGACAGAGGCAGTGCAGGATGTCAGCTGCAACTGCGCTGCAGTGGTGACTGGCCTGGGGGAGGTGCAGGCTGATCTTCGGCACCTCACTGCAGCCGTCCAGGCCAACACAGCTGCCATCCGGGACCAGGGGAGGCAGAGGCAGCAGGCCCAACATTATGAAGTGACCCGGCAGCTCAGGATGCAGGCCCACACAAATTCATACCTCGGCCGGATAGCCATGGCCTTGGAGGGCATGCAGGCCACACCTGCCAGGAGTGGCCCACCCGGGGATCAGCCACCTCCAGATGCCCCCCCACCCCCACCCACTCCTTCCAGGCAGCTGAGGAGCCAGAGAGGGCCCACCAGAAGGAGCCCCCGTCAGCCCAGATGAGGGCTTTTTTTTTGTTTTTTTGTTTTGGCTCAGGTTATGAGTTTTTATTTTATTTTAATTTTGCTCAGGTTATGAGCTTTTTTTTTTTTTAATGTTGCTCAGGTTATGAGCTTTTTATTTTGAGTTTAACTGCACACGGTCAGGAGTGCAGGGGACAGTGTGAATGGTGTGTAAATGTGAGGGGGTGGCACTCCTGCCAGTAAAGGGTGTCACCCTCGGCCGTTGGGGAGAAGTTATCCCCACGGCTGTGTGAATGACGTGTGAATGGTGTATGAATGTACAGCGACATCATTGGGGCCTTGATGCCGGCGTTGCTGCTCCCTGCATGTTGGACTTGGGCTAATCCAATGTGATGTGGATGTGGTGTGTGTGATCTAGGGACCTCAGTGGTGTGGATGCGTGCATTGTCCGTGTGATCAATGTTTTGGTTTAGTGTCCAAAGATGCCTATGGCGAGGACCCTCCTGACTGCTCTTCCATCAGCTGAATGGGTCTCCTCTGGCAGGGGGGGGCTGTCTGGTTGGGGGGTCAGGTCATCACGTATGTCAATCTTGCAGGCCCTTTCTCATGGCAAAGTTGTGCATAATGCAACATGCACCGATGATCTGACACACGAAGGTAGGGGAATACAATAGGGCCCCCCAGACTTATCCAGGCAGTGGAAACGAGACTTCAGGAGCCCAAATGTTTGCTCCACCACTGCACGAGTTTTGATATGTGCCACATTGTATCTTCTCTCTCCTCTGGTTTGGGGGTTCCGGAAAGGAGTCATTAGATGGGGTCCCAGTGCATATGCAGAGTCACCTGTAAGGGAAAAGACAGGAGGATGTTAGTCATGCATGTGCCCCTTGTGATGTCAGCATCATGGGGGGGGACAGTCATGCCTGCCACCCATGTCACTCACCAACCAGCCAGCTGTCCCCATACATGTTCTGTTCGAATTCCATTGGGATGGGGCTCTAATTGTAGATGTAGCTATCATGGCTGGATCCGGGGTGTTTGGCATGGACGTGCCATATGAGGCATTGGGCATCGGCTATAACCTGTATGTTGATGGAATGCCAATGCTTCCGATTGCGGTATATGTGCTCTGTGGCACTGGGGGGCTGGAGTGCGACATGTGTGCAATCAATGGCCCCCACGGTGCGTGGGAATCTGGCAATGCTGTAGAAATCTGTCATTGCCTTCAGCCGCAGCTCCTCAGTGGTTGGTCTGATGAAGTGGTGGGACATGCGTCTGAGGATTGCGGGGACAACCTGGTGCACACATCTGCTCATGGAGGACTGTGACATCCCAGCCACCACTCCACTTGTACGCTGGAATGATCCACTTGCAAGGAAATGAAGTGTTGCCAGTACCTTCACCAGTGGCTGCACTGCTTGTGAGCGGTGTGTTGGGCTAATGATGTCATCCTGCGGGGTTGTGGTTAGTTCAAGGATTGCATCTGGGCTTAATCTGAAGAATCGATACACTTCCTCATCACCCATGCCAAAGAGGCTCATGCGCGTGCGGTATATCCTCTCACGTGTCCGCCTCCTCCGTACCGGGGGACCCATTGGTAGTGCTAGGACCATGGCTGCCCCTGGCATGTTGGCACACAGAGGTGTTGTCCTTGCAAGTGTGGTTGTTCAGCTTGCTATTTTCGTCGGTAACGCTGCTGCTGTAGCTGCTCTCCTGCTGACTTGTGGCGGTCAGGAGTAAAGATAAAGCAGCTATTTATAGGAATAACTTTGCGTCAGACGGACGACATACGTGCGGCGCATGTAGCCAGCGTCTGGTGCTAATCCGTTCGCGAATCAGGAAATCTCCCTCATTGGCATATTTGAATGGGAAATCAATAGGCGCGACGGATGCGACCAGCGAAAATATGCGCTTACGATATTCTGGCGAGGGAAAGTTAAGCCGATTAGAGAAAGCCCGTTTTCTGTCGCATCTAGTTTGGTGGGTACGGCCGCATAGATACTACGGCGCATCTTGACAGTTACGCGGCGCATTTCGATATACTCCAGCGCAAGTCTTTCTGAATCTAGCCCAAAGAGTGTTTTATTGGATTCCCCTCTAAGCAACTCTGCTCGAACTGGGAAGGGGTTCTGACTATTGTATAGATTTTTGCCTTTATTCGGAGAAACGCTTCTAGTTGCAACAGCCTTAGAAAATCCAATTCTGGCATAGCTTCTCTCTCAATCTCTCTCCTTGTCATTACTCAATTATCTTTTGAGAAGTGAATGATCCTACTAATATTCCTCTGTCGCAGGGCCTTAAACCTCGGATCTGTCATCCCTATCTTAGTGGCCAAAATTGGTGCTAGCGGGCTATGAGATTTTGATAGACTCGTTTTTTCGAAAATCTTTTTAGTGGTTCGTAAAGTGGCTCCTACCATTGGGTGTTTCTTTACCTCTGCTGTTATTTCCCTATCTGGAGTCCATGCCAGGCCTTCTAAAGGTACTTCTACCGTCGCTTGCTCCATTCTTATCCAGGGTTTTTTATTCTGCCCACACCACTCAACCACTTTGGCTAGATGGGAAGCTTCCTGATACTTTATCAGGTCTGGAAATCCAATCCCCCCTTCCCCCCTGGGTATTGATAAAATGGGCCTTTTTATCCTAGCTGGTTTCCCTGCCCAAATAAATCTCAAGAATCTTGATCTCATTTCTCTTAAAAAATCTGTGGGGTCTTAATTGGTAAGGCCTGTATTAAATATAGAATTTTTGGGAGCACATTCATCTTTAATATATTTGTCCGCCCAAACCATGTAAAGATTCCTTTATCCCATCTCTCTAAGTCTATTTTTATTCTCCTAGCCAACATTGCATAATTAAATTCAAATGGTTTATTTAGGCTCCTTGTTATCTTTGTTCCTAAGTAGTTTATATGGGAGTCTGTCCACCTGAAGTCAAAGGGCCAGATTCATAAAGCACTTACGCTGAAGTATCAGGAGATGCGCCTGCGTAATTGGAAATATGTGCCTTCGTCTCTATGCGCCGTATCCTCAAAACGTTATACGCCAGAAATCTAGACTTTTTCGACCGACGTAATTTCGTTAGACCGGCGCATCGTGTGCCCAAGAAATGCGGTAGACACACCATTGATTTGCTAGGCAAATATGCAAATGAGGGAGTTATGGCGATCCAGAAAATAACTTTTGTGCAGCGCAGGCTACGCGCTGTGCACATCAGCTGCATGTCCTGTCTAAAATTAGGCAATATAAAAGCTTGCTTTAAATTAGACAATCCATCTACATGTCAGCTAAAGCAACACCATTAGGGACGAGCTGAGCAGCCACACTTGCAGGACAACAATCTGTATGCCAACATGTGAGGGGCATCCTTGCTTATAGCTATACTACTGACTTTAGAGCGCAGGAGGAGGGCATCGAGGAGGGCACGGAGGAGGGCACGGGAGAGGATATACCGCACCCGCATAGACCTCTTTGGCATGAGTGATTCTGAGGTGTCTCGCATCTTCAGATTCACCCCTGCTGCCATCCTGGAATTAACCACAACCCTGCAGGAGGACATCACCAGCCCAACACAATGCTCACATGCAGTGCAGCCACTGGTCAAGGTCCTGGCAACACTTCATTTTCTTGCCAGTGGCTCTTTTCAAAGAACAAGTGGAGTGGTGGCTGGGATGTCACAATCCTCCATGAGCAGATGTGTGAACCAGGTTATCCCTGCAATTCTCAGACACATGGCCAACCAAATCATCAAACCCACCCCGGAGGACATGCGGCAGAAGGCAATGACAGATTTCTACAGAATTGACAGATTCCTACGCACCGTGGGGGCCATTGATTGCACACATGTGGCACTCCAGCCCCCCCGTGAGACAGAGCACATATACCGCAATCGGAAGCATTGGCATTCCATCAACGTACAGGTGATAGTCGATGCCAAATGCCTCATATAGCACGTCCGTGCCAAACACCCCGGATCATGACATGGGAGTCAGGCATGACTGTCCCCCCCCATGATGCACACATCACAAGGGGCACGTGCACTACTAACATCCTCCTGTCTTTTCCCTTCCAGGTGACTCTGCATATGCGTAAATAAATGAAATCTAATGCGCTACTGTGAGTATACAAATAAAGTGATTGGATGACATCAAAATGTCTGAGGCAGCTATATCTAGAGTGTCCACAATACACAAATAATGATGAAAAGTAATGATAAAATAAGCGCTTCAGATAGATGATGCAATAGCACTACACAGGTAATATACCAAGTGATACACAAATATAATGTAATGGCTACAGTTGTAGCTGAAGGTGAGTGAGTCCAAACTCAAACAATACTGCAGTGAATAAAGTCCTATTCAACAAGTGCATCTGGGTGCTGAGTTGTGAGCAAGGATGAGCAAAACAGTCTCTGTGGGGTATTAAGATGGTATGTAGGATGGTTTAATAGTAGGTGTTGATAGGCACCTAACAGTTGATAGGCATCTAAATATCCACAATGGTCTTGTAGTTCCCTTACCTTAAGGGTGCTATATATGAGCATATAGTATGGTTCCTCCAGGGTACGGGGTTTTTCCAAACGTATTCACTCTCACTGCTATGCGCCGCTGGGATGATCCGGGCTCAGCAATCCAAAAAAGGGGGGGTGCAGTGAGGATAAAGAAAAAAAGAGAGCATGTGCCTCTAATGGTGAAGTAAGTTTGAAAAACGGGGATAGTTTATTGCATAAAAGTAGTTTATACACAAAGGTAAAACACAAAGGTAAAAAGTCAGGCAAACTGCAGAGACGGAGCGATCGTATTACCGCCTAGCGTCTATTGGCCTCCGGCTTGTACGGGTGTCACGTGGTCTCGACTCCCTACGGCGTTACGTCACGTGCCTCGTGACTTCATCTGCATATGCACTGGGACCCCATCTCATGACTCCTATCCGGAACCCCCAAACCCCAGGAGAGGAAAGATACAATGAAGCACACGCCAAAACACGTGCAGTTGTGGAGCGCACCTTTGGCCTCCTGAAGTCACGTTTCCGATGCCTGGATAAGTCTGGGGGTACCCTGTTGTATTCCCCAAACTTTGTAAGAGCAACCAGGAGACAGCTCACATTAGGCATCTTTGCACGTTAAACACACACATTAAACATGGCACAATGAGAATGCACGCATGCACACCACTGTGGTCCCTAGCACACACACCCCACATCCTCATCAAATTGGATTAGCACCAGCCCACCATGCAGGACTTGTGAGCAGCAACGCCACGCCACGGCTCCAAATATGTCACTGTGCATTCATACACCATTCACACGGACCTGGGGATCACTTCTCCCTGGTCCAACACAAATGAGGGTGACACCGCTTTTCCGGCAGGAATGTCACCCCCACATTCAAAAATAATTCACAATCCCAAAAAAAAAAAATTGCCCAGCACCAAAAAAAAATGACAAAAAAAATAAAAAATCAGAAAAGAAAAAAAAAACTACCGCCGCTGGCGTGACCCACACCTGGGGCGGACACGGCCACGGCTCCTCAGGGCCAACTCATGGGGGGGTAATGCGGGGAAGGAGGAGCATCCCCTGGTCTTTGCCCACCTGGCGCCTGCCCTCCAAGGCCACGGCAATGCGACTCAGGCCATCATTGAGGGTTGCCGTATTGGCCTGGATAGCCTGGGTGAGGGCCCTCACATCCTGACCGAGGGCCTGCACATCCTGACCAACACCTGCTGTGGTAGCCTGCTGTTCATTTAGGCAATTGATCAGGGCCAGGGAGTTGCAGGCCATGTCCCCAAGTGTATCCTTTATGGAGGACAGGCTCTCCTTCATCCGCCCCAAAGTCTGGCTGACCTGTCCCAGATGGCGGGTCTTAAGGGCCTGGTCCCTTCTCAGGTTGGCAGGCAGAACCTCGGCGACCCCCTTAGTTTTGTGGGTTGTCTTCCTGCCTCCAGATGAGGATAGTGGCTGTGGAGAAGGGGAGCCCCTTGGGAGGGGAGCCCTGTTGGGGGAGGAGTGGGAGGGGCTACCCCTGATGGAGGCCTGGCTGCTGCCAGACAAAGGGGAAGACTCCTCCAAAATAAACAAGCCATTCCCTGACATGCCCTCCTCCTCCAACTCAAACTCCTCCTCCTCAACCTCCTCAGAGGACTCCGGCCTTGTCTGGGGGTCTTCATCAGGCTGTTGTCCCGGCATGGTGCAGTCAGGCCAGATGGCCCAGCACCCTCCTGCACATCTGTGGATGACACAAAAGATTCACAGGTTGGAGGATCCACACACTTGCCACATATTCCCTTCCCCCCCCACACACATGCTACACACCAGATAGAAAAAAAATAAAAACGTACCTGTCCTCACGGCCTCCTGACTGGACTCAAAGCCAGGCAGCCCCTCCACTTGCTGCCTGTTGAAGGTCTGGGCCACTGCATGCTCCTCCTCAGTCAGTCTAACAGGGCATGGTGGGCCCCCTCCAGTGCCCCTGGCATGGGCTGCAATCCTGCCCAGCTTCCCACGGACCACACACCGGAGGTCATTAATTTTCTTGGCAATCCCCTGGCATGTCCGGGTCTCCCCCTCCCCATCGAGTTTACCTCGTCGGTGATGGTCTGCAATATCTCAGCCTTCCTGGCCGGGGTGGTGTTGGCACTCTCCGGGCCGTGCAGGAAACGACCATATTGTGTAATGGCCCTGGCAAGAATTGCCTTCTCCCGCAAAGAAAAATTCAACTTTCGCTTCCTTTCACTCATGTTCTCACAAACTGGAACCAAAACAATCAACGAAAATCAGTCACCAAAAAACAGTCACCTAAAAAGTATCAAAAACAGTCACCCAAAAAGTATTAAAAACAGTCACCCAAAAAGTATTAAAAACAGTCACCAAACAACACTCACAAAACCACTATCCAAAACAGTCAACAAATATATCAAACACAAGTCACAAACCGACAAACGCGAACAGACAACAGAACAAAAGCACCTTGCTGTATAGGAAGGGATACAAATGGATGTACTTTTCCAAATTAAGGGTGTTTGTCTCTGTCTATTTAAGTTCTCTGCGTAGCTCACTAAGTTGACCGGGCCTAGTTCCAATTTCACTGATTGCGCCGTGCCGAGTTGTGAGCATGCGCAGAGAGGTGCTGACCATGGTCTGCTTCATGTGCGCATGCGCAATCCGGCCCGCTCTTCATTTGCATGGGGTCACGGCTCATTTAAATGGAACACGCCCACGTCCTTCCCAATTTGAATTACACCGCCTTACGCCTCGGAAATTACATTGCACAGGCGCAAATTTCTGCGCAAATACTACGAGGATATGGTAATTGCGCCTCTACATTGCGCCGGTCTAACGTAAAGGAGGTGAGCTACTCCGGTCAATATATGCGCCACTGTACGTGAATCTGGCCCAAAGTGTGTTGTCATTTGCTCCAGAGTTTCCGC
The DNA here is from genome assembly GCA_029574335.1 of Rana kukunoris. Classification (NCBI taxonomy): domain Eukaryota; kingdom Metazoa; phylum Chordata; class Amphibia; order Anura; family Ranidae; genus Rana; species Rana kukunoris. The sequence continues at coordinate 205,620,072 of CM056053.1, forward strand.
TTTAACTCCTATTCCTAATGCTTCTGTTTTTCCATAATTGACTTTAAAGTTGGACAGTGGGAAGTTACAACAAAAATTAAATCGTCCGCAAATGCCGCTACTTTCTGTTCCTCTCTATTCGTTGCTAGCCCCCTAATGTTCAGGTTTGCTCGTATTTTCCATAAGAAGGGCACCATAGTTAAGACAAAAATTATAGACCATAATGGGCAGCCTTGTCTTGTCCCATTTCGAATAACAAATGGATCGGAAAGCTTACCCTCTACTTTAACTTTTGCACTTGGTTGTGAGTATAGATTTGTGAACCAGCTCATCATCCTTTCACCTAATCCTATGTGTTGCAGAGTTGCCTTTAAGAACAACCACTCCACTCGATCAAACGCTTTTTCTGCGTCACTCGCTACTAGTATCATTGGCTTCTTTCGTTTTTGTGCTAGATACAGTGCGGAAAATAAGTATTTGAACACTCTGCTATTTTGCAAGTTCTCCCACTTGGAAATCATGGAGGGGTCTGAAATTGTTATCGTAGGTGCATGTCCACTGTGAGAGACATAATCAAAAAAAAAAAAATTCCAGAAATCACAATGTATGTTTTTTTTAAACTATTTGTATGATACAGCTGCAAATAAGTATTTGAACACCTGAGAAAATCAATGTTAATATTTGGTACAGTAGCCTTTGTTTGCAATTACAAAGGTCAAACGTTTCTTGTAGTTTTTCACCAGGTTTGCACACACTGGAGGAGGGATTTTGGCCCACTCCTCCACACAGATCTTCTCTAGATCAGTCAGGTTTCTGGGCTGTCGCTGAGAAACACAGAGTTTGAGCTCCCTCCAAAGATTCTCTATTGGGTTTAGGTCTGGAGACTGGCTAGGCCACACCAGAACCTTGATATGCTTCTTACAGAGCCACTCCTTGGTTACCCTGGCTGTGTGCTTCGGGTCATTGTCATGTTGGAAGACCCAGCCTCAACCCATCTTCAAAGCTCTAACTGAGGGAAGGAGGTTGTTGCCCAAAATCTCGCAATATATGGCCCGGTCATCCTCTCCTTAATACAGTGCAGTCGCCCTGTCCCATGTGCAGAAAAACACCCCCAAAGCATGATGCTACCACCCCCACCCCCATGCTTCACAGTAGGGATGGTGTTCTTGGGATGGTACTCATCATTCTTCTTCCAAACACGGTTAGTGGAATTATGACCAAAAAATTATATTTTGGTCTCATCTGACCACATGACTTTCTCCCATGACTCCTCTGGATCATCCAAATGGTCATTGGCAAACTTAAGACGGGCCTTGACATGTGCTGGTTTAAGCAGGGGAACCTTCCGTGCCATGCATGATTTCAAACCATGACGTCTTAGTGTATTACCAACAGTAACCTTGGAAACAGTGGTCCCAGCTCTTTTCAGGTCATTGACCAGCTCCTCCCGTGTAGTCCTGGGCTGATTTCTCACCTTTCTTAGGATCATTGAGACCCCACGAGGTGAGATTTTGCATGGAGCCCCAGTCCGAGGGAGATTGACAGTCATGTTTAGCTTCTTCCATTTTCTAATGATTGCTCCAACAGTGGACCTTTTTTCACCAAGCTGCTTGGCAATTTCCCCGTAGCCCTTTCCAGCCTTGTGGAGGTGTACAATTTTGTCTCTAGTGTCTTTGGACAGCTCTTTGGTCTTGGCCATGTTAGTAGTTGGATTCTTACTGATTGTATGGGGTGGACAGGTGTCTTTATGCAGCTAATGACCTCAAACAGGTGCATCGAATTTAGGATAATAAATGGAGTGGAGGTGGACATTTTAAAGGCAGACTAACAGGTCTTTGAGGGTCAGAATTCTAGCTGATAGACAGGTGTTCAAATACTTCTTTGCAGCTGTATCATACAAATAAATAGTTAAAAAATCATAAATTGTGATTTCTGGAGAAAAAAAATTTGGATTATGTCTCTCACAGTGGACATACACCTACGATGACAATTTCAGACCCCTCCATGATTTCCAAGTGGGAGAACTTGCAAAATAGCAGGGTGTTCAAATACTTATTTTCCGCACTGTATATCGCGTTTACTATTCGCTGTGTGTTTTCTCTACCCTCTCTCCCTGGTATAAATACCACTTGATCTGGGTGTATCGAATCGGGAATAAATTCTATTAACCTTGTAGCGAGAATCTTGGTAAATATTTTTAAGTCCACATTCAACAGTGATATGGGACGGTAGCTGGCACATTGCGAGGGATCTTTCCCTTATTTTGGAATAACTATTATATGTGCCAGCAACGTTTCGTTTGGTATTTTCTTTCCTTCCTGCAGTGAGTTAAAGGCTGTTGTGAATCTTTGTGCTAATTTCTCGGGAAACATCCTGTAATATGTGAGGGTAAACCCATCCGGACCTGGCGCCTTACCCAGTTTTAATAATTTTATAGCTTCCATAAACTCCCCTATTGTAATAGGCTGATCTAGTTTCCTCGCTATATCCTCTGATATTGTTGGCATCTGAGTATCCTTAATATATTCCCTGGCTTTTTCTAATTTCTCCTGTTCTTTCTCCGAAGATAGTTTATCCTCCAGCTGATATAGCTTCTCATAGTATTTCAAATGAGCCTAATACGCCGATTCCTGAACGTTTTTGCGACGAGGCCACGTAGTTTACGTAGGTTGCGTACGCGTAAGGTTACCCCTGCTGTAAGAGGGGTATGTTTCCGAAGTGCCGTCGTTGCCATGTTAAGTATGGCGTCGGGTCAGCGTCGTCTTTTTCCGTCGGTTACGTTGTTTTACTAAGTCGTTCGCGAATAGGGAATTGCGTGACGATCACGTCGTTTTGACGTCGGTTTCAACAACGCTTTCCGACGTGAGCTGGAGCATGCGCACTGGGCTTTTTTCCCGGCCGGCGCATGCGCACTTCGTTTGACGCGGGGGCGCGCTTAATTTAAATACAGCATGCCCCCTCCTTCAGTATTTGAATTACGCGGCCTTATGACGCCGCATTTACGCTACGCCGCCGAAAATTACCGAGCAAGTGCTTTCTCAAATACGGCACTTGCTCCAGTAATTTGCGTAGACGTAGAGTAAATGCGATACGATACGCTCCGCCGCCAGATACGCCATTTTTTAAGAATCTGGCCCAGTGTGTCTATCAGTGTGTCTATCTGTTCGTTTAACTTCTTTTTTCTATGTGCTCCCATTGCGATGAGGTTACCTCTCATTACGCATTTATGCATTTCCCACAGGCAAAAAGGAGTTATTTTGTCTGTGTCATTTGTCACAAAAAAGAGTTCTAATTCTTCCCGTATTCTCTCTTCGTATTTACTGTCTTTTAGTAGGGTCTCATTTATTTTGCAGTGCCACTCTTTCTTTTCTTCCGCTCCCCACTTTATTGTACAGTTGGAGCATGGTCTGAAAGCGTAAAAGTAAAAGTTCCAATAGTGGCATCTACTAGGGATGTGGCTAAATTTTGCGGGATAAAAACATAGTCAATTCCAGTATATGTCCCATGTCTAGCAGCAAAGAACGTGTAATCCCTCTCCTGTGCATGTGCCAGCCTCCAGCTATCAGTCAATTGCAATTCTTGCAGGAGTTTTTTAGCTTTCCTTAATTTAATGTGTGACAGGTGAGATATACCTTTCGACGTATCTTTTATAGGGTCAAGATCTAAATTCAGATCACCTCCTATCACCTATGTTCCCTCCCTGTGTTGCTGGACCATTTGTAAACATTTTTCTAAGTAGTTTATCTGATCGACGTTCGGTAAATAAATATTTACCAGCGTGGTTTTTTGTTGGTTCAATATTCCTCTAACTATTAACAAACGTCCCACTTCATCTTTAATCACCACAGATTCCTTCCACACCATTTGTTTAGATATCAAAATAGATACCCCACATGATTTCGAATTCTGTGATGTACTATGGTATTCTATCGGGAATCTACGGTTTTTCAGATTCAGGGTTTTTCCTCCCTTGAAGTGAGTTTCTTTTATAAAGGCGACCTGTGATTTTAATCTATATATTTCCGATAACAATCATACTCTTTTTCCGGGATGTTTAGCCCTTTAACATTGTATGAAGTAAATGTTATGTTCGACACTTTTTAACAGGAGGGGGGCAGTAAGGGATACCCGCCAAACAACAACAAAAACAAAAGTGGTCAATGATTGATCACTTTTTTTCATTCAACTATTAGGTCACTTCGGGTATTTTCGGAAGGCGTGACGCGCTATCCAAGCCCGTCAATCAACTGCACTTGATTTAGGAACGCCTATACCCGGAAGGATACGCCGCTCGGTCCTGAAGAATAAAGAGCGCTAAAACGATAAGTACAAAAAAAATCCAGCATACTGCAGATGTCAGCAGTATGCTGGATCTAGCGGCAGAAAGTTGATTTTTGGGTGAACCTCCGCTTTAATGTCCAAGGAAGGCAGCAAAAAAAATCCCCGGACGTAGTGCCACGACCACAAAGTGACAAACTGCCATTCCGAACCTTTGTGCCATCACAAACCTGTTGAGTCTTTGAAAAAAAGCCTTTCCTGTGCTGGCACAGGTACTATCCTCTGTGCATGAGCAGGTCCTGCACCGCCCCAAACAAGGCAGCCCGGCAAGCCAGAAGGGCATGAAGGTTGGAAGAAAACAAACATTTTTTTTGGTGGACAAGAGAAGAAAAAACTCCATCTTGTACCCAGGTGAAACCACTTCACAGACCCACTGGTCGGAAGTAGGGAGGTCCACCGATCTGCAAGCTCACGAGGGCAACCCCCACCCCATAGTCGGACAGGGGCAAAAACCTCCATGTTGTGCTTGCGAGAGACAGGGATACCTTTTTTAGTCTCTTAGCGGGCTGCGTCCTGTCGACCAGAAACGCTTACCTGCGGAAGGAAAAAAACTCTTGAGAGCCGGAAAAAAAGGGAGGGACCTGGCCTACGGTGTGGCTCCTTAACTTTTTTGAGTCTGTGAGAGCACAGTGCTCTCACCCCAAACAACATTTTTTAATAATGTTATCCAGCAAGGCTCCAAAAATCTCTAAGGCCGCGTACACACGATCAAATTTATCTGCTGAAACTGGTCCGCTGACCAGTTTCAGCGGACAAATCGGATCGTGTGTAAGACCTAGCGGACAGGTTTTTCCAGCGGCCAAATTTCAAAGCATGCTTTGAAATTTGTCCGCTGCAAACCTGTCTGTCCGACATGTCCGCTGGTTAGTACGCCTAACCAGCGGACAGAAATCCCCCGCATGCGCCGAATGGATTCGACGCATGCGTGAAAGTATTTTACTTCCTGGAGTGGTGACGTGGCGGCGTCAACGTCACCGCCACATCACCGCGTCCTCAGTCCGAGGGGATTTTTGTCCGAGGAGACATGTCCACTGGAAACGGTCCGTCGGACATGTTTTTTTTTTTTTTTTTTCTTTTCTTTTAAAGTGTATTTTTGTGCGTGAACTCGAGAGAGAGGAGCCGGACTGCAGGAGTTGGGAGTAGGCAGACCCTCCCCCCGGAGGCAATCGCCATCCTTCTCCATGCCCCTGGTGGCAATGGCGGGTGTGAAGGGGGGCCTCCCACTCACCCCGCCCTACCTGCTCCTCTTGGGAGCCCAACTGGGGCCCAACGGGACCCCAATGGGGCAGAGGGACTCCCCCTATGAGGGAGTGAGGGGGCCTAGCCCACCCAGCCAGCCCCATAGGTCCTTCGCCTCTCTTTATTTTAGGAGACCGCATGGCCAAAGTGCATGTGTTTTAAACCAATTTCGTGTGCGTGCAAGTGTGGTGGTTTTTGTGGGGGGGGGGGGTGGGTGTACTAAGCACAGGCGTACCTTGCATAGCACACCCACCGGGAGCCGGGCTGAGACCACCAAACTCAATTCACATGTAGCCGAGACCGGGATCCGAACCCTTGGCTGCAGAGGTGAATGGCTTGTCAGCGCAGTGCCAATCACGTTGAGCCACCACAGCTCCTCTCGTCGGACATGTTTGAGCGGACATTTCTCCCCGTGTGTACGCGGCCTAACCCCGGCAGAGCAAACCTGGACATCTGGTCCGCAGACCATCATCCCCCAGTCAAATCATGCGGCATAGCCCCACCGCAGATACTGATGGTACTTGACAGCCAGGAAGCTGTATCTAAGGCCTTGTACACGCGATCAGACATGTCTGATGAAACTGGTCTGCAGACCAGTTTCATCAGACCAGTTTGATGGTGTGTACGGCCCATCAGACCGGTGTCCATCAGACCAAAGTTTTAAAACATGCTTTAAAACCTGTCTGATGGAACCTATCCGTTGGACAGGTTCGATGGTTAGTACACAAAAGCATCGGACCAAAAAACCTTTGCATGCTCAGAATCAAGTCGACGCATGCATGGAAGCATTGAACTTCGTTTTTTCATCATGTCGTTGTGTTCTATGTCACCGCGTTCTGATCTGATGGGATTTTGGTCCGATGGTGTGTACGCACATCAGACATGTCTGATCGTGTGTACAGGGCCTAAGGCTGCACCGCAGACATATGTAATGCCATGCACCACCTGGTCCGCTATCAAGCAGACCTGGGAAGCCATTTGCTATCCAAATCACGTTGCAGCAAATCTTGTCCATTAAGGACGTATCAGTGACCCCAGGGTCATGGCCAACAGTGGCCGCCATGCTGACCCCCATACCCTGAACAAGGGCCGGGCCCTGGATACCAGGGGGCCCTATCGGGGGGGATGTCCCTTATCAGGAAACATTCTGCAAAGGGACAACGGACATTCATGCGATTTTTTTTGAACGCTGCGAGAGTTCCCATTTCTAGCATGTAAACTTATCCAATAAGCTTGTAGGGAAAACCTCCCAGCGGTGTGGTTCAGCTTGTAGGACGCAGAAGGGACCAACACCATAATATATGCACTCGCCCTAACCGCCATTTTATTGGGGTGCCCGCACGTGGCGATAAGTGCTCCAACAAGCGCATTCTAGCACTAACCCGGACACGGAAACAAGCGAGAACGCAGTACCGCACAGTCCGAAGGTCCTGGGTTGCATCCTCTAACAGGTCAGAGCAGGGGAACATGCCACAGCCAGGCCCAAGTCTGATCAGAACTTTACCCTAAAGATGGTGGGGGAAGGGGGCGTATTTACCCCCCTTGCGTCCACACATCGCTCCTACCCTGGTAATAAGGGACTCCAGGACCACCGACAAGGCATCCATACGTACCCCAGGTACAGGGCACCGGTTTCCACCACAGGGATGTCAGAGAAAGAAAATGCCAGCTTCTAATGCCATGCAACCCACACTTGCCTAACACCCATAGGGACCAGGCAAGGCAGCAAAAACAAAATCCACCCCCCTAGCTGCTCAGAGTGAGAGACCCCAGGGGACTCATCGCTCTGATCCAGGTGCTGCCAGCGCCGCTGTCCACTCTCCCCATATGCCTCCTAACAGGCATGGATGCGGTGTAGTCTTGTATGTGAGGTGTTCTGCGCCGTTCGCGCCATGCAGAAGGGATATTTTTACCGCTAGAGGCAAAAACCGAGACGGGACTACATGAAAATGGCCAACAGCCACCCCTATATAAAGCATGCGGCACTACAAGAAAATGACGCCGGAGACCGACAAAATGGCCGCCGAGCACTTCTGAGGAAAAACAGAACACGCTAGGCCCCCCCATGGCACCAAACAACATCCTCCGTGGAGAGCGGACCCTGGGCACCCCGCACAGCCCCCAGCCAAGACACGGTGCCCCCCAGACAGTACAGTAGGCCCAGCTCCACAGAGCATGGGAAGGGGGAAAGGACAGGGAGAGAGGAAAGCAAGGGTGGAAACCCACTAATCGACATCCCCAGGAATGCCCAGCCATACCACCCTGCCACAGCAGGGGGACTGCTACTTACCCGCCCTGCGATGACCAGCTGAAGACATTCCAGACAGAATCAACATCTGCGCAGTTAAGACATGGCTGTCGGCCCGGCACACTGTGTGCATATAGCTCACCAGCCACCCCTGGAGCAACGGGGCATGTGGTGGATGGCCCAGCACGTAGCTAAAAGGGTGACACACGCTCGATGGCCGAACTGGGGGGACTACAAGGATCGAGGATCCAGCCTGTCACCCAGTCGGCAGTTGTTAGTAGATCTCAGGATCAAAAGGGGTAGAAAAAAAATAATAAAGCCCCAGGCACAGATTTAAATTGCCACACATGCCTATGGTGTCATTATTCCATAATCCCGTGTTCACCACGGGTCTCTGCCCCCAGGATTTTTTTTGGTGGACCAATAAGGGCCTTCTAAGAATAGCGGATCTCTGATCATAGGGGAGCTTTGTCAAAATCGGTCCTGCAGGAGAAGTATAATGATAGAGAGAAAGGAGTCACCGCTCCAGATGGGATCACTAAATGGTTACAGGTGGTGCAGGATACCGAGGGTGCTGGCGGTGCACTAAGCAAAATGAAGACAAAGAAAAATGGATAGCCGCACTCCAAAACCTGATGGGTGGTCTTTTATTCAATAGACAGCATGTACAAAAATAGGGTCACAGCAGTAGAAACAAGGAACAGCCGACGCGTTTCGCACTGGATCAGTGCTTATTCATGGCTAATGAAGCATTAAAACTGTTAGGTATATATAGAACATAGGGTGAACATGTGACCAATCTCAATTAATTGCCCGGGAGGAGCCTATGATATTAGGACAACCCCTGATACCAATGAGATAGTCACATTACACCTGTGCACACCAAAGCAAGAAAAAACAAACAAATACACACAAATGTGAAACCAATAATCAAAATGTATAAATAATAGCACATTATAAACATAATGCACATATAAAATACTGTATATGTGGTACATACATAGTACTACAGTGACACAAAATGGTAAAACATGAGGCAATGATAAATGAAATAAAATAAAAGCTTAAAGACGATGCAATTCAAACCACAATAGGCTGTAAAAAGAGCATAAGATAAACTATGCAAATGAAATGTATAATGGTGATGGAACAAATAAATATGAATAAAAGTGAAAATAAATGTGAATGTGTGTGTCGATATGAATGAAAACATATGTAATGAAATGAAGCACTAGATCTATCTAACAACTTGTTCAATGGTGAATGGCAGAAAGAATAGATCTATGTGTGTATTGGAGATGGATTCATCCATTATGGTGACGTGCATATAAACATAATTGAGAATGTGGATGTAAAGGGTTACCCGAAATTAAATGACAACAATCGGGAAAAATGCACCCATAAATACATCCAATCATAAAAAATATATTCATACATAAAAGAAAAGAGTGGCAAATTGTGTCAAAGCATGTAGACACATCGTAGCCAAATATGAATAGTGTGAAAAAGGTGAATGAAAGTGAAATGGAAATAATTAATAATGGGCGTCACTGAAGTGAGAGACCAAAACATAATGTGATCAAAGGTGTCAGCAAATGTGAAAAACTTCCGTGTAGGGAGGCTGGTATATGTATTCTAAAACATTTGGGTCAAGGCAAAAGAGAAAGGTAAAAAGGTTCTCAATATGAGAATGTAATGTAAACGAAGTCCAAAGCTGGCCCAATGAAATAGTGAATTTTTAATTTTATATATAGAATGATAATAATGTCTGCTGAAAGTAAAAGGACCCATTGGCTATAACAGCCGAATGATGTATAAAAAAGTATATATAATATATATATAAAATACACCTATATAGAAAATGAAGGAAGTTAATTAAAAGGTTGTCTTCTATGGGTGGAATGAAAATTAACCTATGACAAAAAACATGTATAGGGATCTAGAGAGTGCATCCGAAAGAACTTAATTAGGCTGAAAATAGAGCTGGTTAACTGAAAGCCAGTATATTGTGTTCCATTAGTGCGGAAGGATGCTCCCAAAAATTATATAAATATATACATATGTAGGCGTGTATACATATATATGTTATGTTGGAGGTAGAAAAATGTACATGGCTACATATGATCCCTAACATTGTTTGAAAAGGTGTATAATGCACAGGAATTAATTGTAAACCAACGCACACAAAACTAGGTGTTTGTGGAGATAGTACATATAGAACATCGATGTGCATGCATATGGATACAACTAATACTAAGTAAAAAAGAAACAGTAAAAAATGCAAAATAAGGTCCGAGATATCCGTGTAATCGGGTTGCATTGTGTGCATAACCATAGATATACCCGAGTATAGGACATGAAAAGTTCTAAAAAAGAGAAGATAAACAGTAGAGTAAATCGTATGTCTATAACTGCAATATTCATAATTAACCCACCAATATGCCTGGGGTCCTGTCGATTAACTAATTATACGGGAAATGAATCCCATATGAATGGGAAAAATTCTATAGAAAATTACTTTGTAAAAAAGAGACACAGGGCTGACGGCAAAAAAGTGGGTAGATAGAAGCAGGTACTGGACACTTGATGCAAAAGTAAATGTAAACACGGATAAGTTGGTATATAACATTAGGACCGAATAACGCAGGAACTCCCATAGAGTAAAATGTGTGTACAGCCGAATGTGAAGCCACATGAGGCTGACACAATACATATATGAACAGGGGAATGACATGAAGTGCTAGCTTGTGCATAGAGAACAACAGAGAGGAGACCAAAAAGTTAGAGTTTGTTATAGGTAAGTGTGTATAGCGCAAGGTTTGAGTCTTGTATATCACTAGTCATAGTAGTGAGAAACGTCCCATTGGAAATTCAATCCCCTGGGCATTCTAGTGCCCAAGAGGAGAATCCAAAGAACCTCACGCCTGCACAGTAATCTAAACTTGTCACCCCCTCTTATAGGACGAACAATTTTTTCCATACCCTGAATGCGCAGGCTGGAGATGTCTTTGTGATGGACTGAAATCCAGTGTCTAGCTACATTTGTGTTGTGATCTTTCTCTATATCATAGAGATGATCCCCCAATCTGTCTTTGAGCCTCCTGGTCGTGTGACCTACATATTGTAGATGGGATAGGTCACGTGTAATAACATAAACCAGGTATGCAGTGTTGCAATTAATAAAACGCTGAATGTCATAGTCCTTATTTTCTGAATGTGAATGTACTGAAGTACCAGAAAGGAGTTGTTTGCAATATCTGCAGCTCCCAACACCACATTTAAAGGTGCCTTTAAATGACAACCATTGTTCTTTAGTTGTTTTACTCTGAAAGAGGCTTGGAGACAGAATACCCCCCAGAGAGGGGGCTCTCCGGCTAACAGTTTTTATACCCTGCGCCAAAATAGACTGATAGATAGTATCGTTGTACAGGACCGGAAGGTACTTATTGACTATGGGCCAGATTCAGCAACACTTGCGCTGGAGTATTTCGATATGCGCCGCGTAACTGTGAAGATGCGCCGTCGTTTCTATGTGCCCGTACCCACCAAACTAGATGCGCCCAATAACGGGCCATTTGCGACCGGCGGAACGTTCCGACGCCAGAGTATCGTCAGCACTTAATTTCGCTTGGCGCATCAGTCGCGCCTATTGATTTCCCCTGCAAATATGCAAATGAGGGATTTTTCCCAATTCACGAACGGATTAGCACCATACGCTGGCTACATGCGCCGCACGTATCTCGTCCGTCCGGCGCAAAGTTATTTCTACAAAAGGCTGCTTTATCTTTACTCCAGACGGTCACAGGTCAGCAGGAGAGCAGCTACAGCAGCGTTACCGACGATAAGAGCTAGCTGAGCACCCCCACTTGCAGGACAACACCTCTGTCCATGCTTGTCTGTCAAATTTTACAGCCATGGAGGAAGACATCATAGGTCTCCATAGCCGAGATGACGGCTGACAGCTCCTGGCCTTTAGAGTTCAGCTTTCTCCTGTGTGTTTGCGGGGAACGGGAGCAGCCATCTCAGAACAAAAGTAACATCACTGCGGGGAGGGGGAGCAGGATATACTTTAGTGCCGGAATGGCGCTTCTACGGGCGCATTTAAACGCCCAATGGAAGGCATTGCGCTGACGTTTCCCGTGAAGTGGTGCCGACGGAAGTTGTGAGCATGCGCACAAAGGGGGCGAGTGGAGCCTCACTCACTGCGCATGCTCCGTGGTTGATGTGCTGAACATAAGCCTCTGCGCTGGACTCCGCCCATCATTTACATATGATCACACCCACTTCCACTTGCGTCGGGTTACGCCAGCGCATTATCGTTACTCTGGCGCAAGTTTACGCGCAACTGCTATGTGAATAACAGTACTTGCGCTGAAAGGGTCGTCAGAGTAACGTAAATGAGAAGCGTTACTCTGGAGCAAAGATGCTCTCATCTACCTGAATCTGGCCCTATGTGTCTAATGGCGTTAAATTCGGGGCTAAACGGGGTAGAAAAAATGGGAATGGTGTCATTAAAATACAACCCTTTGTTAGAGCTTTTATTAACAAGTAGGGATGATCTAGGGATGGAACTGGCTCTAAGGAGTGCCTTGTTAATAATTTTGGCAGGGTATCCCCTGGCTTTAAATCTAAAAGCCATATCTGAGGATTCCCTGTCAAAATCTTCCATATTGCTGCAGATGCGTTTTAGTCTAAGAAATTGGCCAAAGGGAATTCCCTTGATTGTGTGTTGGGGGTGGGAGGAATCTGCGCGTAAAAGGGCATTACCCGCCGTGTCTTTTCTGTGTAAGCTGGTAGTGATGACCCCATCAGCGCCGGTGAGTCTGACATCCAAAAAATCAATACTGATGGGCTGTAAATTGCCAGTAAAACGTAAATTAAGATGGTTGTCATTAAGATACAGTAGCCAAGAATCAAGGCTGGCAGACTCATCGGAGCTGATAAACAGCAGGTCATCAATGTAGCGACAAAAGAACATGGTATCTCTGCGTCGGGGACTATTGCATCCAAAGATGCGGGACCTCTCCCACCAGCCCATGTATAGGTTGGCTAGGGAGGGTGAAAATTTGGCTCCCATAGAGGCCCCGCATCTTTGGAGGTAGTAGTCCCCATCAAACATGAAATAATTGTGAGTGAGCAGGTATTCCAGAGATAAAAGAATGAACTCTTGTAATGCCAGTGAAAAATTGCCTGACTCCTTTAAAAAATGGTTAACAGCCTGTAGGCCTAAATGGTGCGGAATGCAAGAGTACAAGCTAGCTACATCACAGCTAATCCACCTAAATTGTTTGTTCCATACAAAGCCATCAAGCTTCTGAAGGAGCTGTTTGGTGTCACGTAGAAAGCCGGGAAGCCCGATGACTAGGGGTTGTAGCTGTCCGTCAATCCATTCACCCAGTCTCTCATTTAGGGACCCAATACCTGCTACTATGGGTCTCCCCATTAGGGGATTCAAGCCTTTGTGTATTTTTGGCAGGTGATGAAAAACCGGAATGACAGGGTGACTGGGGATGAAGAGATTTCTGTCAGATTCAGAGAAAATGCCCGCTTGCACCCCTCTATCGAGAATGATAGAGAGTGCTTTGGTGAATGGAATGGTTGGATCGGCTCTAAGGAGCTGGTATGTATTGGGGTCTGACAATTGGCGGATAGCCTCTTCTCTATATGTGGAGGAATCTAGGATGACTACAGAACCCCCTTTATCAGCATTACGAATAGTAATAGTCACATCAGTCCTCAAAGAATTAAGAGCCTGTTTCTCAGTCTGAGATAAATTATTGGAGGATTGTTTGCTGCGACAGGTACGGCCCAGGTGTGTGAGATCCCTCTCCACTAGTGATTGAAAGGAGTCTAAATCCTTGCCCCTGGAGCCTAGTGGATAGAAATTAGCTCTCATTTTTGTACATGCTGTCTATTGAATAAAAGACCACCCATCAGGTTTTGGAGTGCGGCTATCCATTTTTCTTTGTCTTCATTCAGGAGAAGTATAATCTTCCAAATTCGGAGTCTTTTTTCCGCTACACCCAAATAGCTCATTTCTTAGCGACATTGAATCGCACTTCTGACCTTACCACCTTTACACCTCTAGCGCGCCTCTGCAGCACCTTTGACAAACACTCAGGTCATATATCACAGATTTATGGTTTATTATCCTCTAACTCCCAAAAGATGGTTTATATGCAAAAGTGGGAACAGGATATTGGTATTTCATTAGAAACTGCTGAGTGGAGTAAACTGATACAAAGTGCATCTAATCCCGTGTACACACGATCATTTTTTAGCATGAAAAAAACGCAGTTTTTCAAAAACGTCATTTAAAATGATTGTGTGTATGCATAAGTCTTATATCAACACCTTCTTGATAGAGGCAAATTACAAGGTCTTAAAAGGGGGTATATGGTCCCGGTGCGAGTAGCTACTTTTGTCCCGGGGGCATCCCCGCGGTGCTTTAGAGGATGTAACGCAGATGGTACCATGTACCACATTTGGTGGACATGTCAGAAGGTGAGACGATTTTGGATACTGTAAGGGGTTAGCTTGGTAGCGGGGGTGTGTGACTCCCTGGATGGGTTCACAACACACTGAACTATACAGAGAGGCAGCCGAAGACGGTTGAAAACAAAGAGTTTGGTTTATTCTTCCATATTGCTGGAAACAAGTGCAAGCATCCAAACAGCATAAACAAAACATAAAATAAACCCTGTCTGCTGGGCAGACATTGCTGGTCATACAGCAGAGAAACAATAGTCTTTTTGATTTTTATCACACAGAAAAATCAACAACCTCCTCACCTCTTCAGAAGTCTTTCTCACTGCTCTCCTCAACTCAAAAAGCCTCAGGATGCAGCAATCAGTAGTCATCCTTTGGATAACTTATAGAGGCCTTAATTGCCTCATTCTGAACAGCTGAAGTTTTTCAACGCTCTAAACCTTTCTGGCTATTTCTGCAGCCGACACCTGATAGTAATTGGTGAATTGTCTAAACAAGGCAGAAATGTATCCCCCGTCTGTGACAACACCCACAGATTTACCTGACTTCCTGTCACATATCCCCCCTCTTGTTTCAACCCTAGGGTTGGGACACAGGTTGCCAGGCACGCATGCACTCGGGACAACCCATCTGCATTCCCCATTTTAACATCGGAGCGATGCGTTACCACAAAACTAAATTCCTGAAGGGCCAGTAACCACCTATTTATTCTCCTATTGGTCTCCTTGTTCTGTGCCATCCACTTCGATGGGGCATGATCCGTCACCAGTTCAAATTGTCTACCCATGAAGTAGTACCAGAGAGAATCCAAAGCCCATTTCACCGCCAAACACTCTTTCTCAATGGTGGCATAATTCTCCTCATGGGCCTTCAACTTTCGGCTGAGGTACATAACAGGGTGTTCCTCCCCCTTAATATTCTGGGACAGTACAGCTCCTAACCCCACATTTGACGCATCTGTCTGAACCACAAAGTCCAGTGAAAAATCAGGCAAATTTAAAACTGGCTGACTACATAAGGACTGTTTTAAAGCCTGAAAAGCCGTTTCTGCTTCGGGAGTCCATTAGGTCATGACAGACTACTTCCCTTTGGTCAAATTTGTCAGGGGAGCAGCCTGTGAGGCAAAATGGGGGATAAAGCGGCGATAATACCCCGCGATCCCCAAAAATGCACGAACCTTTTTTTTGTTGGTGGGACGTGGCCAATTCTGAATAGCCTCAACTTTGTTTATTTGGGGCTTGATTAGACCTCTTCCAATGGTATACCCCAGATACTTCGCCTCTTCGAACCCAAGGGTACATTTTTTTTGGATTGGCTGTAAACTCGGCTTTCCAGATGGAATCCAACACAGCCTGAACTTTTGGTAAGTGTGAATCCCAATCCTCAGCGTGGAAGACAACGCCATCGAGGTATGCAGCAGCATAGGCTCGATGAGGCCGAAGGGTCTTATCCATGGTGCATTGAAATGTGGCGGGAGCATTCTGTAACCCAAAAGGCATCCTCCGATATTGGAAAGATCCGTCTGGAGTTACAAATGCTGTTCTTTCCCTGGCCGACTTCGAGAGAGGAATTTGCCAATAACCCTTGGTCAGGTCTAACGTTGTCATGTACCGGGCAGTGCCTAGGCGATCAATCAGTTTATCTATGTGGGGCATAGGATAGGTGTCAATCTTAGTGATTTTATTTAGGCAGCGAAAGTCATTACAAAACCGCCAACTTCCATCTGGTTTGGGCACTAAGACAATGGGACTGGACCAATCACTATTTGACTCTTCTATCAGCTCAAGCATTTTTTTTACTTCCTGGCGAATTGCCTCTCGCTGGGCGTCTGGATTTCTATAAGGCTTCAACTTGACCTTATCCCCTGGTGTGGTGATAATGTCATGTTCAACTCCGGAGACCCAACCTGGCAGGTCTGAAAACTTCTCCCTATTACGGAGCACAAATTTTTTAACCTCCTGTTGCTGAGTTTTGGACAGAGTCTCCGCTATCCCAGCTTCAGGGACAGCCAGGTTAAATGGAGCAGAAAATCGGGTAGTCTTAGCGACCAAGGACTCTCTATCCTTCCATGGTTTCAACAAGTTCATGTGATAGAGCTGCCCATGTTTTTGTCTTCCCGGTTGGCTAATTTTATAATTCACCACCCCCATTTTCTCCAACACTTCATAGGGACTCTGCCATTTGGCTAGGAATTTACTTTCAACCGTGGGGACCAGCACCAACACCCGATCACCAGGTGCAAAGGAACGGACCTGGGCCCCACGATTGTAAATTATTTGTTGAGCCAATTGGGCTTGTGCTAAATGTTCCTTTACAATCGGCATCACTTGGGCAATTCTATTTTGCATTTGTGCAACATGTTCAATCACACTTCGAACTCTCACTCTCCCATGTTTTCCTGGCAATGTCCAGTAGGCCCCGGAGGTGCCTCCCATACAGTAGCTCAAACAGAGAGAACCCTGTGGACGATTGGGGAACCTCTCTTATGGCAAACATCAGATAAGGGAGCAGATAATACCAATTCTTTCCGTCTTTATCCACCACCTTCCTTAACATTTGTTTTAAGGTTTTATTAAACCTTTCCACTAACCCGTCTTTTTGAGGGTGATATACTGATGTACGTAATTTGGTCACTTTCCGGAGTTTACAAAGTTCTATGGTCACCCTAGACATAAACGGGGTGCCCTGGTCAGTTAGGACTTCCTTAGGAAGACCCACACGGCTAAAAACCTGCAATAACTCTTTTGCAATGGTTTTAGCAGATGTGTTTCGGAGAGGAATCGCTTCTGGGTAATGGGTGGCATAGTCTATTATTACCAAGATGTGCTGGTGCCCTCTAGTGGACTTCAGTAAGGGGCCAACCAAGTCCATGGTGATCCTCTCAAAAGGGACCTCGATAATGGGCAGGGGTACCAACGGACTGCGGAAATGTGGCATGGGTGCAGTAATCTGACACACTGGACAGGAAGAGCAATACAATTCCATTTCCTTAGTGATCCCAGGCCAATAAAACCTCTGGGTGATCCTCTCCCAGGTTTTTTCTGCTCCCAAATGTCCCCCAAGAATGTGCCCATGGACCAGTTCCAAAACCATCTTGCGGTACGGTTTAGGCACTACCAGTTGCTCAATGGTGTCCTCTATCCTCTGTGGCACTCGATATAACAGGTCCCTTTCAATAATGAAGTAAGGGAGGGCAACCCTCTCATCAGGGTTAACTAACTCTCCATCTATCTTTACTACATTGTCCCGGGCTCTTAGCAATGTGGGGTTCCTCAATTGCTCAGTGATAACATTTTTTCTGTGTTCCTCTTCTGAGGTAGCAGGCTCCTCCCTAGGGACTGGTGTTTCCCCTGCTAAGACTGAGAATGAAAACTCAGGAGAATCCTCACAGTTAGAGGTTTCTGAAGTAGATGTTTCAGGCTCAGAAGAACCACCTACTGGGGAATCTGGGCAGTCCCAAAGTTCCCAGAACTTTGGGAAATCCCTTCCCACAATGGCGTCATGTGGCAGTTTGGGAACTAAACCCACCTGGTGACACAAGTTACCGAGGGAGGTTTCAAAGGAAACCGTAGTCACCGGATATTCTCGAGTGTCCCCATGTACACAAACTACAGCCATTTTCCTAGGATGTAAGGTTTTTCCCACCACTAGATAACTTTTCACTAAGGTGACCAGACTACCTGAATCCAACAATACCACAACATCTTTACCATCTAAGCACATTCTACATAAAGGTTTCTCATTTCGCTTTACTGCAGTGCATGTGGTTCCAAAAAGTCTCTCTGTCAGAAAGTCACACTGCATGGGTACATCACCCGCTGGGCAAACTGCTGCTACATGTCCCTCTTCCCGGCAACGGTAACAAATCAATCTTCTGGTCCTCTCCTGTGGGATGGGTCTTCCAGGCCGCTCTCACCAAAAATTAGCAGTAGTCCCGATAATACCTCTAGTTGCTCTTTGTTCCCTCTCTACACCCCCATCCCTTGATGTAGTCTTACCTATAGGTGGGGAGGGTCTGGTCTTGGGGTGGAAAGTCTGTGCGTCTCTGATGGAAGAGGACAAATTCTCTGTTGTTAGGTACCTTTCGACCAGGTCTACAAGTTTGTCTGTGGTTTCCGGACCATTTCACCCATTTCTGCAGGGTGTTAGGAAGAGACCTAAGAAATTTGTCCATGACTACTCACTCCAAAATGTTTGGTCCGGACAGAGTTTCTGGCTGCAGCCATTTCTTAGCCAAATGGATGAGGTCATACATCTGCGACCAAGGTGGCTTCCTCAGCTGATAACTTCAATTTTGGACCCGCTGAGCACGGACATCCAGGGTTACACCAAAATGTGCCAATATTTCCTCTTTTAACCAATCATAGTTTTTTGCTTCTGCAAGCTCCAAATCAAAATATGCCTTTTGGGCTTCTCCAGATAATAGGGGGGCCACTAGTCCAGCCCACTGTTCTTTAGGCCAACTGTCTTTTTCCGCTGTTCTCTCAAACGTGGTCAGAAACATCTCAGGGTCATCATCTGCAGTCATCTTTGGCAATAAGTGTCTTACCCGAAAAGTCGGTATGTTACTGGCCTGACTCCCAGCCTCTGTCTGCTGTCTCTGAAGCTGTTTCACAATGGCCTCCATTTGCTGCTGGTGTCTCAAGCCTGCAATGCTCTCTCGGTAAGCTGCCATGCTCTCTTGGTGAGCTGCAAGGCTCTCTTGGTGAGCCTGTTGTTAAGCTGCGTGAGCCTGTTGTTGAGCTGCAAGGCTCCACTGAAAACCTGCATTTGTCTGCTGTTGATTTGCATCTGCTATAGCCAGCTGTTTTAGTATCTCCTCCATTTTGGGTTTACTTTAACTGCCCGTGGCACTCCATCATGTGTAAGGGGTTAGCTCGGTAGCGGGGGGTGTGTGACTCCCTGGATGGGTTCACTACACACTGAACTATCCAGAGAGGCAGCCGAAGATGGTTGAAAACAAAGAGTTTGGTTTATTCTTTCATATTGCTGGAAACAAGTGCAAGCATCCAAACAGCATAAACAAAACAAAACATAAAATAAACCCTGGCCACTTGGGGCATCTACCTTCACCACACAGGAACCTATCTATGGAGTCTGGCACAGCCTACTGCTGGGCAGACACTGCTGGTCATACAACAGAGAAACAATAGTCTTTTTGATTTTTATCACACAGAAACAACAACAACCACCTCACCTCTTCAGAAGTCTCTCACTGCTCTCCTTAACTCAAAAAGCCTCATTCTCTGGATGCCTTATAGAGGCCTTAATTGCCTCATTCTGAACAGCTAAAATTTTCCAATGGCCTAAACCTTTCTGTCTATTTCTGCTGCCGACACCTGATAGTAATTGGTGAATTGTCTAAACAAGGCAGAAATGTATCTCCCATCTGTGACAACACCCACAGATTTACCTGACTTCCTGTCACAATATGCACATATAATTTGATATACTCTTTAACCCAGGTGAATCTCCTTAAATCACCTCTGAATGCACTGCTGGGGCGTCCGATAGAGGGAACATCGAAGTAAATGAGAAAATTGATAGCCTTTATATTTGTAGCGGCAAGAATATCCATAGAAAAATCTTGGAGATCCCCTTTCATCTTTTGAAATCTAATCTGTCCTAGATAATAGTGAATAAGAGGTTGTGTGTGCTGGTTATGTATTTGCACTCGCAACGACTTGTATTTGTACATTTGTTCTCATGGCAATGACAAATGCTGTTTTCTTTTTGTATTCTTATTTGAAAACTTTAATAAAAATATTGGAAACGAAAAATCCCCAGGCCACATGGGCCCACAGGGAGCCATGTCATTCTCCTATGCTAGGCAGAAAAAAACTGAGCTGCATGATGCGGGGAGAGGGGTTGTATATACTGGGACCACCCCCAGGGTGGTACTGTACAGTTTTGGTGTATGTTTAACACTTAACATGCTTTTCTGCCTAGTCCTCTCCTGATAGAAGGCGAATACCCTAAATGTCAAGAATAACATGCTGTGTCCATCCATGAACCAAGGATAAATATTGTTTGTTTCTTTAACTTTTCTGTAGCTGCGATCGTCAGCTTTTGTGATGGGGAAGAGATTGGGTGCAGTTCTACCAATCTATCTGAGAAGGGATTTAACCGTGATTGGGAAAGCCACAATCAGGTGACAGTTTTTGGAATTAGTGCTGAGCTTCTGGGAACTTTGTTGAAATTATTCCTGAAACCAGGGGCAGACTTACAACTCATGGGGCCCCAGGTGGCTGCCATGCCAGGAGTAACAAACAAAACAACATTTCTTTCCTGACAGACTCCATGGCAGACTGTGTGGGTTAACCCTGCCTCCTCTCTACTGTTATAGGACCCCCTACCCATGAATTTGAGCTCACCTCCATGGATGGTGTTCCTTTTCTGTCCTCCTCACTTCACGTTGTTTCTGTGCATGTCCAGGGATATCAGTCGGATTGGTACAAGCTGAGCGGTGCACCCAGGGCCCAGCTATGAGCGGGCGAGTGGTTTTTGGGCAGAGATGATTTTCCCCTATGGTGGAAGGGATGTGGCCCAGGGTACCAGGATGGAAGTTCTCTGGACTGGCTGGCAAGGTCTGAAGTTTCACTTATATTTTCTCGCTTCATGGCAGACAGTTTTTATTGTGTGTCCGTTTTTCCTGCTCCCCCACCCTGTTATTTTTTCGTTACTAGCGTCGGTGGAGCGCTCCTGCGCTCCAGGACGCCATTTCTCTTCCTGGTTCTGGTCACTGTGCATCGGCGCATGCGCTGAGCGGCGGCAAAGCTAAGGTCACGCAGGCGCAGTACGGCCGGTCCCTTCGGCGCAGGCACGCATCTGAGGACCGGCTGTGACGTCATTCCGGCGGGGAATTTAAACCGCAGAGGCGCCCTGTACAGATGGGATAACCTCTTCATCAGTCACAAGACAGGGACCTTGCCAGGCCGCAGCACCATCATTCATCTTGCAGGTCCAGACGTGACTCTCTGTCTGGGTCCCGCCATCACAGGGGACGCTCACATTCCCCCTCTAAGTATAGGAGATGTTCCCATTCCTCCTCTAGTCACCGCTACCACCACCGTGATTGTCGCTCTGACCATAGAGCATGCTGGGGATGTAAGATCAAATTCCCGGAAGGCAAATCGCTATGCGACCCATGCTATGCCCGAGCTGTCGGTGAGAAAGACGGAAAAACAAAATCTTGAGTCCCTTGTTAAGCATGTGGTGCAACCGTCTATGAAGGATTTAGACACCCCCCACACAAGGAGCCAGTCCACCACCTTGTCGGGCTCCCTGGCTGACGAGGCCCAGGAGGATCCGGGTCAATTCCAGCCTCATGATGCCTCCCATGATTCCTTGCACAGCGAGATGGAGGGAGAAGACTATTCTGTGGGTTTCAACTACGCTTAATCTCCCCACTAATCAAGGCAGTCAAGGAGACCCTAAAATTGGAGGATACTGCCGCTCCCCCAGAAAAAACAGAGGAAGCTGTTCAAGCAATTGGGGAAGGAACGCTCCAATTTTCCACTTCCTTCAGAACTTAAAGATGTCTTTGAGGAAGAATGGAGCAAGGGGGATAAGAAGGTTTCAATGCTGAACAAAACCTTAAAACTCTACCCCTTTAAGGCTGAGAATGTTAAACATCTAGAAAATGGTCCCCTTGTGGATGCCGCAGTAATGCGCCTAGCGAAGCATGTCACCTTTCCGCTAGAAGATACAGTATCTTTTAAAGATGGTCTGGAACGCAAAATAGATCAAGATCTCAAAAGGATCTATAACTTGGCTGGAATTGCCTGCAAACCAGCCCTGGCACTTGCAGTTACGTCCAAAGCTATCGAAGCCTGGGTTGAGAACGTGGATTCTGTTTTAAAGGGTGTGTCAGAAGATCTAGCTCAAGGATCAGCAGTACAAGAGCTTAAATTGGCGGTTGCCTTTTTGGGGGAGGCATGACCTAATCCGCCTACAGGCCAGATCAATGTTGTCTTCAGTCACAGCCAAACAAGCTTTGTGGTTGCGTCCCTGGCTTGCTGACCCAGCCTCTAAGCAGGCATGGTGTAAAATTCCCTTTGAGGGATCCTTGTTTGCTAACAAATTGGACAATGCTATCTCTAAGGCCACAGGCGGGAAGTCGGGGTTCCTCCCCCAGAATAGGCGGCCGTTTAACCAAAGAAGGCCTCAGCGTAGGGGAAGTACAGAACACTCGAGGGAAGCACGCTCCTATAAACCCGGACGGGATTTCAGGAGAAGCTGGAACTGGAATAAGGGACAGTCTTCCTTTCAGAAGTCCGCCAAGAAACAAACACCTGGTGGACACGAGCCAACAAAATCTTTTTAAGATTGGCCCTCCCAGGCAGGTCGGGTAGGGGCTCGCTTGCAAAATTTCCGGCACGTCTGGGTGGCCTCAATCTCCGATTATTGGACCATCAAAACGGTCTCCACAGGCCACACTTGATCCCTCCCCAATGTCCACGATACTTCCACGATTAGAAGAGAAACAAGTTCTACTATCATACGGAGACGCCCTAAAAAATCAAGGAGCAGTGATGCCAGTACTAAAGAGCGGGGAATTCCAGGGGGTATACTCCCCTCTCTTTCTAGCGCAAAAAAAGAACGGCTCATGGCGTCCGGTGATAGACCTTACGTTCCTCAACAAATTTATAAGGCAGGAGAAATTCAAAATGGAATCGCTTTCGACTATCTAGAAAGTAGTCCAACCAGGCGACTGGTTAATCTCCATAGATATTCCACAAGTACCTGTGGTTCTAGGTTGGTCAGGAGCACTTGCAGTTCATATGTCTTCTATTCGGATTGACGACCTCTCCAAGAGTTTTCTCAAAAGGTCCTGTTGCCAGTAGTGTCTCTTATCAGAACAAAAGGGGTACGACTGTACCACTACCTGGACGACCTGTTAGTACTATCTCAAGACAGGCAACAACTTCTAGTCCACAAGGAACAGGTGATCACCACTCTATTGGGATTTGGGTGGCTCTTAAACCGAGAGAAAAGCCAGCTAGAACCGACCCAGTGCCTAATCTACCTTGGAGCCCAGTTCAACACCATAGAGAACACCATCTCTCTTCCAGAGAAGAAGATCCCACTCATTCGGGAAAGAATCTCCCTAGTCCTAGGCTCCTCACACCACTGGGAAATGTGGAGGCTTCGTCCCTTCCAAGCGGGTTTCCGCAATAGAGGTCTGAAGACATGAGTCGGTGCATTCGGATCACTCAGTTGATGAAGATCAGTCTCCTTTGGTGGCTCCAACACAAAAACCTGTTTACATGCCACTCTCTTGTCCCCATCCAATGGGTGTCTGTTACTTCCGATGCCAGTAATGCGGGCTGGGGGGCCCATTGTGGCCAAAAACTGGCACAAGGGAAGTGGGATGCCCGGCTCCATGTTCCAGGTTCAAATGTTCTGGAGCTTCGTGCAGCATGGTGTGCCCTTCAATCTTTTTCCCATCTCCTGAAAGGGAAATCAGTCCTACTCAAGATGGACAACACCACAGCTGTGGCGTATGTGAAGAGACAAGGGGGCACTCGGAGTTCCGCTCTTCTCCGAGAGGTCGAGCCCATCATGTCCTGGGCCCAAAAGAAACCTGCTCAATCTGTCAGCAGTCTTCATTCCAGGGGAGCAGAACATTCAAGCGGACTTCCTGTCTCGCAACAATTTAAACAACGAATGATCACTGCATCTACAGACCTTCAAGTGGATCCTATTGTTGGGAATCGATCTCGAGGTGCATCCCCTTGCAACCACAAACTCAACAAATACTACACTCGAGTCCGTTGCAGTCAAGCTCTCGGAGTAGATGCTTTAACAAGTCAGTGGAACTTCAACAGGGCGTATGCCTTCCCTCCACCTCCGATCATTCTAAAATTCCTTTAGAGGCTTCAATTGGAGACAGTCAAAGTGGTGACAAAAGCACCCTACTGGCCGAGCAGGCCATAGTTTACCATCTTGAACCAGATGAGTTTCCGGAATCCGCTGCCTCTCCCGCTCAGACCGGACCTTTTTTCTCAGGGGGCGATCCTGCACCCCTGATACTGAAACTAATGGTCTGGTTCTTGAGAGGGAGCGGCTAGAGTCTCTCGGCTGTGCTTCGAGAGTTATTTCTACCCTCATGAGTTTCAGAAAGCCTAATACCAACAGAGTGTACAGTAGAATATGAGCCAAGTTTGTTAATTTCTCTACTTCGGCAGGAAGATCATTTAGAGACCCTGGAGTCCAAGACATCCTCAGTTTTTTCCAGTCTGGCATGGATCTTCCTCTGTCGGTTAGTTCTCTGAGGCGGCGTACACAC
The DNA here is from genome assembly GCA_029574335.1 of Rana kukunoris. Taxonomy (NCBI): domain Eukaryota; kingdom Metazoa; phylum Chordata; class Amphibia; order Anura; family Ranidae; genus Rana; species Rana kukunoris. The sequence goes on from CM056053.1 coordinate 205,644,656, forward strand.
GACCGAGGTTCTCGCTGGAAACCAGCGAGAACCTCGCTGGAAGCTGCATTCCAGCGAGGACCTCGGCCGTGTGTACGCTCTCGGCAAGCTTCCCGTCGGGAAGCCCGTCGAGCAGAAATAGAGAGCACGCTCTCTATTTGCTCGACGGCCCGCCTGGATGAATGGCTGGTTGCCATTCCCGACGGGCGGGTCGCCGATTTCGACGGCCGGCAGAGAACCTCGACGGGCGGAACGATGTGTTCTGCCCGTCGAGGATCTCTGCCGTGTGTACACGGCCTTAGAGTGCAAGTATCAGCTCTGTCAGCCTTTTCAGGAACAACATGGGCTTCTCACCCATTGATACAATTCTTTTGTGTGGCATCGAGAATCAGACCTCAAAGGAAACCTAGATTCCCTAAATTGGAGCTTCCACTCGTCCTTGATGCATTATCAACTCTAAACAAAGATCTTTCAATGAAGGACTTGTCACTAAAATTGGCCTTTTTGGTGGCCATCACCTCAGCCAAAAGGGTATCGGAGATAAGCTTTTTGGGATGTCGGGAACCCTTTCTGACTTTCTTCCCGGACCGGGTGGTCCTTGTTCCCATGCTTGGGTCCAAGCCAAAAGTTACTTCCGTGTTTCACGAAAACCAGGAGATAGTGCTTCCTACATTCAGGTCTCCAGAATCTACAGATGTACATCCTTTGGATGTGGGTGAAACGCCGAGAGAATACTTACGAGTCACTTCGTCTTTCAGATGTTCCAATTATCTGTTCTTATTACACTCTGGCAGCAACAGAGGAAAACGTGCTTCTTCAAGAATAGTGGCCTGGATTGTTCAAGCTATTTAACAAGCTTACAGGGCAAAGGGCTTGGCTCCTCCAGAGGCGGTGACGGCTCATTCCACCAGAGGTATGGCGACCTCATGGGCAGCGGCTCGACATGTGGCTCCTGATGTGATATGCAAGGCAGCCTCGTGGTCTTCGATCAACACTTTCATGTCTTACTATTGTATAGAGCCTGCTTCTCTTTTCTTCTGTTCATTTTGGCTTAAAAATCCTGTCAGTTGACCGGAAAGATTAAAAATGTTGTGTTTAGCATACCCTCCCGTGTGGATTGGCTAGTTCTTTCCCACACGTAGTCTGCCATGGAGTCTGTCAGGAAAACGGAAAATGTATTACCAAATACATACTGTAATTTTCCTTTCCTGATAAGAGTTGGGCTGAGAGTCGGCTAGTTACGGAACACTATCCATGGAGGTGAGCTCAAATTTATGAGTAGGGGGTCCTATAGCAGTAGAGAGGAGGCGGGGTTAACCCACACGTAGTTTGCCATGGAGTCTATCAGGAAAGGAAAATGACGGTAAGTATTTGGTAATAAATTTTCCGTTTTTAGTACATCACGGGGACACAGAACACCAGTAATTACTACATGGGTTATAGAATAGAGTTAGGACTTAAGGGACCCCAAAGACCCAAAAGACCAAGAAAGGAGAGGGCGAGAGGACTATATCGATACTGTATGAGTAGGTAAACTCAGAGTAATTATATAAAAAATGTATAAATTTATTAACATGGTATCAAAAAGCCAGACATAATCATAAAATACATCAAACAACAATACAAGAAAATAGACATGTAGCGAGACCAGCCATACAAGTTACCAAGCTAGAATAGTCCCCAGAGGGAGGATCACGGTGAGAGTGGAGGTCACGCAGAACAGAGTCTCAACTAGTTTTGCGACTGGGTCGCTTCGTCTAAAAATTATACATAGTTGTTAGCAAATAGGGCTGTATATACACATATATATATAAACATGCATAGGCCAATCAAGTGCCAACAAACAAGTGAGTGTGTCAGACCACCGGCATGACGCAATCGTGGCAATACGTTGCGCACATGCGCACAATGCACTTAGGCTCAGACAAAGCCATGCCAGTGCAAGGGCAAGTGCGGCCGAGCCCCAGGGTGGGGCTACGGTCAGACCAGGGCGGACACAAGGCCGCCGATTGGAAAAGAGGCCGCAGGAGGCCGCCCACCGAGCCGAGGGGAGTAGGCAAAGACAGACAGCGCTGGTAAACTTGATAGACAATTAATACAAAAGAATTATACAATGTACACGTTGACAATAAACATCATAGAATTCATATGGGCATACAAGCACCCTACGTGGAAAATATTAAAAGACATTTAACATAAAAATACCCATAATAAGGAGCAGGCAGCAATTCTTTAGCAGACATGGATCGGAATACAATGTCAGAAGCAATACAACAATAATGGAAATCAATACATGATAGAGAAAGGAAGGGGCAGAGAAGAACAGGGACTGGGGCTGATGGATCATGAAGGGGTATAGTTTATTCTACAGAAGCTGGATAGTTTGGTTACAGAAATGATTTAAAGAAATTTACCTCATTGAGGCCAGGTGGTATCATGGCATTGAGCCGCTCCATCCAGATCGCCTCTCATTGTAGTAGCAGTCTGTCTCGATCCCCACCCCTTGGGTCAACAGCCAATGCCTCTAGAACCATGAACTGCACCGCTAGAGAATTGTATTTATGGTGAAGACCTATATGTCGGGCAATGGTGGTCAATTTCCCATTGGTCGAACAATAGAGGTGATCACCAATGCGTTGTCAAAGTTCTCGAATGGTCTTGCCAACATAGAACGCATGGCAAGTGCATAGCATCAAGTATATGACACCAGTGGTTCCGCAATTAGCTGAAAATTGAGGGGAGAAAACTTCTCCATTAGGAAGACTGTGTGTGTGTCCCTCCAGGATCCATGGGCATCTGGGCCATTGCCCACATCGTGATGTGCCTCTAGGTCCCAGAACATTGGCAGCTTTGTAATGGCTGCTGGTCAGGCGGTCCTTTAGTGATTGAGCGCGTCGGAAAACTAGTTCCGGAGTAGTGCATACATGTTTACTCAGAGTGTGGTGGTATGACAACAAATGCCAGTGCCTATTCAAGATGCTACGTAGTTGGCCATGGTGTGCTGAAAATGTAGTAATGACCTTAGTGGTTGGTTTCTTGGGGATGCGTGGTGCGGTGTAGAGCAGAGAGGTTTTAGTGCGGGCGTTGGCCCTATTGAAGGTTTTCCTTAAAGTAGTTGGAGTATACCCCCTCAAGAGCAGCCATTCTCGTAGTGAGGCAGCCTGGGCATGGAAATCCTCATCTCGTGCGCAGTTTCCTCGTAGGCTCAGATATTGCGCAAATGGAATACTGCGTGCGCACGAGGGATTTGGCATGTGCACTAGAGGCGTGTAACAGTGTGTTACCAGCTGTAGGTTTACGGTACAGATCCGTGCCCAGGAAGCCATCTGGGTTTTTAGTAATCAGGAGATCCAGGTACGAGATCTGTTTGGCATCAAAGGAGACCGTAAAGAAAACACTTACTAACCAATACGCACTCGATATGATTTCACTGGAAAGTGAAATAGATTGTCTGAATACTCAATATCATCACCTCACGGACGCCACCACCTTTCCCATTAAATGGAAGGAGGTTAGGGAGCGCCTTAAGGTGATGAATAAAGATATTATCACAAAAAGCAGGCAAGATACGTTAAGGATAAATTAGCCTTCTCTCAAGGCTATTCGTATAAATGGCCGTAGAGGGCCCCCTAGAGGCAGACCCCCCCAGAACCCCATCACCGATTGCTCTGAATCTGACTTGTCTACCTCTTAATTTCGCTCTCTTTCCACAGGCTCGCACGCGAATGGTGCTTTGGCACCCAACACCACACGTAAACGCACATGCCGTAATGATGGAACTTCACCAGTGGCACCAAGGAAGGGTAGAAAAAAACTTCCACCAAACACCAGTCTGCACACACACCTGGAGAACCCTCACTAGAGGCTAACCAAGCCACCGGGGGAGTTCCCACTGCACCTGTAACATCTATCACCCTTCACCATTTGATTCCCAAAGCTTAGACATCGATTTGACGTCACCCGACCGCAAAAAACAACAATTAAAGATAGACACATTCACCTGCAAAGTACCACTAACACCACTACCCAGCCACCCCCCGACACCGACCAACTAAACATTATTAATCTTTCTCCCATTCCCCTGTCCACTGACGAATTGTCCGTGTTATAACTCGGACTTGGGTTTTGCCCCTTAGACCCATTACATGTCACAGAAACCATCAAAGATTTATATGTGTTTGCACGGAACCTCACCTTTAAATTTATCTACGATTCTGATCGCCAAATTACCAATTTGGAAAGAGAATTATCTGAAGGTACTAAGCATTTTACCATGGATGAGTTCTGTGCTCTACGTGACCTGATGTTGCTGTATGATAAGGGTTCCACCTTCAGCTTCTGTGACAACGCTTGTAGCATCTAGTCATCCTAAAAAATTCAAACTTAAGTCTTGTAAATTCCCGGACCTAACTTTCTATTAAGGACCTGAAGCAAAACCAGTGGCAGGAATTCCCTTCCAACCTCACCCTTCACCAACAATCTGCTCTGAAACAATTACAGAAATGTAAGGACATCATTATAAAACCATCTGATAAAGGTGGCAATATCGTTGTCATGACACACCCCCAATATCGCATGATGTGTCACACCGTACTTAATAATTCCATCTGGTACAAACCCATCACTCTTTCATATATTCAGGTTTTCATCAACAAATTCTGCGAACTCTGTACGGGTGCATTCTGGCATGGTCTTATTGACAAAGATACTCTTAACTATCTTATCCCTAAACCCCTAAAACCCTGACGTTCTACACACTGCCCAAAACGCATAAAAACCTCTCACAACCCATGGGTCGACCAATCGTGTCGGGGATTGGCTCTCTGACCGATCATGCTAGCAAATTTGTCGACTACTTCCTCATGCCCCATGTTACAAGTCTACCCTCCTACATTCAGGACACATCTGATCTTCTACAGCACATTAATGGGGATACAGGTCCCTCCGGACTCCCTCCTAGTGGCGATTGATGTCGAGACATTATACTCGAGCATTCCCAATAAACAGGGAGTCCTAACGGCCAGATCCTTCTTGATGCAACAGGATCACACGTTGTGGCCCCTAAATGAATTCTTGTTGAAATTGTTAACATTTATTCTTACCCGTAACTACTTTATTTTTGAGGATCAACACTTTCTACAATGCCAAGGCGTGGAGCAGCGATTTTAATGATGCTTAAAGTGAAAAAAAAATAAAAATCCCTTTAAATATCGTACCTGCTGTGTGTCTATAGTAGTGGCATGTGTTTAGAAATGTCCCTGCACAACATGAGATTACTCTCAGAAAAAAGTAATTTAATACTGCTTGCAACTTCAAAGTAATGTTTAATACCTGCAATATGGCTAAAAATCATGGAAAAAAATTGCATGAGTTTCCCCGCCACCACTCCCCCAGGTCTTTACAAGACCCAGTGCCGATCCTGACCTCCCTGGGGCCTAAGCAAAATCTAATGACAGTGACATGTCACATTAAAGAAAGTTGAGAAGCGGGGGGAGGGGGTGTTCTGCTGTCGGAAATGACTCAGCCAGAGAGTTTAGAAGCCGGGTGAGGGTGCGAAAATGACTTCTCACCAGACGGGGCCTCTAGTAATTTTGGGGGCCCTTTGCAGCTTTGCGTGGCCCTAAGCGGCTTGCATAGTGCGCCTATAGGGAGGATCGGCCCTGACAAGACTCTATGGCCCTATATACTTTAAACAGCAGTATACAGGCGGTGCAAACAAGACAAGGACTGTAGGTTTGTTACGAAGAATCTGAACCATGTCATACTTTGCTGATGCATATTGCACAATTTCCTAAAGAGACCCTCAACAACGCGCTGTATGATCGACTGCATTTATGGGCAAAAACAGCAAACGTGCAGTATGATTGACTGAGTTTATGGGCAAAAACACAGCAAACTTATATTAAGATCGACTGAGTTTATTGGCAAAAACACAGCAAATGTGCAACGTGCTGTATGATCGACTGCGTTTATGGGCAAAAACACAGCAAACGTATGGTAAGATCGACTGAGTTTATGGCCAATAACAGCAAATGCACAGTATGATCGACTGAATTTATGGGCAAAGACACAGCAAACGTATAGTAAGATCGACTGAGTTTATGGCCAAAAACAGCAAACGTGCAGTATGATCGACTGAATTTATGGGCAAAAACACAGCAAACGTATAGTAAGATCAACTGAGTTTCTGGCTAAAAACAGCAAACGTACAGTATGATCGACTGAGTTTATGGGCAAAAACACAGCAAACTTATATTAAGATCGACTGAGTTTATGGCCAAAAACAGCAAACGTGCAGTATGATCGACTGAATTTATGGGCAAAAACACAGCAAACGTATAGTAAGATCAACTGAGTTTCTGGCCAAAAACAGCAAACGTGCAGTATGATGGACTGAGTTTATGGGCAAAAACACAGCACAGCACAATCTCCTGCCTAACAAATACTAACAGCAGATCTAGCTAAGCTATACAGTTTATAAATATATGTACAACTCCTAAGGATGTATATATATTCTCTACACACTGTAAATTTAACTATACTGACTACTAGCCTTCCTACTCTATCTATCTATCTATCTATCTATCTGGTAGAAAGACACTGTGGGGTAAATTCATGTAGCACTTACGCCGGCGTTTTTAGAGATGCGCGGCGTAAGTGTTACTTCACGCCGTCGGATCCATGCGCCGTACCTACTATACCAGATCCGCCTTAAAATAGGCTTTTTCCTACCGGCGTAACTTTTCCACGCCGGCGTGGCTTTGGCGCATCTTTACACAGGACAGATCAACCGTTCCCATAGATTATGTATTCAAATATGCAAAAGAGGGAGATCCGTTGATTCAGAAACGTACGTTTGTCCGGCGCAGGCGTTACCCGGTGCGCGTAACTGCAAATTCCTGCGGAAAGTTACCCCTCATAAAGCAGGGGTAACTTTGCACCGGAGTTGAACAGATCAGCTGGAGAGCAGCTAAAGCAACACTGTTACAGACGAATTGAGCAACAACCCTTGCTGGACAACACATCTGTCTGCCAACATGCCAGGGGCAGCCGTGCTCATAGCACTACTGCGTCGACGGGCACGGGAGAGGATATTCCGCACGCGCATTGACGTCTTTGGCATGAGTGATTTGGAGGTGTTTCGCCTATTCAGATTTAGCCCTGAAGCCATCCTGGAATTAGCCACAACCCTGCAGGAGGACATCACCAGCCTAACACACCGCTCACATGCAGTGCAGCCACTGGTCAAGGTCCTGGCAACACTCCATTTCCTTGCCAGTGGATCTTTTCAAAGAACAAGTGGAGTGGTGGCTGGGATGTCACAATCCACCATGAGCAGATGCGTGCACCAGGTTATCCCCGCAATCCTCCGACGCATGGCCAACCAAATCATCAAACCAACCACTGAGGACCTGCGGCAGAAGGCAATGACAGATTTCTACAGAATTGCCAGGGGGGCCATTGATTGCACACATGTGGCACTACGGCCCCCCGGGACACAGAGCACATATACTGCAATCGGAAGCACTGGCATTCCATCAACGTACAGGTGATAGTTGATGCCCAAGGCCTAATATGGCACGTCCGTGCCACGGACCCCGGGTCCAGCCACGACAGCTACATATACCGTCAAAGCACCATCTCCACAGAATTTGAACAGAACGTGTATAGGGACATCTGGCTGGTTGGTGAGTGACATGGGTGGCAGGCATGACTGTCACCCCCCATGATGCACACATCACAAGTGGCACATGCCTGACTAACATCCTCCTGTCTTTTCCTTACCAGGTGACGCGGCATATGCACTTGGACCCCATCTCATGACTCCATTCCGGGATCCCCAAACCAGAGGAGAGCAAAGATACAATGAAGCACACATCCAAACCCGTGCAGTGGCGGAACGCACCTTTGGCCTCCTGAAGTCACGTTTCCAATGCCTGGATAAGTCTGGGGGTACCCTGTTGTATTCCCCAAACTTTGTGTGCCAGATCATTGGGGCATGTTGCATTCTGCACAACTTTGCCGTGAGAAAAGGCCTGCAGATTGACCTACGTGATGACCTCACCCCCGAACCACACAGTCCCCCCCTGCCCGAGGGTCCCCCGTCTGCTGAGGGAAGAGCAGTCAGGAGGGTCCTCGTGGTAGGCTACTTTTCACGTTAAACACACACATTAATCATGGCACAATGAGAATGCATGCATGCACAACACTGTGATCCCTAGCACACACACACCACATCCACATCAAATTGGATTAGACCAAAGTACACCACATGGGACTTGGGAGCAGCAACGCCACGCCACGGCTCCAATTATGTTGCTGTACATTCATACACCATTCACACGTGTCATGGGGATAATTTCTCCCCAACGACTGAGGGTGACACCCCTTAATGGCAGGAGTGTCACCCCCACACATTCACACTGTAGCCTGCACTCCTCACCGTGTGCAGGGTTAAAAAAATAAATACAACTCATAACCTGAGTATCAAAGAAAAATTCTCAAAAATCAACGGCCCTGTCGTGGGCTACGTCTTGTCCCTAGGCTCCTGGGGCGCAGTTGCCTGGGGCGAGCCTCAGGTGGGGGGGCTGGTGGTTGAACCTCCCCCAGTCTCTCCCTGGCTGCCTTCCATTGCCATGGCTAGCCGGTAGAGGTAGAAATTGGTGGCAGCCTGCATCCGCAGCCAGCGGGTTGTATTTCTGCGCTGTTGGCGCCGTGTCTGCCTCCCCTCCTCACAGACAGCAGCTGCCAGGCTCCAGACCTCAGAGACCAGGCCAGATGTCGTAGTGTGCAGGTCCACCAGACAGCACAGAAGGGCTGCCCCGTTCCCAACAACGTCCTGCAGGCTTTCATTAATATTTTGATTCTGGCCAGCCTGCTGGGTGATGGCCTCCTGCACTGCCACAGTGCAGGCAGCCTGGCTCTCGGCCGAGGATGCCAGGCTATCTGCAGATCACCCGCAAGACACCCAATATGGCGGGTCTGCCTTGTCTGGTCCCTTGCCAGATGGTCCTCAAACTCCTCAGGGACTCCACAGGATTTTTTGGTTGCCTTACTAGAGGCCTGAGAGGCTAGAGTACGGCTGTAGGGGAGGTCCCTTGAGGGGGTATCCCTGGAGGGGATGGTGTCCCTTAAGGGGGTAGCCCTGGAGGGGATGGTGTCCCTTGAGGGGGTATCCCTGGAGGGGATGGTGTCCCTTGATGGGGAATCTATCATAGGGGGGAGGTTTGGGAGGGGGTCTCCTCCAGCAGATACAGACCATCCTCTTCTACTCCGACGTGCTCCTCCTCAACTTCCTCAAGCAATAAGGTAGGCGCGATCTCCACCATGGATGGGGTGGCTCGCCCTGCAACCAATGACGGACCAGCTCCATCCTGAACATCTGTGGATGACACAAAACAATCACATGTTGGAGGACCCACACACTTGTCACATGTTCCCCTCCCCCCCACCCATGCTACACACCAGAAAGAAGATAAAACACACTTACCTGTCCTCAAGGGCTGTTCCCCTGATTCGAAGCCCTCCAGGCCCTCCACAAGCTCCCTATCCAGCAACCTGGCCACGACCATGTCCTCTCGCATCAGGGTGATCCTTGTGGCTGGTCCTCCACTTGTGCCAGTGACATGCTTCCTCATTGGCACTAGTTTGTCCTTTACAAGTCTCCGCATGTCATTGATCTTTTTGCGGATGTGCTTAGGCTCCCTGTCCGCCACACCAACAGCATTGACCTGCGTGGTTAGCTCCGCATAGATGCGTGTTTTCTCAGTTTTACCAGTGTTGCCACTCTGTGGCCCATAGAGGCGGGCACCATGTTGGGAGAGCCCATCTATGATCACAGCCTTCTCCTCTGGGCTGAAATTCAACATCCTCCGGTCACCTGAAGACTCTGGTGCAGCCATAATTTAAACAAAAAGCACGATGCAAAAGCCCTAGCACTTGTAAAAAATCCTGGGCGAGTTTTGCATGTGAGTGGCGCTTCTGTGTGCGTATTTATGCACTGGAGTAGGAAGTGGTGCGGCGGATCTTGGGGGTGATGTCGGGCGCCGTTCTGCGCATGCGCACAGGAGGCAGACAGCCCGGTAACATCATTGCGCATGCGCCGTTTAAGATACACCGTACGTATCTATCTGCGCCACCCTCAGAACATTTGCATGTGGTGACGCCCACTTACAGTTCCGCCGCCTTACGCCGTCTAAAAAACGCTGCGCTGGTGAGTGAAATATTGATGAATAAAGTACATGCCTCTCCGCGCTGGTCCGGCGTAGCGGAAAAAAGGATTTTTAATAACAGCTTACCTGTAAAATCCTTTTCTTGAAGTACATCACGGGACACAGAGCGCATAGTCATTACATATGGGTTATATGGGAACCTTCAGGTGTGGACACTGGTGTAATCAACTTCACAGGAAGTTCCTCCCTATATAACCCCCTCCCACTGAGAGTGCTTCAGTTTTGTAGCAAGCAATTTCTCCGAGGTTACACAATGTTCCCCAAAAGAGGGGTGGGAGCTCTGTGTCCCGTGATGTACTTCAAGAAAAGGATTTTACAGGTAAGCTGTTATTAAAAATCCTTTTTTCTTTATCGTACATCACGGGACACAGAGCGCATAGTCATTACATATGGGATGTCCCAAAGCAATGCTCCATGAAGGGAGGGAGACCGTAAGGCCAAAAATAGCCAAACAAAAAACATTATCAGGAGGTAAAATAGCTCCACCAACAGAAAAAAGGGGGCGTGAACCGGGCCAGAGGATTCTATACTGCTGCCCGTAGGACCGCCTGCCCAAATGCTGCATCCGTAGCCCTTGCGACGTCCAACTTATAAAATTTAGTAAACGTATGTACGGAAGACCAGGTTGCCGCTTTGCAAACCTGTGCCATAGAGATCTGATGGTGTGCCGCCCAAGAGGCACTCATGGCCCTCGTAGAATGGGCTTTAACTGATAAGGGAGGTGGAACGCGCTTCAGACCATAGGCCTGAAAAATCAGCTGCTTAATCCACCTAGCCAAGGAAGACTTGACAGCCGGCTGACCCTTCTTGGGGCCATCCGGAAGAACGAAAAGCACATCTGTTTTCCGAATCTTCTCTGTAGCCTTGAGATAAACCCTCATGGCTCGGACCACGTCCAAAGTATGAAGCAGTCTTTCCTCTCTGGACTGGGGAGTAGGAAAGAAGGATGGTAGGACTAGGTCCTGATTCAAGTGAAAACTGGATATGACCCTAGGAAGGAAAGAAGGTTGAGGCCGCAGAACCACTCTGTCCTTATGCAGAATCAGGTACGGTTCCCTGCAAGACAAGGCTGCCAGCTCGGAGACCCTTCTGGCCGAAGCCATAGCCACCAAGAAAACCAACTTTCGGGTTAGCAGCACAAGAGGGATTTCTGTCAGAGGTTCAAACGGCTGCTTTTGTAAAGCTGACAAGACCAGATTTAAATTCCAGGGGCAGAGGGGAGCTCTAATAGGGGGATTCACATGCAAGACCCCCTGCAAGAAGGTTTTCACAAGCGAATGCGTGGCCAAAGGCCTTTGAAACCATATCGATAAGGCAGACACCTGCCCCTTTAGAGTACTAAGAGCCAACCCTTTGTCAACGCCAACCTGGAGGAATCGCAAGATCCTGTCAATAAAAAACTTGCGAGGATGCCCTCCTTGAGACTCGCACCACTCCACATAGGTCCTCCAGACTCTGTAATAGATATTTCTAGAGACTGGCTTTCTAGCCTGAATTAACGTAGATATGACCTGGGCTGAGAGGCCTCTGTCCTTAAGAATTAGGGATTCAGCCGCCAAGCCATCAAATTTAGCTGCTGTGAAGCAGGGTGGTAGATCGGGCCCTGAGACAGCAGATCTGGGCGCAGGGGGAGTGGCCACGGTGCCCCTACTGACATCCTCACGATGAGTGCGTACCAAGCCCTTCTGGGCCAGGCTGGGGCCACCAGGATCACCGGCCTGCGCTCCACCCTGATCCTTCGTAGAAGGCGGGGAATCATCTGTAGTGGAGGGAACGCATACAGGAGAGAAAACTGGTGCCAGGGGCAACCAACGCATCGGTCCCGTAGGCCGAGGGGTCCCTGGCTCGGGATACGAATTTGTCCAATTTCTTGTTGAATCTTGTTGCCATGATGTCCACATCGGGAACTCCGAATCTTTGGCAAATCTCTTGGAATACCTGGGGGTGAAGAGACCACTCTCCCGGGAGTAACTGTTGACGACTCAAAAAATCTGCTTGAGAATTGTCTATCCCTGGGATGAACACTGCTGAGATGCAGGGTACATGGGCTTCGGCCCATGAGAAAATCAGGTTTACTTCCCTTTGAGCCGCTAGGCTCCTTGTGCCCCCCTGGTGGTTTATGTATGCCACCGCTGTGGCATTGTCGGACTGTATCCTTACTGGCAGACCCTGCAGGGGGAGGGTCCAGGCGACCAGGGCCAACCGAGCAGCTCTGATCTCTAGGACATTGATGGGAAGCAGACTTTCTGCCTCTGACCACTGTCCCTGCTGGGTCCGTTTTCCTAAGATTGCCCCCCAACCTGTTAGGCTGGCATCTGTGGTTACTATTTTCCACGTGATGGGGCAAAAGGCCCTTTTGACAATTTTTGAGGGACCAGCCACCAGTACAGGCTGCGCCTGACTCCTGGGGAAAGACCTAATGGACGGTCTAATGCCTGTATGGACCTGTTCCAAGCAGAGAGAATAGCTGCCTGGAGAACTCTGGTATGGATCTGGGCATAGGGCACTGCTTCGAAGGCGGCTACCATCTTTTCCAGCAGTCGCATGCATAGGCGAATAGTCGGCCTCTTTTTGCCTAGGACTATTTGAATTGTTTGAGTCAATGACCTGATCTTTTCTTGAGGTAAAAATATCCTCTGGCATTCTGTATCTAACCGAAGGATTAGATATTCCAACTGTCTTGTGGGTTGCAACCTCGATTTTCCTTGGTTCACAACCCACCCGAATTCTTGTAGATGCCGAACTGTGCGGACTACTGCATGATTGAGGTTGGAAGCTGATCTGTCGATAACCAGGAGATCGTCCAGGTATGCCAGGACCAAAATGCCTTCTGTCCTTAGGACGGCTAGCACCGGGGCTAACACCTTTGTGAATACCCGCGGAGCTGTTGCCAACCCGAAAGGGAGGGCTACGAACTGGAAATGACTTTGATCTATCATAAAACGAAGAAACTTGTGATGTGCTGGGTAGATCGGCACATGCAGATATGCATCCTTTATGTCTATAGATGCTAGAAAGTCGCCTTGATGCAGGCTGGCTGTCACTGAACGTATGGAATCCATACGAAAGGTCTGAATCTTTAGAAAGCGATTTAGGCGTTTGAGGTCTAGGATAGGCCTGACGTCGCCATTGGGTTTTGGTATAATAAAAGGTTGGAGTAGAATCCCAGACCCCTTTTTTGGGTTGGTACTTCTACAATTACTCCTTGGAGCAAGAGGCGATCCAACGCCTTTACGAGAGAGGCCCTCTTTAACGGGTCGCTTGGAAGACTTGACCCCTGAAAATGAGGAGGGGGGATTTCTCGAAACTCTAGTTTGTAGCCTGTGGCTACCACAGACCGAACCCAAGAGTCGGGAATTCTGGCCTTCCAGACTTCGGAGAAAAACTGAAGTCTTCCCCCCACCCAAGAGAGTGGGGGCGCCCATTCATGAATCTGACTTGATGACTGGTTTAGCCGGCTTGCGAGACCAGGGCCTCTTGTTTGCCGCGGCTTGTCCCTGTGGGCGGCTATTAACTGCTGAACGCCCGGGAGGCCGTCGATACTGACGGGAAGTCGAAGGGGCCGAGCCAGCAAAGGCCTGTCGTTTAAATGCGGGCCCACGCGGTCTTTTCTTGACCGGTAAGGAAGAACTTTTACCACTTGATATGGTTTGGATATATTTATCTAGGTCTTCACCGAATAGTCTTCCCCCATGAAAGGGAAACCCTGCTAAAAGCTTTTTGCAGGGTGCCTCTGCTGACCAGTTCTTTAGCCACAAAAGACGACGCATGTGAACCACCAGCAGAGATAACCGGGATGCCTGTTGGATGGAGTCCTTAATAGCATCTCCTGCAAAGCAGAGAGCCCTAGGGAAATCTACTAATTCACGAGTTTGCTGAGCCGGCATGTCCTTTAATATCTGTTTTGCCTGATCCTTTAAGGCCTGACAAATGCCAATGGCTGCCACCGCTGGCTGAACCATGGCACCTACTGTGGTGAAAGAAGCCTTCAGTAGGGTCTCTATTTTTTTGTCGACCGGATCCTTGAACATCTGGACATTTTCAACCGGACAGGTCAGGGATTTATTCACGCAGGAAATGGCCGCGTCCACTGTGGGGAGTGCCCATTTCTTTAAAAATTCCTCTTCCATAGGATAGAGAATAGAGAACCTCTTAGGAGGGATAAAGATCCTATCAGGTCGAGCCCAATCCTGGTAAATCACGCTCCGCAGAAGGGGGTGAATCGGAAAAGACACCCAAGTTAATGGAGCCTTTAAAGAACCCAATGAGGATACCACAGGGGCTACTAGTTCTGGCACTGGAAGTTTAAAAGCAGTGCGAACCATATCGGTCAAAGACTGGATCCACAGGCTCTCCGCTTGAGAGGCCGAAAAATATTCATCTACAGTGGAACCCTCCATGTCTGAACCTTCGGGACTTGGGTCTGCTTGATCCCCTTGTGGGTCCCGTTCCTCCGAAGAGGAGACCTTCGCATCTGAAAACACCAAACTAGGTGAGGGGGATCTAGCCCGTTTGCTACTTGGCAAAGGGCGGGCAAACAAAGCAGTTAACCTTTTCTCTAGCCCACCCAGGGTGGTCGCTAGCATTTCTTCCGTTACGTAAACGGGAATGGGTGGATCGGGGGCCGCCTCTGCCCCCAGCACCCCCAATGGCTCTTGTACTATGCTACTCGGTGGTCTAACTGGTGAGGGTGGGGCCGTTGAAGCCTGGCCCAAATCCTCTGACCCCGATGGAGACCCCTTTTGTTTCTTGGCACCTTTTGCAGCCTTGGCTGGTCCTGATGCCTTTGGAGCCATTTGCACAACCTTGAGTCACCCCTATAGCCAACACCTGACTGTTGTAGCTAGGAGTAATTAATATGAGAACAGGCTGAGGAAAATGAAAAATTTTGTATAAAATTTTGTATATATATATATATATATATATATATATATATATATTTTTTTTCAAAATTGTTTTTTTTTTTTTACCCGCCTATATTTTTTTCAAAATACTGTTTTTTTTTTTTTTTACCCGCCTGAGGCAACACCAATGCCCGTGGCAATACTGGAGGAAAACCTGTGTTGACTCAGTATTGCAACACCAATGCCCGTTAGCCGGAGTCCAAGGTTGACTCAGATACTGCTGGATCTAAGGCTTAGTCCCTTTAAGCAAAAAAACTTTTTTTTTTTTTTTTCTGGTCAATAGTGGAACTAAGTCCTAGACCTGAAGATCCACAAACCGCCACTGGGTGTCACTGTGGCCAAAAGACCCAGCTGCGCGCTCTGTGTCCTTCTTCCTCTGCTTCCAGGAGGGAAAAGACCAGCCAGAGAAAACGTTTTACTTTAAACTGACCCTGACGCTGCTGGCCCGCCCCCCCCAACGCACGCCGACGCTATAAAAGGCGGCGTGCACGCGCCCACGTGCGCGCACCCCCCCCCACGCTGAACAACATGGAGGAAGCAGAGAGCAGAGGAAAAGCATGGACCAGCGCCAGCAGCACCAACAGACACCAGGTAAGCACTAATCCTTACTGTAGTGCACACAGAGAGGAAGCTGTCCCCATAGGCTTCCTAAGAAACAGGAGTTTTCACCAGCAATTCCCTCTTTACAGTACGTGGGGCTGCAGTATCAATGCTAACAGGCAGACCTGGGGTGAGTAGCAAATATATATCTTAAACAAGTATACATATATCTACATGTTATCTGGGTAAACATTAGTACATCCCATCCTGCCTAAAAAGACATAGTGGAGATAGTGGCTGATGCACAAGCATACCATTAGCCAACCCAGAACCCCCAGGGGGATACCTACTGTCGAACCAAGTCCCGCAGGTTCCCTCTTACCTGCTCCACGCCGCAGGGTATTGCAAAAATGCAAGAGGCCCAGCCTTCCCCCATCTCCGTGGGTATTGTCTTGGACCTTCAGGGACCGGGGTCCTGTGTTAAGGAACCCACACCCCTGGACCTATATAGCATCCTGGCATCAGTAGCGTTTAGTTCTTGGAAGAGACTAAGGCACTGGAGCCCAGAATCCAGCCCTCCAAGGAGAGGAATTTTAGGCAAAACCCCACTCCAGCAGGGCCCGGGTACCGTACACCTTGGCTTTGAAGCACTTCGGACGGATCCGGCTAGCTATCCTGGGTCCCGAGACCTCCGAGGGACAGCTAGACGTGACCAACACCTAAGACACTGGCGAAAAAACTGAAGCACTCTCAGTGGGAGGGGGTTATATAGGGAGGAACTTCCTGTGAAGTTGATTACACCAGTGTCCACACCTGAAGGTACCCATATAACCCATATGTAATGACTATGCGCTCTGTGTCCCGTGATGTACGATAAAGAAAAAAGATGTGCAACGCCGGAGCAACGATGCGCCATTGTACATGATTCTACCCCTGTGTCTCTATCTCTCTCTAACTGACTGTCTGGCTGACTTCTCTGTAAGCAAGCCGGAACACACTACACAAGGCCACCCGGGAGGCGGCCTTTTATAGTGTGGGGCGTGTGCTAAAGCCCTGAGCCATATTTGGCCAAAGCACCCAGGCTTTGGCCAATTAGGGCTCTTTGGTTTTTGGGCGCTGTGATTGGCCAAGCATGCGGGGTCATGGTGCATGCTTGGCCAATCATCAGCTTGGCCATTGCGCGTCATTCGAATTTGGCGCGAATGACCCGTTTTGTTTGTTTTTCGACGAACGATCGAACAGGCAATGTTCGATTCGAACATACGTTTGTATCGAACGCGAAGCTCATCCCTAATCTTGAATAGGCACTGGCATTTGTTGTCAGACCACCACACTCTGAGTTAACATGTATGCATTACTCCGGAACTAGTTTTCCGACGCGCTCAATCACTAAAGGACCGCCTGACCAGCAGCCATTACAAAGCTGCCGATGTTCCCCATCTGGGACCTAGAGGCACATCACAATGTGGGCAATGCCCCAGATGCCCATGGATCCTGGAGGGACACACACACAGGCTTCCTAATAGAGAAGTTTTCTCCCCTCAGTTTTCAGCTAATTGCGGAACCACCGGTGTCATATACTTGATGCTATGCACTTGCCATGCGTTCTATGTTGGCAAGACCATTCGAGAACTTCGACAATGCATTGGTGATCACCTCTATTGTTCGACCAATGGGAAATTGAAATTGAGGCACTGGCTGTTGACCCAAGGGGTGGGGATCGAGACAGAGTGCTACTACGAGAGGCTCTCTGGATCAAACGGCTCAATGCCATGATACCACCTGGCCTCAATGAGGTCAATTCCTTTAAATCATTTCTGTAACCTAACTATCCAGCTTCTGTAGAATAAACTATACCCCTTCATGATCCATCAGCCCCAGTCCCTGTTCTTCTCTGCCCCTTACTCTCTCTATCATGCATTGATTTCCATTATTGTTGTATTGCTTCTGACATTGTATTCAGATCCATGTCTGCTAAAGCATTGCTGCCTGCTCATTATTATGGCTATTTTAATGTTAAATGCCTTTTTACTATTTTCCATGTAGGGTGTTTGTATGCCCATATGAATTCTATGATGTTTGTCAACGTGTACATTGTATAATTCTTTTGTATTAATTAATTGTCTATCAAGTTTATCGGCGCTGTCTGTCTTTGCCTTCTCCCATCGGCTCGGTGGGTGGCCTCTTCTCCAATCGGCGGCCTTGTGTCCACCCTGGTCTGACTGTAGCTCCACCCTGGGGCTCGGCCGCACTTGCCCTTGCACGGCTCTGTCTGAGCCTAAGTGCATTGTGCGCATGCCCACGTGTGACGTATTGGCGCGATCGCGTCATGCGTGCGGTCTGACACACTCACGCCGTGCATCTGTGCCACCGCACCTTGCGATGATGTCATTGCGTCAGCACTGAGCTTCCCTTCAGCCAAGATCCTTGTTCCTTACTATGCCTGTTCCGTTTTCATAGGTTGCCCTTGTTGGTGAGACTGCATCAGACCTCACTTCCGAATCCACACTGTTAACAGTATTATTGTGCAGCTTTTGCAACCACTTGCCGCTCATTTGTACATATTGCAACTGGGTCCTAGGGCCCTCATATTTTAGTTACTACTTTTTACACGGGTATCTCTAACATTATTACTCCCCTTATTCCTTGTCACCCCCTTTTCTCACCTCTCCTTTTCTTCCCCCACCTCCCCTCTCTCTTCCTGGCTTTCCGTCTTCCCCTGGTCCTTCTTCCTTCCTTTCCCTCCTTATTCATTTATTCCTACCTTTTTATTTTCCTCCATTGTTTCTCTGCTGTGCCCTCCCCTTTTTCTCCCCTTCCTAGGCTGTTACCCTCCTTTCCCACTTGACCTTGTATTTCTTCTCTTCTTTCCCCCTATTCTTTTTTGTTCCCCCTTTCTGTTCCTGTAGTATACTTGCCCCCCTTCTTCCCTTTCCCCCCTCTCCTTTTTTCCTTCCCTACTCGTCACCTCCCCTGCCCCCCCTTTCCCCCCTCCTCTCTCTCTTTTTCCCCCCTTCCCCTTGTTTTTCCTTTCTTTTTATCTTTCTATATCCTCTTTCCTGCCCACCTCCCTTCCGTCCTTCCCTGCCCCATTCCTTCACTTCATCTTTGGTTCACGGTTCCTTCACATTACCAGAATTGCTTTACACTTTTCACGTTGGCACACTATCACCACCACCATATCACTATTATACTTTATTCGACAGCTTCAACTTACGATGCCCCTATGTATTTTGTTAAACAGGTCCACCTCCGCAGTTCTCCTCCCTGGTCGCTGTGGGAGATTTTTTTGCGGTCGGCTGCGACATCCGAGCTGATTGGTGTTCTCTCTGTAGGTAAGCCACACAGCGCTTGTTCCCCTAAGTACTTCTCTAATGTTTCTATGTACAATTGATACTTTAATATTTGTTTGTTGGCACTTGATTGGCCTATGCATGTGTGTGTGTGTGTGTGTGTGTGTATGTGTATATATATATATATATATATATATATATATATATATATATATATAGATAGATACAGCCCTATTTGCTATCAACTATGTATCATTTTTAGAATTCTCCCAACAAAGCGATCCAGTTGCGAAACTAGTTGAGACTCCATTCTGCGTGACCTCCACTCTCACCGCAATCCTTCCTCCAGGGACTATTCTAGCTCGGTGACTTGTATGGCTGGTCTCGCTACATGGCTATTGTCCTGTATTGTTGTTTTGATGTATTTTATGATTGTCTGTCTTTTTGATACAATGTTAATAAATGTATATATTTTTTTTATACAATTACACTTTGAGTTTACCTACTCATACAGTACCGATATAGTCCTTTCGCCCCCTCCTTTCTTGGTCTTTGGGGTCCCTTAAGTCCTAACTCTATTCTAACTGATCTTTAGGATGATGGTACTACTATTTCTATACACCATATACTAAGAGGTTTCTATTTAAATCTACATGGGTTAGAGGCCACCTTCAGGTGATGAACACTGGTATAATTAAGACTGGAAGTCTCCCTGGGGAGTGCCTCAGTTTTTTCACCAGTGTCTAAGGTGTCGGTCCCAGTTAAAATTATGCTCCTCCGAAGGGTCCTAGCCACGGCCAGGGAGCTATACAATCGGATCCATTAAAAAAAGCCAAAAACAAAGGCAAAAGTGGATGGTACCCGAGCTTCCATACCGAAAAACAAGGTTTTTCCTGTAACCCTTTTCTTTGGAGAGCTGGGCCCTGGGATCCAGCGCCTTGGTCACATTGCTATACCACAGGTTTCTCTGGTGGGGTGCTGTACAGGTCCAAGGCAGTGGACCCCGTCCTTGAAGGTCTGGCATGACTCCAAGCCCACCGTGATGGGTAAAGATTGGGTCACTGTGCTAATTCCAGTAGTATCCTACCGATGGAAATGGTAAGTTAAGAAGATCCCTTGTGGATTTCATTTTATGAATTGTCTTGCCTGTGTTTTTCTCCTACCACTAGAGAGTGTGCAGCAGCATACCTGGTGTTGGCATCCCATGTCTGCCTGGTCTAAAGGTCTGTCAGAAGCACTCGTGGAAGACTTCTGTCTTTCCTCTCATTTCTTCAGCCACCTAAAGAGAAGGGGAGAGTTTAGGGCTCCATCAGCAGTGAAACTCGCCCCCCCTCCCCCTGAGATTCCCAAGTGGATCGCCATTTGCTCGCACGAAAAGAACCCCCATCTTATGAGAAAGGGACGCCACAGGGGCGGGGAGCGCCACCACTGGCATGCACGTTGCCCTACAGCGCAGGTGTAAACCGGCAATTGTTAAAAATTCAAGTCGTGCCAATACAGGTGCGCGACAGAGACACAAACACTTTTTCACAGGGCATGTAAGCGCTGGGGACAGGCATTGTTTAGGTTAGGACTCATCTGTTCATCAGCATCTGAGCTGCGGCATTTCATAGGAGCATGTTAAAATTGCTAACACTGAGCTCAGCAATAGATACATAATAATTAGTACCTCTGCTTTTGTGCCTAGGACTATGTATGCCCAAAGGAGAGGGGGAAAAACAGGGAGAAACTGTGCAAAGCGCATCGGTCAGGTGCTGGGAACCCTAGTCGCACCTTCACGGAACCTGCTTCCCCTGTAAGATCTGAAACGGTTATCCAAGCTGAAACCTTGTCAGGCATTGTAGCTACATCAAACACTCCAGCCTCTACATATGTCACTAAACATGGCTTGGCTATGGCTCTGGATGGTTTGAATGGTAAGTTGGCTAGTCCCAGTCTGGGAAAAAACATGACAGGCCCCTTCCCCTGGGTCGTCTGCTGCAGGTCAGGAGTGGGTAGAGGATTTGGATGTACCTTAGAGGATCCAGTGGAAGGGCAAGAGGATGGTTACTCAGAGGGCTCAGCCCCGGGGGAGCCTTCATAACCTCAGTCTCAAAGGTTGTTAATTTAATTGCTCACTGAGACGTATTGGTTATAAGTTGCCCCTTACAGAGTTGCTTGAGGTCCCCTTTTTCTCTCTGGGTTCTCTGAGGCCTCCTCAAGGGGCTCATGCTTTTCCTATGCACCCGTTGCTGAAATAGCTTATTTATGCTGACTGGGAATACCCAGACAGGCATTTTATTCCTTCTAAGAGATTCAAATTTATCCTACGGAAGAGACACTCACTAAGAAATGGAGTGTATCAGCGGTAGACACTGCTGTTTCTTAACTGAATAAAAGTCTTACTTGTCCAGTTGATAATGTTCAAGTGTTTAAGATCCAGCAGGTAAAAGACTGGAGTTTTTGCTTAAAGCCTCATTCGCTATGGCTGGTGCGGTTGCACAGCCTGCGATAACAGCTATTGGTGTCTCTCAATTCCTTAAGGATAAGGTGAAACAGGCGATCAGAGGGGAAGTCGTCCCGATCCTTTCGGAACTTCCTAAGGCCCTTTGTGTTGCAGTTGGACACCATTAAGGATTCCATCCATCAGACGTCATGTCTCGCTCTTCTGCTGGTACACATGCAAAAGTGCTATGACTTAAGCATTGGTCACCAGAGTTGCATTGTAAGAAACTGTTGACTGGGTTTCCTTTATGGAGAGCGTTTATTTGGGGAGAAGTACATCCAGAAAATCTCAGGTGAAAAGAGTACCCTTCTTCCTGTGAAGAAAAGTAAGCAGCCTTCATTTAAACATTCTGCTTCTCCGTCGCCTGGAGCATCAGCCTCCAGGCAGTCGCGATGGCCTTTGCCGCCAGCCCCTAGAGGAAGGCCCCAAAGCCAGGCTTAGGGCCAGAAAAAAGTCCTGGGGGCAAAACACTGCTAAGCAGAGTCCCAAGGCCTCCCTATGAAGGGGTGCCCCCGCTCGCACGGCACTGCAGTTTTCAGGAGCCTGGCAGTAGGAGATTCAGGACAGATGGGGTCATCTCCATAGGCTACAAGCTAGAGATTTGCGATTCCTCTGCCTCGTTTTCTAAAATTGGGAGTTCCCAAGGTCCCGATAAAAAGAGCATAGTTTTTTTGCTGTCTCAAGGGGTGATCATAGAGACCCCCTTAGGAGAACAGGTACTAAGATTTTACTTAAACCCCTTACAGTGCACACACTAAATGGAGATGTCAGACCCATTTTTAGATCTCAGATCTTAGATCTTCAGGGTCTGAACTAATTTCTAGACATCCACTCCTTTTGCATAGAATCAATTTGGTAAATTGGTATCATCCCTTCGGGGGAAGAGATCCTAATGTCAATGGACATCAAGGATGCTTATCTCTATGTGCCAATTTTCCCTGCTCATCAGAAATTCCTGCGATTCACGGTAGAGCAGCGACACTTTCAGTTTGTGGCCTTGCCCTTCGGGTTGGCCACCGCACCACGAGTGTTTACAAAGGTCCTGGCTCCACTTTAGCAAGACTAAGAGCCCAGGGTATAGCGGTAATGGCATACCTAAATGACTATTACTGATCGATTAGTCAGTAAAAGGACTGGATCTGAGTGTAGCCTGCACGGTCAGGTATCTGAAGCATCTGGGTTGGATTATTAACCTAGGAAAGTCATCCTTGCAGCCAGTGAAGGCTGAAAAACTTGGGTCTGGTAGTGGACACAGCCCGCAAGAGGGTGTTTTTTTACCCCAGGCAAAGGTCTGCGCAATAAGAGATCTGGTTCACACAATCAGGACAAGGGAAAAGTCTCCCGTCCGTCTCTGTGTTAGACTGTTAGGGAAGATGGTAGCTTCATTCAAAGCAGTTTCCTATGCTCAGTTCTATTCAAGACTGTTGCAAAACACTATCTGTCTGCCTGGAGCAGGAGAAACCCGAATTTGGATTGTCCAATGCGTTTGACTCCAAGTGTACGCCAAAGTCTCAACTGGTGGTCGCTAACCAAAAGTTTGCAGAAGGGGAAAAAAAAAATAAGCATTTTAGGCTGGGGAGCATTACTAGAAGAGAATGCTGTTCAGGGGGAATGGTCAGAGTCCGAGAAGACCTTGACCATCAACGTTTTAGAATTTCGAGCAGCACGCCTGACCCTTAGGGCCTTGACAGGCAGCCTGCAGGGATACCCTGTCAGGATATAGTCCGACAATGCCACGCCAGTGGCCAATATCCATCACCAGGGCTGCACCAAGAGTCGGGCAGCCCAGTAAGAGGTAAACCATATTCTGGTTTTGGACAGAAAAGCATGTTCCTTGCCCATCTGCGGTGTCATCCAAGGGGTAGGAAATTGGCAGGTAGACTTCTTAAGCCACCAGCCATAGCTCCCAGGGGAGTGGTCCCCTAATCCAGATGTCTTTCTGGCCATTTGCCGGAGGTGGAGTACCCCAGACGTAGATCTTCTGCATCCAGGTTCAACACGAAACTAGACAAACTTGTGTCCAGAACAAGGGACCCGTTTGCTTGTGGTAACTCCTTAGAATATTTTTTTCTGATTTATGTCTTTCCTTTAATTCAGTTTCTTCCGTGCCTGCTGCGCAGGATCAGAAGGGAAAACAGGTGATCCCGGTTGCCTCTGCCTGGCCCAGGAGGTCCTGGTATGCAGAAATTGTAAAGATGGCAGAGACAGATCTTTGGCCTTTATCATTGTGCCAGGATCTGCTGTCACAAGGGCCAGTACACCATCCTGCCTTACAAATGCTGAATTTGACGGTTTAACTTTTGAGGCCCTCACTTTAAAGGATTGGGGACTTTTAGGTTCAGTGGTAATGACCCTGTTTAATGCAAGGAAGCCGACTTCTAGGGCTATCTACTATCGGGTTTGGAAGGCCTATGTTTCCTGCTGTGGAAACAAGGGTTGGCATCCTTGCCTAAATAGCATAAGCAGGTTTTTAGTCTTCCTACGGGCAGGAGTAGAGATGAAGCTAGCCTTAAGTACTATTAATGGTCAAGTCTCAGCTTTGTCGGTTTTTTCCAAAACGTAATGCTTCTCACTCTCTATAGTGCAGACCTTTATGCACATGAATCCACCAATTAAGTCACCTCTGTGCCCATGGGATCTGAATCTGGTTTTGTCAGTCCTTTAGGGGCCTCCTTTTGAGCCGATGTGTAATGCCCTGTTGGCCATGGTCACAAGGAAAGTAGTATTTTTGGTTGCGGTACTTCCGCAAGAAGAGTCTCGGTGTTGGCAGCTTTTTTATTTTTAACAGAGATGTTTTATTGAGAGAACAAAGCAAGATTACAGCATCACGTATCAATACAGGTACAGTTAGGTACAAAAATCAGGGGCAACCTATGGGCTCAGAACAGGACAGTTTCCCTAAGCACATCACATTATAAGGGAAAAGACACAGCATCCAGAACCAGACCCCCCATGGACCGCAAATGAAATACCTGTGTTTATACCAGGACCCCAATCCCCCCAAGGGTGAGATGGAGAGGGGGGAGTAGGAACAGGATACCCCGGGTGGGAAAGGGGAGGGGGGGTGGGGAGAAGACAGTAGTAAATGGTATGTGAAGATCACGTGCAACCCATCACAGGAACAGTATTAAGGGTTCAGGTACAGCACAACAACCATATCACAAGCCAACATTAACCCCTGGCATCAATCCATCCAGACCACACCTTGTCAAATTTTGCCGGGCACTGCCTACTTTCGTATGTGATCCTGTAGAGTGGCAGCACATTATTAATAGACCAAGTCCAGGATTCCACAGTAGGCGGATCAGGCGCTTTCCACTTGAGGATTTCCCTCCTGGCGTAGAAGAGGGGGAAAGTGAGGAACAATTTAGAGTACCTGTCTCCCTGAACCTCCTCCAAGTGGCTCAGAAGAAGGATCAAGGGATCTGTCGGGACCTGCAGCTGAGACACTGTGCCCAGGTTCCTGGCCCCAGTAGGGTTGAATCCTAGGACACGACCACACCATGTGCCAAAACGATCCCTCCTGAACCCCACAACGCGGACAGAGGGGGTCTCTTTGAGGGTAAATACGGGCCAGCCTCTGTAGAAACTTAATTTGGATGAACCTATCCCGAGCTGCTATAAGTGACTTTTTGTCATCCAGGTCAGGTATATCAGCCTTCCACTTTTCAAAGGAGCGGGTCGACCCAGAGTCATATGCAACTGTCAGATAAAGGTAGATGGTAGAGAGAGGTCGCCCCATAGTTCGTGAAGTCAAGTGTCTCTCGATCGAGTCCGATTGGAGCGTAAGTCTGTCCGGAAATTGGGCCGCGTAAGCGTGTCTAAGCTGCCAGTACCGGAACGTCCAGTGTGCCGGGACCGAATATCTGTCCCTCATCTCCCGAAAGGTCAAAGGAGCACCATCGGAGACAATATGCTTAAGGGTGGTTATCCCCCTACTAGCCCAAACCGAAGGGTCAGGAAGGGAATAAAAGTGGGGCAATAGGACATTACCCCACAAAGGTACATGTGGGGAGACGTGGGAGGGCCTTGCATAAATTAGCCTAGCATCCTTCCAGGCCCTAATCGTAGTTTTCATGGGGACCGTCACCGAAGGGGCCGCCGGGCAACCCCGAAAAGCCAGGTTGCTCAGGGCAGCATACGAGCCCAAGATGGCAGCCTCCAACGTAACCGCCGGATTGTGTTTAGGCTGGGCAAACCACCATCGAACAGTGACCAGGATGGCCGCCCAGTAGTACAGTTGAAAGTTCGGGAGCGATAGGCCGCCACCCGATAGGGGCAGATACAAGATTTTTCTTGTTATCCTAGGGGCTCTACCCGCCCATACAAAAGGCACCCACCTGGCTCTCAAGCCTTTTAAAAAATGCCCTGGGAAGATGGACCAGAGTGTTCCTGAAGTAGTACAAAAATTTGGGCAGAAGTACCATCTTCAGGAGGTTAATCCTACCCACCGGAGTCAGAGGGAGCGAACGCCACGCCGCAAATTTAGTGGTGACCTGTTTCAACAGAGGCTAGACGTTACGCGGAACGAAGTCACCCAACTCTACACTGATCTTGATCCCCAAGTATTTAATTTCCTCCACCCACTTAAGCTGCGACTGAAGGTTAGAGTCAGTAGGGGAGGGATGGAGGGAGAAGAGCTCTGACTTATCCCAGTTAATGTGGACTCCAGAGAAGCCGGCAAACCGACTCTCTTGGTAAGGCCTCGGCCCAATTTGATCGGACGAGTCAGCCAAGTACAGCAGGGCATCGTCAGCGTAAAGGGAGATTTTTTCATGCAAAGACCCAACCTGTATTCCCCGTATATCCCCATATGCCCTAATAAGGGCCGCCAGGGGCTCTATAGCCAGCACGAACAGTCCCGGAGAAAGGGGGCAGCCTTACCGTGTGCCCCGCTCCAGCGGGAATGGGTCCGAAAGACATGCATTAGTACAGACCCTGGCCCGGGGGGGCATCATAGAGAAGTTTAACCCAGGAGATGAATCTAGGGCCAAAGCCAAATTTGGCGAGAACCGCCCGCAAGTACCTCCACTCAACAGAGTCGAAAGCCTTTTTGGCATCAAGGGAGGCCACCAGAGTCCGTCCCCTGTCGTCCGCCCTAGCTATGTGGGAAAAGAGTCTCCTCAGGTTAATATCGGTACCCCTACCTGGCATAAAACCCGTTTGATCGGGGTGGACCAGAGCCGTAATAACCGTATTCAACCTAATGGCCAGGACCTTAGCCAACAGCTTGGCGTCAACGTTTAATAATGAGATGGGCCTGTAGGAGGAGCACAGGGAGGGATCCTTACCTGGTTTTGGGATAACAACAATCACCGCTTCCCCCATGGAGGTGGGGAGAGAATGCAGGCGCTCAGCAGCCACCAGCATCTCATGCAGCCTAGCAGCTAACACTTCGGGGTACTGCTTATAAAGTTCAACGGGGAGACCGTCAGGACCAGGAGTCTTGCCCGGTTGCATTGTCTTAAGTGCCGTGAGGATTTCGTCCAGAGAGACAGGTCTGTCAAGGGTGTCTCTATATTTGTCAGTCAGGACAGGGACGTCAACTTCATCCAGGTAGAGGGCCAATTCGTCATCTCCAAAGGTCACTTGCGACGTGTAGAGGCGCTGGTAGTCAGTGTTGCTCATCTTACTTTAAAAAAGTAATTAGTTACAGTTACAAATTACTTCTCAGAAAAAGTAATTGCGTTAGTGACTCAGTTACTACATTGATAAAGTAATTAGTTACTCAGCAAAGTAACTGAATTTTTTTTTTATATTCTACAATGCTTTGTTGAGAAGCAGGTGACGGGCGCTTGCCAGGGAGCTGTGAGTGAATACTCCAAGACAAAAGAATGCCAGATCCTTGAGAGAAGGAAACCGAAAACAAATGGTGATCTCGTGTATATCCCAGCCTAGGTGCATCCGTCCCACCATGTATGTGCAGCTAATAAGACTTAAAACCCTTATCCATCTGCTATATATTACATCCAAATTATAAGCTGGATTAAAATGTATGTTTATAATATACATTCCCTTGACGTTTACAGAGTCTGTAATTTAAAATCTTATATTATGTTATTATATTAGGCTTTATTCGAATTTTCTATAGTTTATTGTTTATTATTTTATTTATCTTATATAAGCTTTATTGGATGCAAGGGATCTGGAATGGGGATGTCAGATTTTTCTTTGTTGTCTGATGAAGAGATTAAATCACTGACCAAAAATAACCCGCTGATCATTGGTCTGTATAGGTGTCTTGCACTTACCATGTTGACCACTAGATGTCGCTGTGTACACTGTGTTGTATAGGGAACGTTTGTTCTGTGGAACATTTTGTTCTGGCCATGTGTTTCCCGGATCATTGATCAGGTTGCGCACACAGTGTGTGTGATCGATGCGAGTTGTTCCCCGGTGATAGGTCAGTGTGAAGTGGGTGGGGCTCATTGTATCCAGGGCTCCATGCGATTGGGAGTTTCCAGACCGCTGTGACAGGCCATCCCAGCGGTCACATGATTCTAAAGCGGAGTTCCACCCATATTTATGTTCACAGTGCCGGCAGAAGCAATTACTCTGCTGCCATCTAGTGACGGTAGATGTAATTGCGGTAACGCCGCCCAAGTAATGGGAACTGCGTTATCGTGAGGGGAAGTGTAATCAGGTAGATTACTTGTTACCCTCAAAAGGGGCTGCGTTAGGTAACTGCGTTTATTGTAACTCCGTTACTTACAACACTGCTGGTAGTACATAGCAAAGGTGTGATTAATCTCCTCCAAGGTGTATAGGAGACCCCCGTCCGCGCCAACGATCTGGGGGACAGCCATGCCCTCCCAATCGCTTCCTAGAGAGCCAGGCGAGGAGCCGGCCCGACCTCTCTCACCCTGCTCAAATATACGTTGGGATTGGGCTAGCAGTTTTTTCAGGGTCAGGAAGGTACGAAGGGACATAACCCCAGTTGTCAGGGACTGTAGTCTAACGTAATGTTGGGGGTCCCCGGAACGGACATACAACGCCTCCTGTGCAGCAGCAGCATCCTCAGCCGCGACCAGCGCAGAACGCCTCTCCCGCCTAACTCGTGCTATAATGGTCTGATACTGACCCCTAGTGAAGGTCTTAAAAGTGTCCCACACCACAATCTGGGAGGCCGTGTCCGAATTAGTGGCCCAAAAACCGCCGCGTACCCCCGTGAACTGTGCCTCCACGTCCTGGTCCGAGATCCAAAACCTTGACAGTCTCCACAGCCTGGTCGGGTTCCCCGTGTCATCCAAGCACACTAACAGGGGGGCATGGTCCGAGATTCCCCTGGGGAGTATCTTCACCTCACTCACCCTAGACAGGACCGACTGACCCGCGAAGGCCAAATCTATGCGGGAAAAGGAGGCGTGCGAGGCAGAATGGCAGGTGTAGGCCCGTGCCTGAGGGTGTTTCCACCTCCAAATGTCTGTCAAGCCATAGGTCTCGGCCCAGGAGGACAGTCCCAGGGAAGAGTAGAGGCCCACAATGGACCAAGTCTGGGAAAGGATTCTAGCATTTATAACCACATATCTACCGTCAGGGTCCAGCGCCAGATCCAGGAGCTTGAAAGGAAGGGACTTGTTGACTAAGATGCTCACCCCCCTAGCAAAGGTGGAGTATGTAGAATGATAATGGCTGGCCACCCAGGGCTTTTTAAGAGCCAAGGTTCTACTTCCGACCAGGTGGGTCTCCTGAAGGATGCAGATGTGAGGGGCGTGGGACCTAATGAATTAAAACACCAGTGACCTCTTAACTGGAGAATTAAGGCCCCTAGTGTTCCAGGACATAATATTAAGTGCCGTCATGGCGGGTAGTGGGAGGGGGATAGGGTGGATTAGGGAGGGAAGGCTCCATGGAGGCTGGCGCCAGGACCGGAGACAAGTCAAACAACGTAAATTTAAACCGTAAACTGTACCGTACATACCCAATAAAACATCTGAACAGAAATTAAAAAAAGAACAAAAAAACAAATGAGGAGACAAAAGGAGAAATTTCACATAGTAATAACAGCCCGTGTGGGGCAATATTCCCCCCCCCCCCACCCTGCTTATTCCCCCAAAACTAGGAAGAGCTTCCAATCCCCAGTCCCAAATCAGCACGCTCGCTGCAAAAAAAGGGGGGGGGGGGGCAAATGTGCAAGCTGCGAGCCTGGGCCCACCGGTTAGTCCGGGGGGTGTCCACTTGAGCACGACGCCTCTCCGCTCCCGGCCTCTCCAATAGGGTAGATCAGGCAGGTAGGGCAGCGTATCAGAAGGGGAGTCAAGTCAAAAGGGCGAAGGTTGTCTTCCATGCCCCCCTGCCAGGATAATGCTTTCCAACAGTCGCAGCACTCCCCCACAAAACCAACCTTCAACAGGTGGAGGGTGCAGACTGCACGGTGTGGTAAGAGGCTCCAAAAAACGTTCTCCTGAGGTGATCAGGGGCTCAAAAACGTATGTTGCAACATAAAAAGGGAAACCGTACCCTCACGGTGGGCTAACCAGCAAACAATCCCCCTAGGGGGAACACCACCACCCCCCCAGAACCCCCCGGCAACAAGGGGCAACCACCAGAAACCCAGGGCAACGTCAGTGTAGCACAGAGTGGGGAAATGGCGCTCTGGCGCCCATTAGTACATGCAGGAAGGTAGTCAGGGGTGGGGGGCTCCGGGCAGGGGGCATCCAAAGAAGGGGCAAAAGTACGGGGGGGGGGGGAGCAAGGCACCGACAGTGGGAGACCCCATCCGAGAGAAGCATAGTCCAGAACCAAGAATAAGGTGAATTACTCACGGATACGCCGTCAGCGGTGTGGTGGAAGAGCTTCAAGCCAGTCAGAGGCCTCCCTCGGGGTGTTGAAAAAACGAAGGGACTCACCATCTTGAACCCTGAGTCTGGCCGGGAAGAGGACACTGTATTTGATGTTGCGGGCCCTCAGCGCTCCCTTGACCTGGTCGAAGGACTTGCGTTGCCTCTGGGTCTCGACGGAGTAGTCAGGGAAGATC
Organism: Rana kukunoris; assembly: GCA_029574335.1. NCBI lineage: Eukaryota > Metazoa > Chordata > Amphibia > Anura > Ranidae > Rana > Rana kukunoris. The sequence goes on from CM056053.1 coordinate 205,675,066, forward strand.
ATCAATCTGGTTTTCTCAAAGCGGACCTCTCCCTGCAGCCTGGCCGCACGTAGGACCTCGTCCCTGAAGATCAGCAGCCGCAATATAAATGTCCTCGGGGGGGCTCCCGGGGAACCAAGGCTTAGGGGGGACCCGATGCTCCCTCTCTGCGGTATAATGGGGAGAGAAGAGCACGTTCGGGAGGACAGATCGCAGTAGGCCTTCCACGTAGGCCTACGGAGGCCGATGATGCAAAGGTTGTTCGTCCAATTCCTGTTCTCGGCGTCCTCCGTCCGAAAATTCCAGGGCCTTAACTTTAGTGTGGAGGGACACCGATTGCTCCATGGAGCTATCCTTTCAGCTGCCCGATGCGCTGCTCCGTCTCCGTGACACGGGAGCAGAGCTTGTCCATGTCCTGACGGATAAGGCCCACATCTAGCTGCACCTCCTCAATTTTCGCCGTCAGGGTGGTTTGGCAGGTGGTTTTATATCCCTGGCTGTCCTTTCTGCCTAAAGTAGTATCCATTTCTCATTTGAACCAGGATATTTTTGCTTTTTCCAGAGCCAAATTCGGGAGTGGAAGAGTCATTACAGTTAGCTTCTGGAAGCAACTGCTCGGATACGGAAAAGTGACGCATTGTTCGTGTTGTTAGGGGGCCCCAAAAAGGGACAGGCAGCATTCAAATCATCCATCTCTAGATGGGTTAGTCAGATCATTTCTCAAGTGTATGATTCAAAAGGGAAAGTCCCGCATTTACATCCTAAGAGCACACTCCACCAGGGCAGTTAGTGCTTCTTGGGCAGTGCGTCACCAAGCCTCCATAGCTCAGGCGTGCAAGGCCACTTGAGCTCATCTGTTGATACATTCACAAAATTATACTAGGTGAACGTGGGTCAACAGGATGCTGCCTTTGGGCACATTTTTTTGCAGACGGCAGTATAGGTCCTCATATCTGCTGGAGGTCTGCTTTGTTTGTGTCTCCCTCCCCCTCAGATGGCATTGCTTTGGGACATCCAATGTAGTAATAACTGGTGCTCTGGGTCCTGTAATGTACTAAAAGAAAATAGTTTTTTTTTTTAACAGCTTACCTCTATAATCCTTTTCTTGAAGGTACATTACATGACACAGAGGTCCCTCCCCTCTTTTGGGATTATTATATATTGCGGTGCTACAAAACTGAGGCACTCCCCATGAGGGAGGGGTTATATAGAGGGGGACTTCTGGTCTTAATTATGCCAGTGTCCATCACCTGAAGGTGGCCTATAACACATGTAGTAATTATTAGTGCTCTGTGTCACGTGATGTACCTTCAAGAGAAGGATTTTACAGGTAAGTTGTTATAAAAAATCCTATTATAGAGTACAGCAGTCAGGATAAGCACCACTTATATCAGAGTCCTGCCTTACACCAAAGTCCCACCCTGTGCCACCTTCTATCAGTGTTTCCTTACACACACACACACACACACACACACACACACCTTTGCATGTTAGTGCTTGGTGTGGCAGGCAGCTGACAGGAAAAGGCTTTTAATTAGAAAAATGGCAACAAGTGCATTTTTGTGCACGGGCATGTGATTTTTTAGAACGACTTCTGTTGAGCAGCAGTAGGCACACAAGAATCACACAGTATACCTACACATAGACACACACAGTATACATATATACACACAGTATACATACACACTGTCACACATGCCGGCACTTTTCACCCAAAAATCGGCCTGATTGAACACACTGCTGCCCCCATCTCTTGGCATGCTGGGACTTATAGCGCCCCAGCAGCTCACAGACACCAGACGCATTAGGTGGTAATGCAGGAGAGGAGGGGACTGTGCCTGTGTACTGGTGGGAGAAGTTCAGAACATGCCCTTCCTTCAGAAGCAGTGCACTTTTCACACAGAAAATAGATCTAACTCCTTCAGAGACAGGAGGAGCCCTGCTGGAGCAAAAACAGGGTAGGCACTGACACGAATACACTCAGTTTAGCTCAGCAAATTTACCTTCCAGCTAACTGCAAACCTTCCCACGCTGCTGCAGGCTGTGTCCTCTCCTCCCTCCGACTGTCGGCATCTCCAGCTCTGAAATAAAAGGCCATGATGGGGAAGAGGGCATGTACACTGTGTTCACATTGGCTGAGGCGGCAGGGCAGAGGTGGGGTAGCTATAGCTTAAGGATTTTCACAGCAAAATTATGTCAGTAAGGGACATTTCAAGGACAGATTTAAAAATACACAGATTTGTACATACTGTCCCTGGTTTTACTGAGGCTGGCCAACCTGATGGGGGCCCCCTAGTGGCCTCGGGCCCTGCTCAAGTGCCCGAATGGTCAGTCCGCCCCTGACTGAACCCTGCACGCTGTTCCTTTTAATCCACAGCCAGTATCTAGCGCAACTACAGTAAAATCACACCCAACTTTTGCTGCGGCTGTGGGAGCCCAACTTATGATCTTGCACACAAGCCCACTTCTTTCAGAAAATGCACCTGACCTCATCATTGTGCATCCATTCCAGATGCTTGTATGTGATATCACATACAAGCACGTGGGCTGGATGCAAGAGGTGGATTACCAGGATGAGTGAGCCAGCACAGGTAGATGCGTTTCATCTCCACTACCTTTCGCCACTGCATATCACACATATCATAGATGAGCAGGAGGGTACAGCGGTTAAGCAGTTGAGCAGGGAGGTACAGTGGTGAAAGAGATGAGAAGGGGGTTCAGCAGTGGGACAGAAGAGCAGGGGGGTTCAGTGTTGAGGCAGATGAGAAGGGGGTTCAGTGGTGGGACAGAAAAGCAGGGGGGGTAGATCAGTTGGGCAAATGTGAATGGAGGTGTATTGGCGAGACAGATGAGCAGGGGGTTACAGAGGTGAGACAGATGTGCAGGAGGTACATTGGAAGGCAGATGAGAAAGCGGGTTACAGCGGTGGGGCAGAAGAGTTCAGTATTAAGACAGATGAAAAAGTTATTCAGTAGTGAGACAGAAGAGCATGGGGATACAGCGGTGGAGCAGATGTGCAGGGAGGTACAGTGGTGGGGCAGATGAGAAAAGGGATAAATTGATGGGGCAGATGAGCAGGAGGTTTACAGTGGTGGGACAGAAGAGCAAGGGGGTACTGTGGTGGTGCAGATGTGCAGGAGGCACAGTGGTGGGAGTGATGGTTCAGAAGTGGGACAGAAAAGCAGGGGGGTACAAGTGATGGGGCAGACAAGAAGTGGGATCAGTGGTGGGGCAGACGAGAAGGGAGATCAGTGGTGGGACAAAAGAGCAGGGGGGGGGAACAGTGGTGGGGCAGATGTGAAAGGAGGTGCATTGGTAGGGCAGATGAGCAGGTGATTACAGTGGATGGGCAGAGGGAACAAAGGTAGGGCAGATGTACAGGGGGGTACAGTGTTTGAAGAGATGAGAAGGGGGTTCAGCAGTGGGACAGAAGAGCAGGGGGTACAGTGATGGGGCAAATTAGCAGGGGGTTTAGTGTTGGGGCAGATGAGAAGGGGGTTCATTGGTGGGACAGACATGCATGGGGGGTAGAGCAGTGGGGCAGATGTGAAAGGAGGTGTATTGGTGAGACAGAATAGTAGGGGGTTACAGAGGTGAGACAGATGTACAGGAGGTACATTGGTAAGGCAGATGAGAAAGCGGGTTACAGCGGTGGGGGACAGATGGGTTCAGTGTTAAGACAGATGAGAAGGTGATTCAGTAATGAGACAGAAGAGCATGGGAATACGACGGTGGAGCAGATGTGCAGGTAAGGTACAGTGGTGGGGCAGATGAGAAAAGGAATACAATGATGGGGCAGATGAGCAGTGGGGTTACAATGGTGGGACAGAAGAGCAAGGGGGTATCATGGTGGTGAGGATGTGCAGGACGTACAGTGGTGGGAGTGATGAGAAGGAGGTTTAGTAGGGGAACAAAAAAGCAGGGGGGTGCAGTGATGGGGCAGATGAGAAGGGGGTTCAGTGGTAGGACAAGAGCAGGGGGGTACAGTGGTGGGGCTGATGTGAAAAGAGGGGCACTCGTGGGACAGATGAGGAGTAGGTTACAGTGGTGGGACAGATGAGCAGGAGGGGGTTACAGTGGTTGGGCAGAAAAGCAGTGGAAACAAAGGTGTGGCAGAAGGGCAGGGGGGACAAAGGTGGGGCGGATGTGCAGGGGGTAGAATGGCGGGAAGATGTGCAGGGACGTAGTGGTGGATGAGATGAGAAGGGGGTTTAGCAGTGGGACAGATGTGCAGAGGAAAAAAAGGGGTACACCAGTGGAACACATGAAAAGGGGGTTACAGTGGTGGGGCAAAAGAGCAGATGGGACAGATGTGCAGGAGGTACAGTGGTGGGGCAAAAGAGCAGATGGGACAGATATGCAGGATGTACAGTGGTGGGGCAGATGAGAAAGGGGGGGCATTGATGGGGCAGATGTACAGGGGGTTACGGTAGTGGAACAGATGAGCAGAGGGGTACAGTGGTGGGGCAGATGTGCAGGGGGGTTACAGTGGTGGGACAGATGAGCAGGGTAGTAGTGGTGGGGTAAATGTGCAGGGGGTTACAATGGTGGGCCAGATGTGCAGGGTAGTACAGTGGTGGGGCAGATGCGCAGGGGGTTGCAGTGGTGGGGAAAATGTGCAGGGGGTTACAGTGGTGGGCAGATGTGCAGGGGGGTTACAGTGGTGGGGCGGATGAGAAAGGGGGTACATTGGCGGGCAGATGAGCAGGGGGTTACAGTGGTGGGACAGTAAAGCAGAGTGGTACAGTGGTGGGGCAGATGTACAGGGTGTTAGTGGTGGGACAGATGAGGTGGGGAGGATGTGCAGGGTAGTACAGTGGTGAAACAGATTTGCAGGGGGGTCAGTGATCTGTGGTGTTTAGGTGCATGAATTGGGGCTGATCTGAAGTGTGGAGTTGCAGGAATTGGGGCTGATCTGAGGCCTGAGAGTGCAGGATGTTAATTTCTCACTACTATTAAAGTAGTTTACAACATTTAGGCTCGGTTCACATGTATTTCGAATTGAATGCGCATTTCACTGCAATTTGCCAAGCAGGAGAACGTGACTGGCTCTCTATAGAGCCGGATCACATATCTCCGTAGCAGGTCTGGTGCGGTGGAAAAACGTGTGCTTTTTTGGTGCGTTTCAGGTTAGAATTCAGCCCACAATTCGAGCTGGAATCGGACCTGAAACGGTGAACCAGCACGCACTGGACCCCTGCTGTGCAACAGATGCGGCGATAGTGTGAACCGAGCCCTATCATGATTGAGAATGTGAAGTTGAAATTGTTATGAAATCTGCATTTCTTTGAAAACATTTTTTGGCACACTGTGCTCAAAAGGTTGCCTAACCATTGTTTTTCAAAGCGAGACTGCTTCCTCTCTATTTTTACATAATATAAATTTTAACATATCACTGAAGCATGTAACAAACAAAACTATGTGGTTTTACAGACCAAAAATGTTTAGGCTGTTTTACACATTGTTAAAGTGCACAAAGCATTGTTACAATAGATTTTCTAAATTTATTATACACAAACTTTACAAGCAATATTTATAATGTACAGGCATACAATTTTCTGTTTCTGCTTTGCAGACTAGAAAAAAAAAAAAAATATAAAAAATAAAAAATGTTCAAATGGTAATAGATTTTTATCTACATAACAAAGTGCAAACATAAAGGCACTTCCTTCTATAAGTGTGGAGACTAAATTCAGGATCGCTTTGCACCTCCAAGATGGTATTATACCAAGTCACTTTATGAGTCCACACATGGATTCCAGTTCCTGCATACAGCTTGCAACTGCTGGTGGGATGTCACTCTTTGCAGACTCCTTCCAGGCTTGTAGTGTCTTGTATATTGCAGCTGGGTCGCTTGGCGCCAAGTCAAAAAGCATGTACACACAGGCCAATTGCACTCCCCAGGGCATACCTGCAATACAGAAATACAATTAATGAGTATTTCGCACAGACCAAGTAATGTCACAGAGCAAGTTCAAAGGGTTCTGCTTAGGTCAGCAAATTAAAGGGATTGTAAATGCTTTTTTTTTTTTGACAAACACGTCATACTTACTCTGTGCAGTGGTTTTGCACAAAGCGGCCCCGATCATCCTCTTCTCAGGTCCCCTGCCACCACACCTGGCTCCTCCCCCTCAAAGTGCCCACCATAGCAAGCCACTTTTTCTGAGCCGTCTGCTTCTACATAGACATACAGAGCACAGCTCAGCTTGGCCCGGCCCCCTCCTTACTGGCTGCGATTGGCTCAGAGACAATGAGCAATGAGGTGGGAGAGAGCCAAGAGATCTTGTTCTCTTGTGCACATTGCTGGATCGATATTGGGCTCAGGTAAGTATAGGGGGGGGGGGGGGTATTTTTTTTTGTACATGATTGGATGACAGAAACCAGCAGAGAATCCCCTCAGATCTAGAGCAAATGCACTTGCAGGGCACAGTATACAGTATTTGCCTTTGATAAAAAACCTCAACCACCCTGTGTTTCTACCATGACAGTTTACTTTTTCTGTGAAAGGAAATTAAGGGAAAGTGTAGAAAACCACTTGTACTCTTTTGTCTAGTGGCAGGATTGCTTTACCTTTCAGGCCCTGTAAATCATTTCATTTGTTTAAACATTGCCCCAGCTGTTCAGAAAGCTTTGCACCGACCAAATATTGTTTTTTTCTAAAGCAACACAATATCTTTACCAGGTATTAAGTATAGATACCCAGAAGTGACTGCACATACCCTAAGTGCAGGGGTGGCCACCCAGTGGCCTGGGGGCCACATGTGGTCCTGCGGAGCCCTCTGATGTGGCCCGGCGATCTCCTGCTCTAAAATGGTGGGTTGGCAAGCCCACATCGCAGGTTGAGACCCGCCATACCACAGCATCAGTGTTGTGAATAAAGCTGGTGGTTGGTGGTAGATGCTTCCTCTACAGCGTCGGCTGCACCGCATGGTGGGTAAATCGCAGCACATCAGTGTGAAAGCAGTTTTAGGCCCTTTTCACACAAATGGGACCCTCAATTCACCTCTATTGAGCGACAGATGTCTGTTTACACCTGCCTACCTCCAATCCGAAAAACAGAAGGGAATTTTTCCCCTTTCATCTGGGCGGATCGGAGGGCCTAGAGTGTAGCCGTGACCTGTCATCTGCCCACTACGCTCATTGTGGCCCTCGACTGGTTACCAAGTTGCTTAAGTGGCACTTGCACTTGAAAAGGTTGGGCACCCCTGTCCTAGTGCATCTTTTAGTGTACCCTGCTTTACCCGAATGCCCAGCCTTTCTGATAAAGCTTTAGCATTTCCTGGTTGTATCAATCTGCCTGTTGTTCCTGCATTTTGTACATTTATAATTGGCCAGTGAAGCAGCCTATCATAGTGATAGGCCAATAGGAATGTGGGGATGGAGAAACAGAGTTATTCTGCTGCCCACAAGAGATTGGACGATGGCAAACAAAGCTATAATCGCTCCTAATTCCATCATACTCCAGTTTTATGTTAGTGTATTATTAAGAGGATGGAGAACTTCCCTCTTTGAGGGAAGAAAAACCTTTCCACTATGATTTATTCTACTTTTTTGCTTACTGCAGAAACTGTGCTTAAATCTTGTCATTTTCCAGATCAGCTGATACTTGTCATAGTCTTGGAGGCTGTTCCCAGACCCCAGCATCCTGAAGATGGTTAGCTGGTCTGTAATTGACCCTAGGGCACTGGGCTCTGCTTGGGGTGCGCTCAGATACCTAGCATATTGTGTGAAGCAGCCACAAAGTGCCTTACTGGTCAAGGGGGCAGCTGTACACCTACTCTGGCACTCTCCATATTTGGAGGTTGCGGGGTGCCCTTTGAACCACCACCATGGTAAATCATACAGGGCCTAGCTCTTTTGGAGCCAGGGGTGTGCTTATTGTGCTACTGTCTCTCTGGAAGCAACACCACAGCTTTGCACCACTTTTAAATTTGGCACCTTATGCACCCTTACTAAGTCTTCATGACTCGCTATTTATGTCGCTTTAAACCTTGCATCCAGCAACATGAAAGAAAATAGCAAGGGCACATGAATACATTAGTATCTTGCACTCTTTACCCTTTCGCTGCCAGAGCAGTTTTTTGCACAAGTTTAAAAATAGGATTTTTATAACAGCTTACCTGTAAAATCATTTTCTTGGAGTACGTCACGGGACACAGAGCAGTCATAGTAATTACTATGTGGTCTATACGCCACCTATAGGTGAATGGACACTGACAACCCAAGACAGGAAGTGCCCCCCTTTATAACCCCTCCCATACAGGAAGTAGCTCAGTTTTTGTAGCAAAGCAATAATAGGATTTTTAATAACAGCTTACCTGTAAAAGCCTTTTCTTGGAGTACACCATGGTACACAAAGTCTTTAATCATTACATAGTGGGTTGTATAGTTCACCAAAGGTGATTGGACACTGGCACAAACAATGAAGACAGGCTCCCCTCTATATAACCCCTCCCATAAGGGAAGAACCTCAGTTTTGTAGCAAAGCAATACGTAACCCAGAAAGAGGGGGCGAGACCTCTGTGCCCTGTGGTGTACTCCAAGAAAAGGATTTTACAGGTGAGCTGTTATTAAAAATCCTATTTTCTTTATCGTACACCACGGGACACAGAGTCTTTAATAATTACATAGTGGGACGTCCCAGAGCAATGCTCAATATGAAGGGAGGAAGACTCCGATCAAGCAGACCGCCATCGGCCAAGAGGCCCTATACCACTGACTGCAGCACACTACGCCCCAAAGGCGTCATCCTCATGTCCTCCTACATCTATTTGGTAAATTGAAGACCAAGTTGCAGCCTTACAGATCTGAGCCATGGAAGCCTGATGATGCACTGCCCAAGAGGCACTTATCGTCCTAGTCGAGTACGTCTTAACAGGAAAAGGAGGAATTTTATTCCTTAAAGGAGTTGTAAAGGAAAATGTTTTTTAACCTTAATGCAATCTATGTTGCCGCATCCCCCGAGCCCCGTTATACTAACCTGACCCCCTCGAAAGTCCCATGCGTTCCCGATATTCTCTTCACTGCTCAGCCTGGCCGCTGATTGGCTAGCGCGGATGGATTGAGAGCAGCGCAGCCATCGGCTGGCGCTGCTGTCAATTACATCCAGTGACATGGCGCGCCGAGGGGCTGGGCAGAGTGATACAGTGAGCGGCTATGACCGCTCGCTGTATCACGGGAGCGCGCCCGCAATTAGTGACCACCATGCGAACTCTCGCATTACTGTAGTGACTAATTGCGGGGAGGACCGAGACAGCCATCGAGGGACCCCAGGAGACATGGATCTGGGGCACTCTGTGCAAAACAAACTGCACAGCGGAGGTATGACATGTTTGTTATAAAAAAAAAAAAAATCCTTTACAAACCCTTTAAACCATAAGTTTGAACAATCACTTGTCAAATCCAATTAGAAATGGTCGATTTCTCCCACTTGAGGTGCCACACTAGGGGAGGAGCTTAAGCGTTATTCGTATATCATTAGTGTACGTTCTCCACCTTCTGTTTAAATTATATGCAAAATGTTTGGTTACATATTGTAACTGTCAACAACGTCGTTGCGCAACGTGCAATGCTTAATTGTACTTTGTAACCTTTTATTTAAAATTCAATAAAGCATTTGAAACAGAAATGGTTGATTTCAATGCTGCCTGGCCCTTTTTGGGAGAATAAACAAAACATCTGTTTTGCGTATCTGAGCAGTTGCTTGCAGATAAACCTTCATTGCTCTCACTACATCTAGAGAGTGCAATAATGCAATTTTGTCTTTGTGACAAACTAAATAAGGCTCTTTACAGGAAATAGCTGCTAGTTCAGATACTCTCTGCTAAGAGATAGCAATAAAAAAAAGCCAACTTCTGAGTCAAGAGAATCAATGGAATATGATGGATAGGTTCAAAGGGATGCTTCTGCAGGACCAACAAAACTAGATTAAAATCCCAGGGGCACGAGGGAGGTTTGACTGGCAGATTTACTCGCAACACCCCCTGAATCAATGCCCTGACTAGGGAATGAGATGCTAATGGTCTCTAAAAGAAGATCAATAGAGCCGAGATTTGACCCTTAATAGTACTGAGGGCTAATTTCATATCTACCCCCAATTGACAGAAGGCCAGGATCCTACCGATTACATATTTTTGAGGGTTCCACCCTCTAGATTCACACCAGGAAACATATGCCTTCCAGATTCTATAATAAATAAGCCTGGAACATTGGACCTTGTGATAGCAGGTCTTGGCGAAGTGGGGGAATCCAAGGTTTCCCCACTGCCATCCTTATGATCTTGGTGTACCAGGACCTTCTGGGTTAATTCTGGGCCACCAAGAGCACTGGTATTCCCTTCTTTTTAGATCTTGCAAAGAAGTCTCTGAAAGAGCGGAACTGGAGGGAAAGAATAGATCACGGAAAACTGATCCCAGGGAATAATTAGTGCATCTGTTCCGTAGATATAGGATCTTTTGTCCTCGATACAAAATTGTCTAACTTCCTGTTGAAACTGGAAGCGAACAGGTCTACGTACGGGATCCCACATTTCTGGCATATATCCTGACATTTTTTGGGGTGGAGAGACCATTCCCCGGCGACAATTGCTGGCGGCTCAGGTAATCCGCTTGCCAATTTTCCACTCCTGGAATGAAGATCGCAGAAATACAAGGAATATGAGCTTCTGCCCATGCTAAAATCTTGTCCACCTCCCTCTGAGCATTCAGACTCCGGGTGCCACTTTGGTGATTGATGTAAGCTACTGCAGTAGCATCCGAACCGGGTGTGTCCAGGTTCTGAGGGCTAGATATCCCACCCCGAATCTCCAAAATGTTGATGGGTAGGCCCTTTTTTTTACTTGAACCAGGTACCATGAGCTAAGGCTTCTTTCAGAATTGCCCCCCCCCCCCCCCCCCAGCCCAACAGACTGGCATTTGTAGACACTACTTTCCAAGTGACTGGGAGAAAGGATTTACCTGCTCGCAAATTCTTGGTGTTTAACCACCAACTGAGGCTTTGGCGCACCTCTGGGGATAGGTGCATCGGCTAATGTAAAGCCTGGATCTTTATCCAGGATACTGCTCTGGAGTAGTCTTGAATGAAACTGGGCATACGGAATGGCTTTAAAAAGAGCCACCATTTTCCCCAGCAATTTCATGCAAAGGCGAATTGATGGTTTTCCCTTTGCCCTGACCATGCGGACCAGATTCTTTAAGGATTTGACCTTTGGCTCTGGAAGGAATACTTTGATTTGGGTTGTGTCTAAGACCATACCCAAATACTCTACCCTTCTCTGGGGCTGTAGAGAGGACTTCTGGAAGTTTAGGATCCAGCCTAAACACTCTAGGTATTTTACTGTACTGAGTACACTGTGATTTAACTGTGCCACTGACCGTTCTACAAAGAGTAGATTGTGCAGATAGGCCATCACCGTTATGCACTGCGTCCTTAGCTTTGCTAGAAGCGGGGCCAGAACCTTTGTAAACACACAAGGTGCCGTAGCCAAGCCAAAAAGGTAGAGCCTTAAACCGATAGTGGTGGTGTTCCACAGCGAACCTTAGGAACTTTTGGTGAGCGGGATGAATAGGCACATGTAAATATGCATCTTTTATGTCTATTGATATTGATGAAAGGGAAAACCAGCCAAATGCTTTTTACATGGAGCTTCTGCTGACCAACGCGTGAGGTGGGATGCCTGTTGGATAGAATCTCTCAAGGCATTGACCTAAAACATAAGGCCTTAGGCAGGTTCTCCTAAAGCTTGAGCTGATCTGGAGGAAGATCCTTAAGCCCTTGTTTCACTTGTTTCTTTAGGACTTGACACATACCCACAACAGGTTGGGTCAAAGCCCCCGCCATCACAAAAGAAGATTTAAGTAAAGATTCTAGCTTCTTTTCAGAAAAATCTTTAAACACCTGAGCATTGTCAACTGGACAGGTTAGGTATTTGTTTACACACGAAATGGCTGCATATACCACCAGTAGCTTCCATTTTTTTAGTAAACTTTTCCTCCATAGGATAGAGAACATCACATATCCTAGGAGAGAAATGCTTATCTGGATGTTGCCAGTCGGCGTAAATAAGATTCTAAAATAAAGGATGAACCGGAAAGGAGCATGCAGCTTGTGGGGATTTTAATGAACCCAGGGAGGAAACAGTTAAGCCTGTAGAGGACAACTTGAATGTGGAACCTACTGCTTCAGCATAACATTGCACATGCAATTTTAAAATCTGTGAAACAGAAAAAGGTTCCTTTGATGTAAACAACGGAAGGGGACCTGCTTCGCTTTTTATCCTTTTTTACGGATTTAGCGAATAATGTAGCGATCTTGCCTTCCAACTTGTCTAGAGCTGCTGCCAAAGTGTCTTCAGTGACATATGCAGGAGCTGGCATAACACGAGAGGCCGCTATTCCTGACAAAGGTAATGGCTCATCCAGTATGGATGCCTCTGGTTCCCCAGGAGAGGATACTACCCAGCTAGAATGGTTAGAGCCCCCTGTTTTAAGCGGCGTCTCCTTTTTGTCTCTCTTAGTCCCAGAATTCCTTCTCTGGGTAGACATGGTCCTAAGCCAAAGCAGAGGTACAATCAGTGCATACACTACTGTGCTAGTTTAGCAATCTACATAAAGTAAGCAACTATCACACAGTCTGATGCTGAGTTGGTGCCTTTAAAGTGCCTGTAATCCAACCACCTAGAGAACTCAGGTGCCCCCAAGCTGCTGATTTCAAAGTTTTCTGCCTCGTGCATGCGCAGTAGAGTGGCGTGCACGCCGTCATGACCACGCCCCTTTCTGCTCCTGCCGTATCTTAATGAGTGAAAATCGCGCCCCTGTGCGTGCGTACGCACGCCTATGGGTTATGGCGGCGTGAGGAACAAAGGCAACGTGACCTCATGCAAAGACATCCATGCACCTCTAAAGATAGGCGCTGCCTGGGAAGAGACCACATTTCTGCGTTGCAGAGCCTTGCAGCGGAGGAAGTGCTAACACACTGAGCTTTCGTTCGCGACATGGTGAGTGGAACTTTACTCCCCTCTAGTGGCAGTTTCAGGCAAGACAGTCCTACTCAAAAAGGGGAAAGTTCTTAAGTGTTTAAAACTTAGACCTATTCCCACTTACCTTATCCACGCCGCAGGACTGCTGAGACCAGATAGTACCAATCTTCACCACTCACTGCTCTAGTAGAGTGTGCTTTAACTCGGAAAGGATGAACCTTTGTTTTCAAACCATAAGCCTGGATTATACCCTGACGAATCCACTTTGAAATAGTCGATTTTGATGCTGCCCACCCTTTCCTGGGTTCTTCTGGCAGTACAAACATAGCATCAGGTTTACAACAAGTGATATTGTTTGCGCTGTGGTGGTGATGCCTAAAGGGTGATGGGAAAGGGGAAGTGAAGTAGTAAACTAGGTGAATACAATAAGTGACAAAAATGTATAAATATGGGCTTCATCCCCTGATGAAGTCACGTGGTGTGACGAATACGCGTCGGGATTGGAGCACTGGACCCTTTACACCTGACGGACGGTAGACGAGCTCGCTGCTCGTGGATGTATGACCGCCTCAGCTGACTTTATGTGAGTTTTTATTTTGTGCTTTGTTTATTAAATCTTTATTTTGCGGTATTATGCGATGTGCCCTCCTATTTTTGTTTCAAACACCATCGTTTGAGTATCGGCGAATCAACATCTAGCCAAACAGCGGCAGCAGAGCAGCACCTGACGAGCTCGCTGCTCGTGGAGATAGGCACCCCCTTTCACCACTCTGTGTAAGTGCACATCTTTTGACTGCTAGCAGGAATCCCTCCAGTGGTGACAGGACTACTCTGTTTGTTTTTTTGTACTTTCCCCTTCCATGCACCATCGAATTTGAGGCTTCCATTCATCAAGAGTTTGATGCCCTATCTTTCTGGCTATATCAGATAGCCTTGAGGTAAGCTGATAGGATCACTAGAGGTGTGGGCTGCACGTTTTGGAATCCTCCATTGCACCTTCACTCATTTGGCTGCTGGAACATCTCCTTTTGACTTCACACCAGATTTCACTTGCTGCACCGAGTTGCATGATTAAGTTGGACTCTCTTCTTTTATTTGGTTTTGTCTGCAGGACTGAGTTTGACCATGCATTCTATTATGTCCACCACACATCTTTATAGATGACACGGTCAATGTTATTTACTGTTACTTTGTTCACATTGTGTTTTATAGAATTTTTTCTATATATTTATACATTTTTGTCACTTATTGTATTCACCTAGTTTACTACTTCACTTCCCCTTTCCCATCACCCTTTAGGCATCACCACCACAGCGCAAACAATATCACTTGTTGTATACCTTTTATTGTCCATTTGGATAGACCTATTCTTTGTTTGCTGCAGTATACCTCCCGTGCCCCTTTCCCACGGCCCCTTTCCCACGGTCCAATCCCTTTTCACCCATTTCAGCGCAGGAGTTTCACCTATCACCCATAGCATCAGGTTGTCGTATCTGAGCTTTCACCTGACAGCTCTCACTAAATCAATAGAATGTACCAATTTTTCCTCTGGAGAACGAGGATCTGGGAAAAAGGAAGGCAGAGAGACATCTTGGGTCAGATGAAAACTTTAGGTAGAAAAGGTTGGACGAGGACGCAACACCACCTTATGAATATTTACATATGGCTTGTTATATGAGAAGTGAACTACCATAAAAATACTAGAATCCACATTTACTCAATGTAGCATAGTGAGAAAAGACTGATTCGTCTGGCAGACAAGATACCTACCTGGTAGCAGATAACTATATGTAAATCAGGGGGTGGTGAGACAAAGATGTCTCCTGAAAGCAATCAAAGGGAGGGTCAACCACAATATGATTTAAAAAAACTATTAGATTTATTGATGAAATATATAATGTAACTGATCCACCTGAGGCGGCACAAGGACCCCTCAGGTGGACCACGTTCCTCCAATGTATCCACTTCAAAAAATAAAAGATACACTGTGGTAATAAACAACGTTATCAATTTAAAAAAGAACGCTGGACATATAACCCTGCTACTCCATGAATGAAAGTCCCATCTCCAGGAAAGGGATAATGTATGGTGCTACTGTAAAATATCCTGCACACTGTAGCACTTTTCCTGAATTGAAACACTTTCAATGATTAATACATTATGTCCGGAAGGGAACTAGTAAATATGCATGTGGTCATATAGACAGGAAAAGGATGAGCTTTCCCTGATTCATGGCATTAATGCCGTAGATAGAAAATGGAGAAGCAATTCAACCATTCTGATCACGTAAATTGTAGCCGTCTGTAGTTTTGATGCAGTTAGGAATGTTAGTCTGGTCTCCGGGTATTCAGCAATATACACAGCACACTAGTTCAGAGTGTCTCCCATTTAGTTAGTTAGTGTGGAAAGCTGCAGAGATCGTCATTATTATTATTATACAGGATTTATAAAGCGCCAACAGTTTACGCAGCGTCATGGGCTTCATGAAGCACAGATGTCTTCCATCTTAATGGGTTTCTTGCATTAATCAGGGTAGTTACTACAGAGCTTGAAAGCCCCCGACTTTTTAATATGTGGACTTCAATAGCAAAACATTTAAATTCATTGACTGTAAGGCAGGACGGAACACTGGTCCTTGCGAAAGCAAGTCTAGACGGGACGGAAGAGTCCATGGTTTCCCTACTGCCAACCTTACGATCTCGGCATACCAGGATCTTATGGGCCATGCCAGGGGTTCCAAGTATTACCGGATTCCCCTTCTCTTTGATACTGCGAAGAAGCTGTGGTAGTAGCTGAACTGGAGGGGGGAACGCATAAATCAGTGAAAACTGGTCCCAAGGGGTTACTAACACATCTGTCCGGCATGCAAGTGGATCATTTTTCCTTGACACAAAGTTGTCCAACTTTCTGTTGAACCTGGACGCCAATAGATCTACATCCGGGGTGCCCCATTTTTGGCAAATGGCTGGAAAAATTTCAGGAGAGACTATTCTCCCAGGAACAATTGTTGGTGGCTCAAGAAATCCGCCTGCCAATTCTCCACTCCTGGAATGAAGACTGCCGATAGGCAAGGTACATGCTTCTCTGCCCAGGCCAAAACATTGTTCACTTCCCTCTGGGCTGCATGACTTCTGGTACCCCCTTGGTGGTTGATGTAAGCGACTGCTGTGGCATTGTTGGACTGTATCTTGATGGGAAAACCTTGTAATCTGCAAGTCCAGGCCAATCTCTAGGATGTTGATGGGCAAGGCTTTTTTGGACTCTGATCACTTCGCTTGGACAGTGGTCTCCTTCCAGAGCCGCTCCCCAGCCTAAGAGGCTGGCATCAGTTATTACAACCCTCCAGGTTACTGGCATGACGGATTGCCCCTTCTGCAATTTTCTGGTTATCAACCACCAACTGAGACTCTGGCGCACTCTTGGAGCCAGATACATTGGGTTATCCATGGCTTGAATTTTCTTGTTCCAAGCAGACAGAATACTGTTCTGCAACAGTCATGAATGGAACTGGACATAGGGAACTACTTCAAATGAAGCCACTATCTTCCCTAGCAACCTCATGCAAAGACGAATGGAAGGAACCTTCTTTGCCTTGACCACATGGACCAAATCACTTATATGCCTGACCTTTGTCTGAGCCAATAATACTTTTTCTTGGGCTGTATCTATAACCAGACCTTCTTACTGGCCGTAAAGCTGACTTCTCCAAGTTGAGAATCCAACCCAGGTGATCCAAGTATTTGACCGTGTTGGACACACTCTGGTTTAGCCATGCAACCAACTAATCCATCAGCAGCAGGTCATCTATGTATGCCATTACTGCTATACCCTGGCCCCTTAGTCTTGGTAGTACTGGGGCCAGCACTTTTGTAAACACCTGGGGGCATGGTAGCTAACCTGAAGGGCAAGGCCACAAACTGAAAGTGGCGCTGTTCTACCGCAAAACACAGAAACTTGTGGTGAGTGGGAAATATTGGGACATGCAGATATGCATCCTTGATGTCTGTTGATGCCAAAAATTCTCCTCCCTGCAGGGTGAATACGACTGACCCGATTGACTCCATGCAAAAAGAGAAGATGGTTAGGAACTTATTTAGATCTTTGAGATCTAGAATGACATCTCCATTCATTCGGTTTTGGCACCGTGAAGAGATTTGAATAAAACCCCATGCCCTGCTCTTTTGGGGAATCTCTATGATTACACCCTGAGACATCAGTCGGTCTAGTGCTTGGAACAAAGACCTTCTTTTCACTGAGTCCTTGGGAACGTTCGACCTTAGAAAATGAAAAGGTGGAAACTCTAGTTTGTACCCTAGACGTATGATGGAGATGACCCATCTGTCTCGGATCTCTTCCTTGCAAGCCCCTGAAAACTGCAGAAGCCTTCCTTCCCACTCGAGTGAGCGGGGACCCCAGCCGCGACAGCCTCCATGGAGTCGCGATGGCCTCTGCCATCAAGCAATTAGCCATGGGGGCAGAAATCTGCAAAGCAGAGTCCCAAGGCCTCCTTTATAAAGATAAAGGAGGCCTTGGGACTCTGCTTTGCAGATTTCTGCCCCCATGGCTTCTTGCTTGATGGCAGAGGCCATCGCGACTCCATGGAGGCTGTCGCGGCTGGTACTGGGGAAGAGGAACATTTAAATGAAGGACGTCTACTTCTTTTAACTGGTAAAAGGGCACTCTTACCACCCAACATTTTTTAGATAAATTTATCCAAATCATCCCCCCCATCAACCATTCCTCAGGAAAGGGAAAACCTGGCAATAGCTTTTTGCAAGGCAATTCAGCTGACCAATGTTTCAACCAGAGAATTCTATGCATATGCACTGATAAGATAGCGAGGAGTGACATCTGATGAATAGAATCTTTAAGAGCGACAACCGCAAAGCATAAGGCTCTAGGTGGCTCAGCTAACTCACAGGCTGCTTCCCTTTGAGCAGGGACACTTTAAATAACCTGCTTAAGCTTGTCTTTTAGGGATTGACAAATGTCTATTGCTGCTACTGCAGGCTGTGCTGCTGCACCTGCTACAGCAAACAAGGCTTTGAGCAAAGATTCCAGCTTCTTATCGGTTGGGTCCTTAAAAACCTGGACAATGTCTACTGGACAAGTTAGACTCTTATTCACAGGAGATATAGCAGTGTCTACTGCTGGCAAACTCCACTTCTTAGTGAACTTTTCCTCCATAGGATAGAGAAGAGAAAATCGTCTAGGAGAAAGAAAATACTGATCTGGGTGATCCCAGTCAGGATATATCACACGCTCCAGCAATGGGTGTACAGGAAATGCATGTGGACCCTGTGGAGGCCTTAACGTGGATGTAAACCCACTCTCATCCTTTCTAAACTACTGCCATAGTGCTGATCTATAAGGATATACATGCCCTCTGTCTGTTATAAGAACTGAAAAACTGCAGATTCTGTGGGTGGGTCTGTTGTCTGGAGTTAGGTGGGTGGAGTCGTGATGTCAGTAGACTCCCCGTCCACCTCTACACTCCTTGTCAACATGCATTTTCTCCTATGTATTCCTTACACTAAATTCTGCTATGATCACCAACATCCAGTCAAAATCCAGAAAAGTAACCACATGACTTCAGAAAAGGAGTGGGAGTGGGAATTAAAAAATAACTTCCCCTTGCTGTCATTTACAGCAAGGGGAAAGAACGAACAAAAGTTTTCTCCTGTTTGTCCGTTTATCTCGCTGAAAAAATAAAAGGGGATTGCTCAGAGCTGGATTAACTCTTTGTTGCAAGATTGGGCACAGATGATAGGAAATCGTATACTCTACATCGTGACAGCAAAAAAAAAAAAAAATTGGGGTTTACATCCACTTTAAGGACCCAAAGAAGAAAAGGGGGCCTCAGCTACCTGTGCTGGGGGTAACTTGTATCCAGAATGGACCAATTCCATAAGGGATTGCACTAGCAATATCTGAGATTGCAAAGCTGAGAAAGGCTCTTCTGAATCCTCAGAAGGCGAGTCATCCACCTGCCCTTGTTCCCGGTCATCCAATGGTATCAACAATATCAGGCCATTCTTGTTCCAACACTGAAAGGTCAGGCGAAGGAAAAGGGGACCTATCAGTTTTCTTTCTCGGACTGGGAGGAAGGCATTAACATATCAGCCTTTTTCCTTCCAAATCAGCTAAAGCTGAAGCCAAATCGTCCTTGGTGACATATGCAGAGGCTGAAATACTGGAAGTGGCTACTATGCCTGAGAGCCTGAAGGACACAGACAGGGAGGATAGAACTGTGGAAGCGTGACTAGGATCCTTAGACCCTGACCACGGTGCCCTTGCGCTCCTACCCTTCGTATGCTTCTCACCTCTCTTTCGGGAAGACATAGTCCCAAGCACAAAAGGCAGAGGTACTTACAATGTGCATCTACTGCCGAGATATAGTCTAGCAATGGAAATATGCCGCCATCACTGATGCCGAGTAGATGTGCCTTTAGGAATGCCTGTAACCAACACCCATACAGCGCTTACATGCTCTTGTATGCTCTGTGTCCCTCTGTCAGCCACCAGGCTCTTTCCAGAGTAAAAGCTTTATAGGCAGTAAGCCTTGCGCCTGCGGCGTGTATAACGTGAAAGTTTGTTTTCCACGTACACGCTGGCCGCACCAAGCCACGCCCCCATGTCCTAGGTTAGCTTAAACAGAGCTATTTCCGTGTGCGCAAATGAAGGCTCCTGCAAACGGAACGCTCGGGGGAGAAGGGCACCTCCGTGTTTCAGGGCGGCGATCCCTCAGCCCTTTCGGGAGCCATGACAGAGCGGAGTAGGGAGACAACACTGTTCAGCGCTGGCAGACACTGAGCACACTGCAGGGGAAGCATGGTAATAATAAACACCAGGTATGTTACAATTACAAATTCTAGAGGTAAAAAACAGGCAAGGCAACGTTTACTCAGAAAAAGTCCAATAGTGAAACCTTATGTATTCCTTAGAATCTTCTTTGACTTACCATTCACACTGCAGGATACTGCTGCAAAACACACACACACAGCCAGATCCAATCTTCACCCATTACGACGGGCCATGTCATGACGGACCTTCAAAAACCGGGTCCCCCTTGCATACTGGGGTCCACACCCGTGGACCCGTACAGCACCCTGCCAGGACAATATTTGGTTTAGGTATGCGACCAAGGTGCCGGATCCCAGGGTCCAGTCCTCAATAGAGGAGCATTACAGGCAAGTGACCTTGCTGTTTTCCTTCCACGAGGCTCGGGTACCATACATTTTGGCCATTGCTCTTTGGCATCTAGGATGAATCTGACTGCATAGCCCCTTGATCCTGCTTAAGGATTTCCTCAACGGGGCTTTAGCATAGCACTTCAACTGTGACCAACACCTTCAGACATTGGCAAAAAAACTGAGGTACTTCTTGAATGGGATGGGTTATATATATAGGGGCACTTCCTGTCTTGGGTTGCCAGCGTCCATTCACCTATAGGTGGCGTATAACCCACATAGTAATTACTATGGCTGCTCTCTGCTCTGTGTCCCGAGAAAAAACAATTAAGACCTGAAGATTACATGAAATCCCCAAACATATATTTTCTGAAAGCAGACACCCTAGTGAATAAAATGGTGGTAGTTCCAATTTTTTTATTTCTTACAATATTACCTCAAAAGGTCTAGGAAATTCATACATTTCAGTATATAAAAAAAAGTATGGATTAAATTTAACCACCTGCTTACTGGGCACATATACCCCCCTTCCTGCCCAGGCGAAATTTCAGCTTTCAGCACTGTGTCGCTTTAAATTAAAATTGCACGGTCGTGCGACGTGCCTTACAAACAAAATTGACGTCCTTTTTTTTTCCCCACAAATAGAGCTTTCTTTTGGTGGTATTTGATCACCTCTGCGTTTTTTTTTTGCGCTATAAACAAAAAAGAGCAATTTTGAAAAAAAAAACACAATATTTTTTACTTTTTGCTATAATAAAAATCCAATTTTTTTTTAAAAAAATATTTATTTTTCTCAGTTTAGGCCGATATGTATTCTACATATTTTTGGTAAAAAAATAAAAAATCGGAATATAGTAATTGGTTTGCGCAAAGGTTATAGTGGCTAGGAAATAAGGGATAGAATTCTGACAATTTTTTTTTTTTTTTTTACTAGTAATACGGCGATCTGCGAATTTTGTCAGGACTGCGATATTGCGATGGACACATCGGACACTTTTGACACATTTTTGGGACCATTCACATTTATACAGCGATCAGTGCTATAAAAACGCACTAATTACTGTATAAATTTGACTGGCAGTGAAGGGGTTAACACTAGGGGGTGAGGAAGGGGTTAAATGTGAGTCCTGGGTGTGTTCTAACTGTGTGGGGGGAGGGGGGTGACTGGGGGAGGTGACCGATGCTGTCTCCCTATGTACAAGAGAAACAGCATCTGTCTCCTCTCACTGACAGGACGTGGAGCTCTGTGTTTACACACAGAGCTTCACGTCCCTGCTCTAAAACTGCCGAACAGCGGGTACCTGGCGGACATCGCGACCGCCAGGCACGCGCATCGGCATCTCGGGGACGCGCCGGGTGCGCGCCGCCATTGGCGCGCACGCACCCCCCAGTGGCCGCAGAACACGGCTCGGATATTCAGATCCACTAAGCCGCCGTCAATTGACGATAAGCGGGGACTGAAGTGGTTAAGGACATACAGATGCAATAAAATCACCCAATTTTTTTTTGGAGGTAAGATATAAAAGACAAAGTTGCACAGAGTAAATAAGATACCCAACATGTCAAATGTACGTGTGCCTGTAAAATAGTGACAAACTTCAGTACCCAATATTTTCCATAATTTTGCTTTAAAAGCCCCCTATAGGTCATCAGTTTAGTGTTACGGAGGAGGAATGGTGCTAGAAATATTGCTATATAAAAACATGGGCAATATAAAACATGTACCACAATCAATCTTTTCAGGTGTAGGCACCACGAGGCGATATAAAACATGTATCACAATCAATCTTTTTTAGGTGTAGGCACCCCTGGTGCTTGCATTTAGATTTGTATGTGCGTATAGGTGGGGGTAGGGGGCATCGACATATTTTTGGGAGAGGATTTTATGTGCTTGTGTGTAACTTGCACGAGTCCGCTCAGCTCCCTCCCCCCTACCCAACGGCACACACTATGCCAGTCCCAGGCTTGCAGATGAGCAAGCAAAGCCCGGGATACATGGTAGGGGGCACATTACTGTGGTTGTGTAGAAGCAATTAGGCAGCAGTGCAGTTGCCAGATTGCTTCTACCTGACAAGCAGATTTATACACAAGCAGCCACTAGGAATGTGTGTAAAACACTATGCTATCAGATCCGTATGACATATGGACCTGACAAGCGAAAGGATTAATCAGTATAAAGTATTCACTTAAAATAGTAGAGCTTATCCTGCTGAAGTGAGATCAAACTCGGATACAGGCCAGGCAACACTTGGTGAGGGAAAACAGGAGCTGAAGCCACTAGCCTAACATTTACACAACGTTTCAGTACACTGGATGATCTGGACACCTCACACACAAAACACAATAAGCAGAGGTGGTGGACAGAACAGGTCAGGCAACATATTTTATGGGCTTCATGCCCCTTCACGAGAAAGGATCAGTAACAGGTTCAAATATACAAGAGATGTTGATGAGTATAGACCAGTTTTGCTCTGAAGGAGTCATGTCCCCCAAAACATGTCTTTGGGTTCAAATGGATGTCAGAACAACAGTTATATTGCCTGTTAAATGCTTTGGTTCCTTGGTTGACGCGCAATGCAGTTATACCAGCTTTCATTTTGTAAATATGTACTCTTAATAAAGTGCCATGGATAATGCTCTAGGCGTTTGTACCCTTTGGTTTTACTGTTTTTTTTTTAACCAGAAAAGCAAGTTTATTGAGATGTGTTCAAGTTATACAAGGCTTACAGTACAGCTTCCATTTAGTCTTATCACACAAAGCATACAAACATACATAATCCTCCCTCAGTACAGTTATGATCCATAAACCTACAAGTGGTGACTTCCCCAATCGGCATAGGCATAGGCATTCCCCAATAGGCATACAGGAGATACCTAACAGCACCCTTATTCTAACTCGGTTCCCCCCTCCCTGTGGTCCAATACCAATATATCCCCCTCAAATCACTCAGTGAACGTCTCCCCGTCCTCCAGCCACCGGTCCCAAACATTTGAAAACTTCTGAGGGTGCCCCCTGTGTATATAGATCATTTTCCTATAGGGCAGTACAGTGTTTATTTCTTTCTTCCAGTCCCTCAGTGTCAAAGTCACCGCCTGCATCCAGGCCTTTGCCACCACCTTCCTAGCCAAGAACAGCGTTTCACATAAAAATATGGTCTGGTACTTGTCAACCTCCACATCAGGTAGTATCCCCAGTAAGCATAGCTTCGGGTCCATTCCCACAGGCGTTCCCATATTGTCATGTAAGAAGTGCGTTACCTGAAGCCAGTAGGCCTGTATATCCGAACACTGCCATAGCATGTGAAAGAAGGTTCCCTCCACCAATAAACATTTAGGACAAATTGGGCTCCTTGTGGGTTAGAACTTCGCAAAGTCTTAAAGGTGTAAGATAAGCCCGGTGAAGTATGTACAGCTGCGTCAGCCTGTCTGAGAGCTTGGGAGATGCAGCCTTTACACCTTCCATAGCGTCTCCCCAGTCCTCTGTCTCAATCGGTCCCACGTCTTGTTCCCACTAAATTCTCGCCTTCTGAACCACCCCGTTTATCCTGTGCTGTCTAATGGCGTAATATATATTGGATATGAGTTTAGTTGAATCTGCCCCAAAGACAATATCTAACACTGGCGGAGTACTAAGATCCGGCGTCACCTCTGCCATCTGCTTCCTCAGTGCATGTCTAAGCTGCCGGTATCTAAATAGGAATTGTTGCGGAAGGGAGAACTCCCCCCTCAACACCGAAAATGACTTGACTCCACCCGTTTCCAGTACCTGGGACAAGTATAGCACCCCATATGAGGCCCAGATTCGAGCGTCCGGCACCGAGTTCAACTCGGGTAAGCTCCCATTATACCAAAGTGGTGTGTGTGAGTGCACATGCGACCGGTTTTGTTTTTTAAGGGCTATGTCCTCACACTCTCTGATGATGCATTAGCATTTCCGCCCCAAATTGTGACGTCTTGCACCCTCCCTGTCCCTTCTTGAACACCGCTTGGCAGGGAGTGTGGAAAGCACTTCCTGGTTTGTTACAGACTAGCGACCCATACCTCTGTGTCTCAGACTTGTTAAAGTGGTAGAGGTGGGACAGCTGTGATGCCACATAATAGTCTTGAAGATCCGGTAGGGAGCAGCCCCCTTTCTAGTGTGGGATTTTTAAGTATATACCAAGCCAGTTTATGCCTGCCCGAGCCCCAGACGAAGGAGTTCAAAATTGCCTCCATCTGCTTGAAGATTTTCAGAGGGATATATAGGGGGCGTGCCATATCATATATAAGATTTTGGGCAATAAAATCATCTTGACTAGGTTAATTCTCCCCATCACTCCTAATGGTAGTCTCGCCCAGGCCTGTTCTGGATTTAATAATAGCAAACAGAGGATCCACATTTAGAGACACATAGTCCTGCAAGTTTCTGGTGACCATTACTCCCAGATATTTAACCACATCCACTCTCTGCAATGGTAACTCCTGGGACATCTCCTGCGGAGGGAATTGGTCCAGCGGGAGAATTTTAGATTTGTCCCAGTTAAGCTTAAGCCCCGAAAAGTGGCCCACTTCCTCTATTATTGCCAATGCCGACCTTCAGCGATGGACCCTGGTCCGCTAAAAAGACTGTATCATCCGCGTACATCCCTATCTCATCCCAGCTGTCACCTTTCTTAAGGCCCTCTACTTCCGGGTTCGTTCTAATGGCTATAGCCAATGGCTCTGCCGCCAAGGCATATAGGAGTGGAGACAGAGGGCATCCCTGCCTCGTGCCTCTTTCCAGGGAGATCTGTCTGGTATAGGAGCTGTACCCATTTAATAAAATTAGGGCCGAACCCAAAACTACGCAGGCATTCCCATAGATACGACCATTCGACTGAGTCGAACGCTTTGGCTGTATCCAGTGCCACCACTACTCTGCTGCCTATGTGATCATGTTGAGCTTGAATATTCATGAACAGCCTACATATATTCATTGCTGTATTCTTCCCCGGCATAAATCCGGTCTGATCCGGATGTATCAGGGAAAGAATCACTGTATGAATAGAGGACAGAATCTTAGCAAGGATTTTGATATCCACCGGCAATAGGGATATACAATGCGGAAAATAAGTATTTGAACACCCTGCTATTTTGCAAGTTCTCCCACTTGGAAATCATGGAGGGGTCTAAAATTGTCATCGTAGGTGCATGTCCACTGTGAGAGACATAATCAAAAAAAAATCAAAAAAATCCAGAAATCACAATTTATGATTTTTTTTTAACTATTTATTTGTATGATACAGCTGCAAAGAAGTATTTGAACACCTGTCTATCAGCTAGAATTCTGACCCTCAAAGACCTGTTAGTCTGCCTTTAAAATGTCCACCTCCACTCCATTTATTATCCTAAATTAAATGCACCTGTTTAAGGTCATTAGCTGCATAAAGACACCTGTCCACCTCATACAATCAGTAAGAATCCAAATACTAACATGGCCAAGACCAAAGAGCTGTCCAAAGACACTAGAGACAAAATGGTACACCTCCACAAGGCTGGAAAGGGATACGGGGAAATTGCCAAGCAGCTTGGTGAAAAAAGGTCCACTGTTGGAGCAATCATTAGAAAATGGAAGAAGCTAAACATGACTGTCAATCTCCCTCTCAATGATCCTAAGAAAGGTGAGAGATCAGCCCAGGACTACAAGGGAGGAGCTGGTCAATGACCTGAAAAGAGCTGGGACCACCGTTTCCAAGGTTACTGTTGGTAATACACTGAGGCCGCGTACACACGATCAAATTTGTCCGCTGAAAACGGTCCGATGGACCGTTTCAGCAGACAAATCCGATCGTGTGTACGGGCTAGCGGACAGGTTTGTCCATCGGACAAATTTCAAAGCATGCTTTGAAATTTGTCCGCTACAAACCTGTCCGTCGGATATGTCCGCTGGTTAGTACAGCAAACCAGCGGACATATCTTCCCGCACATGCGTCGTATCCTGTGAATGGATCCGACGCATGCGCGCGGAAGTGTTTACTTCCTGGTGCGGTGACGTAGCGGTGACGTGGCGGCGTCAACGTCACCGCCGCGTCACCACGCTGTCTGCCGGCGGGGATTTTGATCCGATGGTGTGTACACGCCATCGGACCGAAATCCGATGAGACATGTCCGCTCTAAACTGTCCGTCGGACAAGTTTGAGCGGACATATCTCATCGTGTGTACGAGGCCTAAGACGTCATGGTTTGAAATCATGCATGGCACGGAAGGTTCCCCTGCTTAAACCAGCACATGTCAAGGCCCGTCTTAAGTTTGCCAATGACCATTTGGATGATCCAGAGGAGTCATGGGAGAAAGTCATGTGGTCAGATGAGACCAAAATAGAACTTTTTGGTCATAATTCCACTAACCGTGTTTGGAGGAAGAAGAATGATGAGTACCATCCCAAGAACACCATCCCTACTATGAAGCATGGGGGTGGTAGCATCATGCTTTGGGGGTGTTTTTCTGCACACGGGACAGGGCGACTGCACTGTATTAAGGAGAGGATGACCGGGGCCATGTATTGTGAGATTTTGGGCAACAACCTCCTTCCCTCAGTTAGAGCTTTGAAGATGGGTCGAGGCTGGGTCTTCCAACATGACAATGACCCGAAGCACACAGCCAGGATAACCAAGGAGTGGCTCTGTAAGAAGCATATCAAGGTTCTGGCGTGGCCTAGCCAGTCTCCAGACCTAAACCCAATAGAGAATCTTTGGAGGGAGCTCAAACTCCGTGTTTCTCAGCGACAGCCCAGAAACCTGACTGATCTAGAGAAGATCTGTGTGGAGGAGTGGGCCAAAATCCCTCCTCCAGTGTGTGCAAACCTGGTGAAAAACTACAAGAAATGTTTGACCTCTGTAATTGCAAACAAAGGCTACTGTACCAAATATTAACATTGATTTTCTCAGGTGTTCAAATACTTCTTTGCAGCTGTATCATACAAATAAATAGTTAAAAAAATTCATAAATTGTGATTTCTGGAATTTTTTTTGATTATGTCTCTCACAGTGGACATGCACCTACGATGACAATTTCAGACCCCTCCATGATTTCCAAGTGGGAGAACTTGCAAAATAGCAGGGTGTTCAAATACTTATTTTTCACACTGTAGGTCTGTAAGATTCTGGATACCGTGTATCCTTGCCCGGCTTGGGAAGAACTATGATCTGCGCCTCTTGCATCAAGGGGGGAAGCACCCCCGTATTGAATATGGACTGAAACAGTAGTTTAAGTCTAGGGATCAAGGTTTCCGAGTATGTAGTGTAAAACTCCAAGGGTAGGCTGTCCAGGCCCGGCGCCTTGGATTTTGCCAACTGTGACACTGCATTGTCTATATCTTGGGTGGTTATGGGGGCCTCAATTAGTTTAAATTGTTCTGGATTTAACCTGGGAAACTGCAACTTGTGCAGGTACTCTCTAATTTCTTGAGGGGTGTTTTGACACTGGGACCTATACAGATCTTCATAGAAATTTTTAAATTTTGTCAGCTACCAATGAAGGGTCCAAAATGACAGAGCCATCCGGCTCCGCCAAAGAGACCACTACCGGGGGTCTGTCCTCCAGATGTGCTAAATAAGCCAACATCTTTCCTGCCTTCTCCCCGTGCTCATATACCCAGGTTTTGCAGAAGAAAACACTTTGTTTTGCCTTTTCTATCAGTAATTGTGATACCACCCTGAATTGCTGCTTCACCCTAGTAAGATTTTCCACAGACGGCTGGGCATTGTATGCCTCCTCGAGGTCCTGCAATGTATTTCCTGCCATAACAGCCATTATTTTGGAGGATGCCTTCAATTTATTAATCCTGTTGACTAATATTCTGCGTGCGTAGATTTTAAATGCATCCCAATGGTCATTGGTCCATGTCGGGTCCCGCCCCCCAGAGAAAAAGAAGTCCAGTTCCCTCTCTATATTGTCGTGGTCTGTCAAGGTAGTCAACCAGAAAGGATTAATTCTCCATACTCTCCTGCCCCCCCCCCCCCTGTAGGGACAACTGAACCCAGCATGGAGAATGATCTGATAGTGCCCGGGGTGCAAAGCCAGCCCCAACCACTCTCGACATCAGAGGTCTCGACATGAGAATATAGTCTATACGCGACATGGTAGCATGGCTTGTCGAATGACACGTATAAGCTCTAGCCTCTGGGTTCCTGTGCCTCCATACATCCACCAGGGAAAGTTCCTGCATCAGTCGGCTCAGTCTGGGAGTACCCACTCCCCCCCCCCCCCCCCCCCCCAACACCCACCGGCCGATCCATATAGGGATTCATGGTCATATTAAAGTCCCCCATCCACACAGCAGGGGCCGTTGGGTGCTTAGCCATAAATGCCAAACCAGCAGTCACAACCTCCGAGCTGTATGGGCGGGGGGATGTAGCATATAAGCATTACCACCGGGACCCCACCGATAAGTGCATGTACAAAGAGGTGCCTCCCCTGTGGATCGGACTCTAGTGCCAATAGCTCGAATGGGGTGGCCTTAGTAATCAGAAGTGACACACCCCTGGAGAAGCTGGTATGTGTACTGTGGTACACCCAGCCTATCCAAGGACGCTTCAGTGCAGCCTGTAGGTGACCTGTAACATGGGTCTCGGTCAATGCGATGACATTAGCCTTTTGTGCCTTTAGATATGAAAGAGCTGCTGTGCGTTTAATTTTATCCCTCATGCCTCTGACGTTCCACGTCAGGAACTTAACCGTTGTTATGGCTCCCTCTGGTAAATACCTCCCCGCCGGATCAACCAGTCCCGCAGTTCACCTGTCAAACCCATCACAGTTAGTAATACAGAAACTGTACCCATCTTTTCATATAGCAGTGCAAGCCCTGTCACATCTCTAACATGTTTTAAATGTATTCCAAATCCCTTAGGGCCACAACGGTGGTCCTGCCCGAAGGCCTTTGGTTTTACTGTTTCTAAAAGACAGGGGCCTATCCCATTCCATTATTCCTATGTTTGTCAGTACTGTAGACAAAATATGGAAAAACAGGTGGTCAACTCCACCCACCCTTAAAGCCCTGCCTCCAACCAGCTGGCACCAGTGGCGTCTCTAGCTTTCGTATTTAGGGGGGGCACATGGGGGGGGGGCATGGGCCAACTATAAAATGCAAAAATATATTTTATATATATTATATATATATATATATATATATATTAATTAGAGCTGCACGATTAATCGTCAAGAATCATTATCGCGATATTTTTCCCCGTTGTGATTCTTGATACAGGGTTTCACTATCTTTGACATGAAAATAATTTTCTCTCTGCACTTTGGTATGCAAAGAATTTCCTGTCTGCTCTCAGCCAGGTCTGGGCAGCCTGCCAAGTTTTGAAAACATTGTATTTCTTCAAAGGAATAAACTTCTTCTGTATGTAAATTAGGAATTTTTAACCACTTAAACACCAAACCTTTTTCTGACAGCTCTTTTCAAGTTAAAAATCATTATTTTTTTTGCTAGAAAATTGTGTAGAACCCCCAAAGATTATATAACTTTTTAGTAAAGACCCTAGAGAATAAAATGGCGGTTGTTGCAATGTTTTATGTTGCACTGTATTTGCGCAGCAGTCTTTTTAAATGCATTTTTTTGAAAAAATTATTTATTGAATAAAAAAAAAAAACTAGCCAGTAAAGTTAGCCCATTTTTTTTTTTTTTGTATAAATGTAAAAGCTTTTACGCCATGAGAATCGTGAAAGAATCGTGATCTTCATTCTAAGCAAAAAAAAAAAAATCGCAATTCTCATTTTGGCCAGAATCGTGCAGATATAATATATATATATATATATATATATATATATATATATATATATCCTGGTGTCCTTTACTACGATCCCACAATGGAACCTTTCACATGTTCTGCAGTCAGCTCCCTTCCTACTATACTGGGCCCCCCCAGGGTGGCAGAAAACAAGAGATATATATGTCACCAGCACACCAGGAAAATATAAGTGTCCAAAGCAGTGAGAGAGCTATCAGGGTTGCAAAGGTTGTCTTGCCACCGGGCCCTGGTGCCACTGCCACTGTGGGGATCCCCAGCTCTCCTGTCCCTGCTATTGACAGCACTGGTCTGGCATCTGTCTCCTTGGCAGCAGTGGCAGTCTATTAGGACCTAGTGCTGGTGACATTATGGGTGCATGCAGGGGAAGGCTGGCACTATTGGTTATAGAGAGCCGAGCCTCCAGCTGGTCACCTAGTAGCAGTAATGCTGTATAACTTTCCCTGTTGACATGCTGATCAGGATGTGATCCAGGTGATGCTCACAGTCTTATCTAATAAACACAGTATTTATTAGCATCAAGAGTACAACCACATATATATAATCAATCGTATGTTTAGCAGCCATGTGGGCTCTATGCCTGTAAAGTGTGGGCTTTGATCAATAAAATCACCGATATTCAACAGTAGGATTTGAATAGGAGCATCACCTGGATTGCATCCCGATCAGCATGTCAGATAAGGCTCCACTGCTGCTAAGCAACCTGCAGGGAGCTCAACTGTCTACAACCAATAGAGATGGGCTTTGGTGTGTTTGAAATCCCACATGCCCGATCCCGCCAGGAAGCCGACACTCCACAGTGCTAATCACAACCAGCGAGACATTTCCTGATCTTTGCAGAGCCGCGGACCGGGAAATATCTCACTGCCTGTGATTAGCGCTGTGCAGTGTGGGCTTTTTGGAAGGCTCTGGCATGTGGAATTTTGAACATGCCCAGCACATCTCTAACAACAAATTGTGCTGGCCCTCCTGTACATCAGCCCCATAAAGTAACCAGCACTGGGTTCCAATGTGCTGCCGTCACTGCCATGGAGACAGAGACCAGCGCTGTGAATAGCTGGGACAGGCCAGCAACTCTGGTTGTTTCAGCACCGGTCCACACTGGGAGAATTCCCCCGTCCACCTATAATGTGTAGATGGTGGAATTGGATCATTTCTTTTTTTTTCCATTCAACCTAATGGTTGAATGAAAACAGTGATCAATGTATGGGCTGCCTAAGAGCTAAGACTAGCCATAGACAGTTTAAATCTCAGCTGGTTCAGCAGGAACTGGCTGGTATTTGAACCATTAATGAGCAGATCCTCTTATGATTATCACTGGTGGTTGCTGTATAGCCACAAGTAATAATCACTGTTTGTCGGGAGAATACAATTGCTGGGCAGGAGGGATATTCCCGTCAGCACTGTTTGTGTTGATGGGGGAATCCTTTTAGGTTTCTTTCCTGCAATCTGTGGATGCAGGGAAGAAATCTGCACCTACATTATCTGCCTAACTGAAAGTGAAAGTAAATTGTAAATGTCTTGAAAGAACAGGAGAGGGGAGGGAGATAGCTGGGGAGAGAAGGGATGGAGATAATGCAGTTCAGTGATTACAGTGTACTGCAGTACACTCAGGCATTATTCACACACAGCCAGGCAACGCTGCTGATTTTCATATTTCCCACCCACATATCCCCTCTCTTCAGATGCAGCAAACCAGGATAGTGTGGGCGGGACTGGAAGGAGGAGGAGGAGCTGTATTCCTTCCTGCTCATATGCGAGGAGAGTGGGGGAGGGCTGGTGGCTGGACTCGCTGGGCTATGAAAGAGTGTCATAGACTGATAAGAAAATAGCTTTTAAAAAATATAAAAATGAAGGAACACTAGTGTCGTTTAAATGTTACAAAGAATATAATAGAATATGTAAAAAGGAAATCAAGGATGCAAAAATTCAAAATGAACGACAGATTGCAAAAGATAGTAGGACAAACCCCAAAAAATTCTTTAAATATATTAATAGTAAAAAGGTCAAGTCTGAGCATGTAGGCCCTTTACAAAATAATCTAGAGTGGGTGACTGAGGACATAGAGAAGGCAAATTTATTAAATGCTTTCTTCAGCTCTGTGTATACAATGGAGAATGGGGGAGCTCATGTCGATATAGGGGGTGGGAGTGACACAGCCCCAAATCCACAATGGCTCAAAAGTGATATGGTCCAGAAATATTTAGACAGAATAAAGGTGGATAAAGCACCTGGACCAGATGGCATCCACCCACGGATCCTAAAAGAATTGAGCTCTGAAATTTCAAAGCCACTGTATCTAATATTTAGGGACTCATTAATGACAGGAATAGTACCACTGGATTGGCATAAAGCCAATGTGGTGCCCATATTTAAAAAGGGAACAAAGTCTTTACCTAGTAACTATAGACCTGTTAGTTTAACTTCTATAGTTGGAAAGATACTGGAACGTTTAATAAAAGACCACATGGATGAGTTCTTGCTGGAAACAAACTATTTAAGCAGCAGACAGCATGGATTCATGAAGGACAGAAGTTGTCAGACAAACCTGATTTCCTTTTATGAAGAGGTAAGTAAAACCCTGGACAGAGGCGTGGCAGTGGACGTGGTATACTTGGATTTTGCAAAAGCGTTCGATACAGTTCCCCACACACGGCTCATGTGTAAGGTAAGGTCTACGGGATTAGATATATCAGTTTGTAAATGGATAGAAAACTGGCTGAAAGACAGAATTCAGAGAGTTGTGGTTAATGATTCTTACTCTGAATGGTCCAAGGTTATCAGCGGTGTACCCCAAGGTTCAGTGTTGGGTCCCTTACTTTTCAATATATTTATAAATGATATTGGGTCTGAGATCAAAAGTAACATTTCTGTTTTTGCAGATGACACCAAGCTATGCAGTGGAATAATGTCCTTACAGGATGTCTCCAATTTACAAGCCGACCTCAATGCTCTGTCTAATTGGGCGACTAAGTGGCAGATGAGGTTTAATGTTGATAAATGTAAAGTTATGCACTTGGGGGCTAAGAATATTCATGCATCATACATGCTAGGGGGAGTACAACTGGGGGGATCTGTAGTGGAGAAGGATCTGGGTGTTTTAGTTGATCATAAGCTCAATAATGGCATGCAATGCCAAGCTGCGGTTTCCAAAGCGAGCAAAGTCCTTTCTTGTATTAAGAGAGGTATGGACTCCAGAGATAGAGATATCATTTTGCCCCTATACAAATCATTAGTAAGACCTCATCTGGAATATGCAGTCCAGTTTTGGGCACCAGTTCTCAAAAGGGATATCGGAGAACTGGAGAAAGTGCAGAGAAGGGCAACTAAACTGATACGAGGCATGGAGGAGCTCAGCTATGAGGAAAGATTAGAGGAACTGAATTTATTCACTCTTGAGAAGAGGAGAATAAGGGGGGATATGATCAACATGTACAAATACATAAGAGGTCCATATAGTGAACTTGGTGTTGAGTTATTCACTTTAAGGTCAACACTGAGGACAAGGGGGCACTCTTTACGTCTGGAGGAAAAGAGATTTCACCTCCAAATACGGAAAGGTTTCTTCACAGTAAGAGCTGTGAAAATGTGGA
Organism: Rana kukunoris; assembly: GCA_029574335.1. NCBI lineage: Eukaryota > Metazoa > Chordata > Amphibia > Anura > Ranidae > Rana > Rana kukunoris. The sequence continues at coordinate 205,708,575 of CM056053.1, forward strand.
ACAGACTCCCTCCAGAGGTGGTTCTGGCCAGCTCAGTAGATTGCTTTAAGAGAGGCCTGGATTCTTTCCTAAATGCACATAATATAACTGAGTACTAAGTTTTGTAGGTAAAGTTGATCCGGGGTAAATCCGATTGCCTTTCGGGGGATCAGGAAGGAATTTTTTCCCCTCCGGTAGCAAATTGGATCATCGCTCTGCTGGGGTTTTTTGCCTTCCTCTGGATCAACTGTGGGTATGGAGTTGGGTGTATGGGAGGATGTACTGTGTTTTACTTTGTTTTATTTTTATTTTTTTTTATGGTTGAACTGGATGGACTTGTGTCTTTTTTCAACCTGACTAACTATGTAACTATGTAACTATGTAACTGACTCTCGGAATTTACAGGCTGGTTCTCCTGTCCTAAGGATGGGAGAAATCAGTCTGTTTTTTCAGTAACTGAGATGAAGGCTTGACCCCCCCCCATGCTCGTGGAGTCCTTCCTGCAACTCGCTTTTCTCTGTGCCAATGAGGATGCAGGGGAAGGAGCAGATCGGGCGGCTGTGGTTGTGTGAGCACTCGCATTATGCGGTACTCCAGCGGCGGCCCAAGCAAAACAAAAAATCATTTTTTTTGGGGGGGGGGGGGGGGGAGCACAGCATAATGTTGTGGGGTCAGGGCCCCCTCTGGCACCCCCCTAGGGTCGCCATTGGCTGGCACAGTCAAAGTGGATTACTGGGGACCTGTTCCCTTATGGCCAATACATGGTTAACATTACTGCATGTACAACGCAGCAGCTGTCATACACTACACTACTGTCTACAGTGCAGAAGGGCTTGTAGTGAGGAGGGAGCTGGACTAAGCCATTGTCACTGAGCCTTAAGGTGATAAGATAGACCAAATGGCTGCAGTGTGACAGGCATCTGTTACCCTATTGCAGGGGTAGACAACCTGGGGCCATCCAGCTGTTGTGCCTTGCAGGCATTGCAAGGCTGGCAGTTACAATTACTCCCAGAGGCATGATGGGACTTGTAGTTTTGCAACAGCTGAAGGGCCCCAGGTTGCCTACCCATGCCCTATTGTGACAGTGTAGCGCTTACTGCCACAGGAGATGATGGGTTCTCTGTTCAGCCATAACTCTTAAAGCTGCTCAGTCTCCACTGACACACGTAGCTATAGTTAAAAGGTCACTCACAACTGTGTAACATAAGCTTTAGTATGCTACAATACAACACTATACAAGCAAGCAGCTAAGCAACTGGTGGTGGATTTATTGAATGTATTGAGGTAATGCTGTTAAAAACAATACATACATAGGCGTGCGCACAGGGTGTGCCGGGTGTGCCCAGGCACACCCTAATATCCCCATGCGCATTAGTGTTATTGCTCTGTGTAGCAACAGGAACATGGGAAAGATCTCCATTTTATTGGCTCTGCCATAAGAGAAGTGTTTATGCTCTTCTCTTTCACTGTGCCAGCAGTGTGCCGGGGTCATATATATGATGATGATGATATAAGATTTATACTGCGCCAAATATGCAACCTTAGGAGCACGTCTAGGCGTAGATACATACACATGCATCTGTGTTTGAGTTTAAGGGTGCACACCCTAATCCATTAGGCTGCGCACACCTATGAATACATACTGTACACAAGCCGATAGGTGAAAGCAGTCTCTATGGGGGTAACTGTGCGTGGCAAGAGTTTAGGATGTGTAGTACAGCTCATCAGGAACTTGGAAGCCATCTGTCTTAGTCCTCATTAACTGATCCTCACTGGCTCTCCCAGACTGTAGGCACACAGGGCAATTGGTCTTCCCAGCTCTGGGTCCTGGCACAGCCAAATAACTCTCAGTGACTCTGTCCTGTGGTTTGGGCATAGACACCTCAACATTGGGTCTGCACTGCTCCAGGTCCACACACATAAAAGGTTCACACTGGCTTAGTGTCTCAGCCTTCCGGGGTATGTGGATGCAGACACTCTAGGTCAGTGATGGCGAATCTTGGCACCCCAGATGTTTTGGAACTACATTTCCCATGATGCTTATGCACTCTGCAGTGTAGTTGAGCATCATGGGAAATGTAGTTCCAAAACATCTGGGGTGCCAAGGTTCGCCATCACTGCTCTAGGTTGATCCTTACTTGCTCGCTCCTAGCCTTAGAGTGCCTTGACCCCCTTTGATTTGCCCAGAAAAATGCTGAAGCTCTCCTCCTCTGACACAGATAATCCTGGGAATTGCAGTTCTGCAACCCATAAACTCCATTTTTCTTACCCAACATGCTTAAGCCCATAGGGCAAATGTATGTGGAATGATTCCACTGCTTTGTAATGAATGTGGTATAGTGAAACAGTTATTGGCATTCATTTCTGGCCTTTGCCTTAGGGCAATGATTATAAGCAGGTAAGATCAAAGATTTTAGGAAGGGGAGGCAGTCCCTATGTGATATGTTTTAGTGACCTTCTGTGTTTGTTAAAATTTGTAACTTATGACATGTCTATGAGACACGTCAAGCATCTTTGATGGCACCAAGTGTAATATTCATTAAGCGGTTGCATGAGAGGTATCCTTCTGGCTCAACTTCAAATAACATGGTTTACCATCCAACATCCCGCAGTAATGACCCATGGGTTTAGTTAATCATAATGGTACAGGCATATATCAGTTTTATAATTGGATTTAGGTTATATGGTATAATATTGTAAGGGGCAACTTTGTCATTTTTAATATGGTGGCAGGTTAAAAAGGGTTCTTTGAATTGTTTGAGCTTTTTGTTTTGTATTTTTGATATTATTAAATTATGAATTGTATTACCGCATATACTCGAGTATAAGCCGACCCAAATAAAAGGCCAAGGCACCTAAGTTTACCACAAAAATTTGGGGAAAAAAACGTATTGACCCGAATATAAGCCTAGGGTGTCCATTTGCATGCCACACTGTGCCCATGACTAGACTGATGTTTAACATGGGAGTCTATGGAAACAAACTTTGGACACTTGTAGAGGAGAAATGGGGCTACATGTGTGCCAAGTTCCGGGTCCAGGGAACCTACGACCGGCTGGTACCGGGTCCCCAAAGTCACCAGAGAAATGAACGTTTAACATGGGAATCTATGGAAGGCATGCCCCGCTTTGAAAAATCAGTTTCCGCCCCCGGCCAAAAAACTTTGCACACTTGTAGAGGAAGAGTGGGGCTATATGTGTGCCAAGTACCGGGTCCCCAAATGTCAGAAGATCAGGTGCAAAAAGGTGACCCGAGTATAAGCAGAGGGGGGCATTTTCAGCACAAAAAAAAATTGCTAAAAACGTGGCTTATCCTCGAGTATATATGGTATATTGCATTATGTCCCATGAATAAGATCTTTTGGTGACCACACCTTGAGGCCATATCAAATAACGGCTGTAATGATCTCTTCCTGGAAAGGATCCACTTCTTCCTGACGCTTTGTATAGTACATAAGCGTTGAATATAGCCAATTGGCATAAGTATACAGGCACCTTTTTGTATCAGCGTCTGGCCTTAGGAGCAATTAAGTACGACCCTGTAATCTGGTCGTTGAAGTCCACCCATCCCATTTTACGGTTATAGTCGTAGACACGGAGGGGCTTTCTAACAACACCAGTCGCCGTAATTTGGACTGCCATATCTGCGTAAATGGAAAGACAGAAAGCAATTCATTGCACCTTAAGCAGGCTCTCTTCCCTTGACTAAGTTGGGCATTTACAAGCCATTGGGGGAAGCCCCAGCTATTAAATCGCACAGTGCCACATGCGCCAATTCCTAACTGAAAGAAGTGTCTAAAAAGTGGCACGCTTGCGTCGAAATTGTCCACATATATATATTACCCCTTTCCGAATAAGGGCGACACCAAGTCCCAAACAATCGTGCCACTGCTCCCTATGTAGTCTGGGAAGTCAGGGGGGCTCCACACCACTCTCTTTTCCCTCATAAACCAGTAAGCTCCATGTATAGCCTGTTGCCATGTCACAGAGCTTATACGTTTTGACCCCATATCATGCACGCTCGCTGGGGAGAAGCAATTTGAAAACAAGATGATCAGAAGAGGGAAGGTCTGGACAGCTGCACAAAATGACAAAAGTTCAAACCGCAGCAAGGTACAGGATAAAAAAAAAATGCTTTTCACACTCTCAACAGGGCTTGGCATAGCTATCAGGAACACAAGAAAAAGATGCGCCAATCTAAGTGCAGTATGTCAGTATTTATTCAATAGTAAATCAAAAACAATAAAGTAACTACTCACAAACAGAGTAATACAGGCCTTGATGTAGCTATAGGTCCGGGGTCACCATTAAAGTTCTCCGAAAAGAATCCTCGTCCCGGGCTATGAGCCGCAAGTGTTGTAATACAGACCCGGAGACCAGGAAGAACCATCTGATGCGCCGTGCGTTCCACCGTGGAGCCCGGTGTATCAGATGGTTCTTTCTGGTCTCCGCGTCTGTATTACAACACTTGCGGCCTACCTTACGCTTTGCGTCACATCACGTGACTTAATCAGAGGTTCCTCTTCTTTCCGGATTATTTCATTGCTGTTCATTGACATGACACATACCAGTTGATGTGCTGTTTTAAGTGTTGGACTTTATTTATCCACATTTAGGGATTGGTTTCACTATTGTGACCATTTATGCTTTGTTCACCATTGTGGTCACTTATGCTTTGTTCACTATTTATTTGTTAGATTGTTGTTATCACATTACTTTTAGTGTTTTAATTTGCGCTCATCATCTTTTTTTCATGTGCCAATAAATTAATTAGCATACAAATTGCTTTGGTCCAAATAGATCCATACAGATCCTCCATAAAAAAAGGGTTAAAAAAAGGGAGGGGCGTTAAGTCTGCTGTTTCCACCTGAATTCCAGGTTGGCCAGTGAATGGGGGAAGTACAGGTGCTACAGAATCTGTTGGCTGCCAATCAGGATTTTCAAGCGCATCAAGAAGGGCACTATGGGCTCTACGGGCCTGTGTTAAAATTCTTGGTGGCTGTGGGCCACCACCTGTGCTAGCCTCCACTCCAGCTTGAACTGCACATATGGCACTTGCCACGTCACTAAGTGTTACTGCAGTGTTCGTTAGCCTATGACCAGGGTGCTCGCCAGTTCTCCAGAAGGCACGAATGCCGAAACTTTGCTGCATACGAGAATCATGCCGTTGTAGCACCTCAGCAACAAAAAGAATGGGGTCAGGTATGCCTGACCTTAGCAGGGACCTCTAATCCACTGCTCTCTGCAGGTAATACTGGTGTGCCTACCTGTACTGGTGTCAGTGTAGTGCTTATGTACTCACTAATGATGCTCTCTCTTCGAACAATGGAACCGGAAAGGGCTCCAGAAGGCAAGATTGCATAATTTCCTGTGCCTGTGTTTACATTACACACTCACGGGAGGTTCTTAATTGGTCAGAAACAATCGGCAGGTCCAGGCTATAAATCATTCACCTGGACCTGATGACTAATTGATTCTGAATCGAATCAGAAAGCTGAGGGGATCGTGGGCACGAATCACATACCTGCACGATTATGTATCACAATTTAAATCTTCATTTTACTGGTTGATTTATTTAACCATTAATGTGGGACTGTTTTATTCACTTGTTTTTGTTATCACTGATAGCCTCTGATCATTCAGGCATTCTAGATTTATGTTTTGGTTCTCTGTATTTATTTTATACCATCCTTATTGTCAATATTCACGTTCACTTTATTACCGTTCACTTGCTTAGCGCTGTTCCTTTTTTTATATATTATTTTTATAGTTATCTCACTTTGATTGTGGGAATTTCTTTATTTTGACACTTGTCTAGCGCAGTGTTTTCCCAGGGTTGTGTTTTTTTTCTATTGTCTTTTTTTTGACACCATAACATTGCAGCTGACGGTCCATCAGACATCTTTGACTACCGTTCCCAGCATAACATCAATATAGAAGGTGTTTTTGATAAAAAAACATAGTAAGTTAAGACTGCTTAATGGGGAAATTGTCCTCCTAAAAGAAAACTTAATTCCGCTTAAGGACCAGGAGATCTACAAATTGAAGTCAGATTCACTCAAACTCTTTCTTGAGAAGTAGGATTATGACCAAAAACTCAAGAAGAAAAATAAGTAAAATCGTGACTTTGTGGATTATTCCAATAAAATGGTCTTTAAGTGGCAAGTAAGGGTGGACGAAGCCATGGAGGGAAGGTTAGTCTTCCTCCCCCTGTGTCAATCCAAACTCTTTCCGCACGCTCTCCTGCGCATATACCATTGGTCCCCTCTCAGAATAGGACCATGGGCATGGCAGGACAGGGCAACCAGTTCATTCCTCATATTCAAGGATATACCTTGGTGAAACCTAAAAACAACAAAAATAGGTTTAAGAAGAATGGCATCCAGCCTGATCATTTGGAAATGATCAGATGTATCGAGGATATGATGGACATAGGGGCGCCAACCGCTCCCCATATGTTAACCATCAAGGATATAATAACCCTAGAGATTATGGTAATCGGCCTTTTAAGCACACTCCTGGGGGTAAGCCCTTTTCTATGCATAATAGATTCACCCCTCTTTCAGGAGGAGACTGTTATCTCGAGACATCCTAGTCAATATATTGACCATTCTACCAGATACAGACAAGAGCAACATGACTCACCCTCCAACTTTGGGAGAACTGATCAACCTCGTTTTTTTTTCCTGGGGCCAACATCAGACCCAAAAGGGGACATGACGAAAGAGGCACTAGAGGGGGAGGCGGATCAGGTCCAAAAAAAGGAAGCAATAAATATCAATTAAGTTTTCAATCTTAGTACAGTTTGTCGCAAGGTGAACAATCTGTTTTAAGTCGGGGTTTGAAATTTGCACCCCTGTACTTTGAAACTTTTATTGATGCTCATAAATTTATCCGCAAAATGAACATCAAAAGGCATTTTATTCTTAATCTTATTGAGAATGGCAGCCAAATTACTTCCTCCTCTGGTGTTCAGTCAGTGGAACAAGATTTCTTGCCTGCATCTGGTATCTCTTGTGCTATTGGGACTCCGGTTCCCACTCAACATACCAACTTATTCAATCCGCCAGGTTTTGTTGCTCCCTCTATTCAGACATTTAAAGGGATGGTACTGAAGAATATAATGGCTTTGAAAACTCCTCGATTTAGAAGTAATCATGAATTTCAGAGTTATTTAAAACACATTTGCACACGCAATTATATAGTTATACGCCCTGCAGACAAGAGTGGTGGCGTTGTGATTTTAAATAAGACTGATTACGTGACAGACACAAATAGGCTTTTATCAGATACGACTACTTATACTCAACTGGCATGAAATCCTACTGTTAAGATTAAGAAGGAAGTTTCGTCCTTCATTAATGAAGGTTTCTCTTTGGGTATTCTCAACAAAAAAGAGAAAACATATGATCTGGTACCTTCTGCATCTAGAGTACCAGTCATCTATTATCTGCCTAAGGTTCACAAAAGTTTATCCAATCCACCAGGTCACCCTATTAGTGGCATAGACTCAGTAACCACACGAATAGGCAAATATATAGATGAATTTTTGCAGCCACTTGTTACAGGTATCCCGTCCTATTTACGAGATACCACCCAAGTTATTAAACCTTTTGGTCGATTGTGGTTGGAAGGAGGGATTTATTTTGGCAATGGCTGATGTTACTTCTCTCTACACTGTAATATCACATGCACATGGTTTAGAAGCAGTTCGCTTTTATCTTCAACAGGATACTACATTATCAGTTATACAAAAAAAAAAATCATCATTAATCTTTTGATTTTTGCTACTAGCCACAATTATTTTTGGTTTGGAGGAAATGTTTATTTACAGAAGTGCCGCGTTGCCATGGGGGCTAAATTTGCCCCAAGCTTAGCAAATCTCTTTATGGCCCATTGGGAAAGGGAGGTCATTGATGTCAACCCACCAAGAGAGTTACGCCTGTGGAAAAGATATATCGATGATTCTACTTCTATGGGAGGATGACCTTCCTTCCCTTGAAAATGTCTTTATCAAACTTAATTTGAATGATACAGGCATTTGATTGAAGTATGAGGCTAGTCAGTCACAGATTTTTTTTTTTGGATCTCAACATATTGGTGAAGGAAGGTGTTGTCACTACTATCACATACTTCAAGGAAATGCCTTCATTCCATTGACTAGTTATCACTCTCAGTGGCTTAGAGCTGTCCCTAAAGATTAGTTTTAAAGGATTAGGCGAAATTGTACCACTTTGCCTTATTATCAGCAACAAGCTCTTATTCTGAAATTGTGATTTTTGGAAAAAGGGTACAATGAGACAAACATAGATAACATCATCAAATTAGTTAATGATATGGATAGAAATCAGATGTTGAACACCTCAGGAAGGGCTAATGCAGTTGTAGATAACCGTTTTGGATGCTCCATGATTACAGGTTATTCAAATCAATACTTTTCAGTTAAAAAGATTTTGAATAAACATTGGAGCATCTTAAAAAACGATAGGGTTTTGGGCTCAGTGATTCCTGATCGTCCAGTCGTTCTGTTTAGAGGAGCACCTTCCCTGCATCATAGGGTAGCTCCCAATGTTATCGTTCCGCCTAACTATATCCAATCCTTTCAGAGTATGAAGGGCTTCTATCCTTGCCATAAGTGTAAGATATGCCAAATTAATTATTTTCAAGGACGGAGGTTTGAATCCTTCCAGTCAACTCAGACAGACAAAAGTTAGAGATTGATTCTTTTATTACATGCTCTAATGAATGTGTAGTATATCTTATCCAATGTCCATGTTCTAAACAGTACATTGGACGGACCAAGAGAGCCCTCCATGTGAGATTAGAAGAACATGTGGGGAATATTAAACAGGGTTTCCCTAAACAATATACTAGGTACCACAATCAGCAAAGGGGACTCTCTTTGTCCCTATTGAGAAATTGCGTCCACATTGAAGAGGTACAAGGTCCACTCAATATGCACATTTGAAGCAAAGTGGATTTTTGATGTTAAATCTTATGTCCCTCATGGGTTAAATGTCGATTGGGACATTAATTGCTTTTTAAATAATGCCTAGGCCTCTTCTGTATATTTTTAATCCTTTTATATATACATACTTTTTAATATTGTATATGGATTTTTAATTTTTTTTATGTTATTTGCATTTTACTTATTCTAGTTATTGCACTTTCCTTTTCGGTTAAGTAATAGTATCAATGCTACACACATCACCTATTAGTTTGCTATTCTTTGTTTTATGTAATATTGGGTATTTGCGGGTCGCGGTGTTCTCCTGTTCTCTTCTCCTTTTGTTTGCTCTACTAAGTGTTTTCTCCCTCCTTGCCACAAGATGGCGGTCATTTATTTATTGATGGTGGTCATTTATTTACTCCATAGGCTTCCGTTATGCTCCTTACAATGTCCAGCACTCATCATGCTGGTGTTATGTGTTTTCCTATTTAGCCCTACCGCTTCTGCCCTCATGGAGTTGCGGTACTATATAAGGGCATGCGTGATGACGCAAATCTAGCAGCTTATCCCAGACGTCTTTTCATGACGAAACGTGTAGGTCTGGCTAGCAGAATCAACGCCATCACGCCTCTCCATACGGGGATACACTGACACGGAGCTTAACAAACAAGAGAAGCCTGGAGTAGATGCCGCGTCCCTCCAAGTTTATACACTGCGATTTTGCAACAACTACATTGTAAGTGCAATACTTTTCTGCAAATTTAATTTTTTGTCAGCAGTATTACGCTATGGAGTTTTTTTCTGTTTTTTTTTTTTACCCTTGAGACATTGCTACTTGCTAAATATCTGGATTGAGTCTATTGGGAGACTTTAAACCATGGGCTCAGACAGACCAACGTGACAGCAGTCACCCTTTTAGGGTAAGGAGACTACAATACTATTGCTTGGGTGTCTTATCGGTGGATGAAGATTCCTCTCCTTTTCTTCCTTTTTTTCACATATTCAACTTTGTGCATGATTATGTATCACAATTTAAAACTTTATTTTACTGGTTGATTTATTTAACCATAAGGCCTCATTTCCACTGGCGTTTTTACAGCCACGTTTCTGAGCGTTTTTTACAGCTTAAAAACGCCTGTCCATGTTATTCTATGGCATCATTCCCACATAGGCGTTTTTGAGCTGCAAATGGCCTAGGCGTTTTTGAGCTGTAAAAAAAACGCAGGAGCAGGGCGTTCTGAAGCTCCTAAAACACAGCTGTAAAAACGCTCGACCTTAAAAAACGCGCAACAACGCTCACCGCGGTGCTTTTGAGCTGCAGGGATTTCATAAAAAATCTCATTGGTCACTGTAGCCTCTGTAAACACAGGAAATTCCTGTCTGGACATTTCAATTTTACCCAGAAGTGCTTTGCAAAGCCGTGTGCTTGTGAAGAGAGAGAGAGAGAGCAGACAAGATGTCTAATGTTAATGCTGTGTCCCAGGCTGCCCTGATAACAGCTGTTCAGGCTCACCAGGAATTGTGGGATGTGTCCCATGCTCTGCATGGGGATCATGTGAGAAAGATCGCTTTGTGGGAAGGCATTTGTGCAGAAATATACCCCGGCTGGGAAGACACAGAAGAAGAATCCAGTGAAAGAAAAGAAATCAGTAAGTTCCTTTTACTTTGATGCAAGTTTATAACCACTTGCCATCCTTGTCAATTCTGACCTTTTTTACCTACCTGAAAAGCATATTTTTTTGGTATAGAATTACATAGAAACCCCAAAAAACAGAAAATTGTACCATACTTACCGTAATTTTCTTTTCCTGGTGCCTATCCATGGCAGCATACCTGTGACAAGCTCCGCCTTGGCTCCTCCCTCAGGACTAGTGAATATTATAAAAGTAAAGGTTAGCGTAGCCCCCACATTCTCCGTAATATAGAATACCGAGGGTGGGAGCATATGCTGCCATGGATAGGCACCAGGAAAAGAAAATTACGGTAAGTATGGTACAATTTTCTGTTTTCCTGGTGCCTCCATGGCAGCATACCTGTGACAAATAAATAGCTGAGACGGGTGGGATAATGCTTAAAGTGAAAATTTATTCTGAGACGAGTTTAGCTAGAGGAAGAGGTAACAGCTAGCTTCAGCGCGCGTCTGCCAAACTCCACAGATGAGAGAGCTCCTGGATCGACCCTATAGTGTTTCAGGAAGGTGTGTTGTGAAGACCAGGTCGCTGCCCTGCAGATGGTTTCAATCGAGACGTTGGCTCTGGCAGCCCAAGAGGTCGACACTGATCTGGTGGAGTGTGCCCTGATGGTTGAGGGAGGTTCCGTACCTCTCGCCCTGTACGCCTTTTGAATGAGCTTCACAATCCATGAGGCGATTGTCCTTGGTGAGGCTTCCTTGCCCCTGTATTTGCCCCAGGGAATTATGAGTAGCCGGGATGAATTCCTAAATGGTTCCGTGGCTTGTAGGTAGTATCTCAGAGTGGAGGAAACGTCTAGCTCGCATAGCGAGGCTGGATCCTGGTCTGTGAAAGTTGGAAGCGTCCAGAGTTCCGACATGTTTGCTGTGGAGGCAACCTTGGGGATGAATCCCGGGACTGTCCTAAGTTCGACCCTATCGGGGAAGAACAGGATGTGGTCCTGATCTGCTCCTAGGGCTTGGAGCTCTGAAACCCTCCTGCCGGAGGTTATAGCTAACAGGAAAGTCAGTTTCAGGGTTAGGTTCCACAGAGAAATAGATTTCGAGGGGGCAAAAGGGTGGCCTGTGAGGGAGTCCAGAACGACGCAGAGATCCCAGGTAGGGAAGACTCTCTTAGCTGGTGGGCGGATCTTTTTGACAGCTTTAAAGAATTGTATGATTAAGGGGTCCTCGGCCCACCTCTTGCTGGTTGTTGCCGAAATTGCCGAAACTTGTACTTTCAAGGTACTTAGGCCCAGGCCCGAGTCAAGACCTGCCTGTAGAAACTCCAGGAGCTCGGAAGGTAGTGGTGATTCCGGGTTGAAACCTCTGCCCCTCGCGAAGGAAATTAATTTGTTCCATATCCTGCTGTAGATGCTGCTTGTTGATGGTTTCCTCGTTTTGAGTAGTGTAGCAATGACCCCCGCGGAGCAGCCTAGGGATTGGAACCTCTGCCTTTCAGCCGCCAACAGTGAAGATTCAGCCTCTGTGGATCTGGATGCACGTGATGCCCCTGTGACAGAAGGAGAGGTATTACTGGGATCTTGACAGGTGGCTGGGCACTGAGGCATAGTGCCATGGGAAACCATGGGCGTTTCGGCCAATACGGCAGGATTGCTATCACTGTTGTGGTTTCCCTCGTCAGCCTCGCCAGAAATTTTGGAATGAGCGGGCGAGGTGGAAAAGCGTAGGCTAGGCCATCCGGCCAGGGGGCTAACAGGGCATCTACGCTCTCCGCCTGCGGGTGAGGGAATCTTGAGAAAAATCTCCGCAGTTTGGTGTTGTGAACTGTTGCGAAAAGGTCCAGTTCCGGGAGGCCCCACAGATCTGAGATCCAATCGAAGGTCTTCTGGTTCAGTGACCACTCGTTGGCATCCACGAATTTGTGGGACAGGTGGTCTGCCCTCAGATTCAGACGACCAGGGAGGTAGATTGCCCTTAGGTCTATCAGATTCCTCTCGGCCCATAGCATAATAGGCTCTACTTCCCTCAGCAAGGTGCGGCTGCGTGTCCCACCCTGCCGGTGAATGTAGGCTACTGCGGCTCTGTTGTCCATTCGAAGGAGCACTGGCTTCCCTGCGACTTTGAACTCTAGGGCTAGTAATGCTAGGTAGGCTGCTCGGATCTCGAGGATGTTCGATACTAGGCCAGTTGTGTGGAATGACCATCTCCCCTGCATCGAGATTTGGTCGCAATGTGCCCCCCAGCCCGCCGCACTGGCGTCTGTGGTAATTGTGGTCCAGTTGGCAGGACCTAGCGGGCGAGTCTTCAGAAGGTTGAGCCGCGACGTCCACCAGTGTAGGCTCCTGATCATTAGCCCCGTGAGGCGTATGGATTGTGATAGGTAGCGTCTGGTCCAGAGCCTGAGAAATCCCGTTTGGAAATATCTGAGGTGCCAGTGCGCCCAGGGGACCATAGGTATGTACGATGACATCAGCCCTATCAGGCTCAGGCAGCTCGAGGCCGTCATGCATGTTGTCGAGCTTACTTTCTTCATCCGCCGAATGATGGATGTTGCTTTCTGGAGCGGTAGGGATACCGTGCCGTTGGCTGTGTTGAATAAGGCGCCCAAAAAGATAATTTTCTGTGTAGGGACAAGCTGGCTCTTTTCCAGGTTGATCATCCAACCGAATTCTGCCAGCGTTGATGTTAGGGTATTCCTGTGTTCTATCAGCTGGGCTGGGCTTTCTGCAAGCAGAAGGATATCGTCTAAATAGTGGTAGACTCTGAGACCTAGCTCTCTCAGGGGGGCTATAATGGCGATCAGCGTCTTTGTAAAGACTCGGGGAGATGTGCAAAGGCCAAATGGCAGGCTTTGAAATTGAAGGTGTATCGGCCCCACCACGAATCTGAGGTATTTCTGGAAGGACGGGAGTATGGGGATGTGTAAATAAGCGTCTTGAAGATCCACCGATAGCATCCAGTCTCCTGGTTGAATCGCACGAACTATCGTTTGTAGTGACTCCATCTTGAACTTTTCTAAGTGTATATAGCGGTTTAATCTTTTCAAGTCTATCACGGGCCTCCACCCTCCGTTTTTCTTGGGAACCAGGAATAGGGTAGAGTAAAAACCTGAAAATTTCTCGGACGGAGGGACTGGAATCACTGCGCGTTGGACCTGTAGTGATAGGAGGAACTGGTGTAGAGCCTCCGCCTTCTGAGGGGACCCGGATACCCTTGTTTGGGTAAAGAAGTCCCTTGGGGGTTTGTCCAAAAAGGTCCAGGAGTGTCCATACTTGATTGTGGAAACCACCCAAGCGTCTTTGCACTTCTGTTCCCATATGCCTGCAAAGCACCTGAGCCTGGCGCTCACCGGGATCCTCTGGGCTGACTTGGCGTCAAAAAGGCTTTGACGCATCCTGTGGTGCGGGTAAGGCCCTCTGGCTACGGGTCTTGAGAAACGTGGATTGGGTGCTTCTCCAATTCTGTCTAAAAGCCCTGCCCTGTCTGGATTGCCTGAAGTCCTTATTCTTGAACTGATGGAACCTGGATCCGAAAGTTCTAGTACGTCTGGGCCGCCTGTCTTGAGGTAATAGGCCTGATTTTCCTCCCGTGACGCGGGAAATGGCCTTGTCAAGTTTATCTCCGAACAAGGCCTTACCGTCAAAAGGTATTCTGCACCAATTTTGTTTCAAAGGCGATGTCCGCCGCCCAGGGTTTGAGCCACAGGGCCCGCTTTGCCATCACTGTGTGGAGCATTGATCTGGCCGTGCAGCGAACTGAGTCGATTGCGGCCTCCCCGATGAAGTCTGCTGATAGTTTTATTTCATCTAGAGCCTTAATAATGTCCTCCTTGGGAACTTCTTGGCGGACCGCGGTCTCGATGTTGTCCGTCCAGACTCGGAGGGCATTGGATACAGAAGTCAGGGCTATAGCTGGTTTGCAGGCATTGCCCGCTAAGTGATAGGCCTTTCTCAGGTCCAGATCCATCCTCCTATCGAGCGGATCCTTGAATGAGGTTGAATTCTCCATGGGCAAAGTGACGTTTTTCGCCAGTCTTACTACCGCTGCATCCACTATTGGTGGGGCGTCGAGCATTGCGGAGTCCTCCTCTGAGAGGGGGTAAAGCTTCCCTATACGGTTGAGGGAGAATCTTTTCTCCGTCTTCTTCCACTCCTCCTCTATTACGCCCTTGATCTCCGACATGAGCGGAAAAAAGGATATTTGACGCTTCAGGAACGGGAAATACGTTTTCGGTTGATCGGCCTCTGTAACGGCTTCATCCCACCCAATCGCTTGTTTCACGGCTTGGATGTACGGCTGAACCAGAGAGAAGGCGAAGCCTGAAGTCTCTGCCTCGTCGGAGGATTCCCCTGAGGCAATACCCCGCTCTTGGGGCTTGGATGAGGGGGGTGGTGTTGAGCGATAACCCTCGGCTGTGGAGGGGCCAGGGAGAGAAGCGACCGCCAGTTCTTCCTGGGAAAGAGAGGGTGGGAGTTGCGTTGGAAGTGCCGCTAACAGTTCTGCGACAGAGTGTTTGACCGCCTTTTTAAGCAGGTCTGCTACCTGCAGCCCTTCCGACTCCCTGTCCGCTGCGTATTCCCTGAGACAACCCCGACAAAGCATTTTATTCTGCAGGGGAGTGGCTCCACAGGCTTGACATCTTGGTTGCTGGGGCCTGGGAGAGCGTGAGTAACGGCGTTTTTTGGCTGATGCTTTTCTGCCATCTCCGCGATGCGTGAGCCTGGATGACCTCTCCCTGCTGGGACTGGAGTCATCAGAGTCTTCACGTTGCCTTGAGGTCCCTTTGGACGTCTTCTGGCGTACAGGGCTGAAATACAGAAAAAGGTACCAGCCTGAGTGCACTCTTTTGGATGTATATTTCCTTTCTTTGGTTTAAGGCTTACCTGGGTGTAGGTCCCTACCTTATATGTAGAGTAGGATCTTGGTCGGGCGGCGAGTGGCTCATCTTGGGTGAACTGCAGGGCAAGCAGCTAGGAAGGGTAGGGAAAGGGTTACTACCAGCCTGCTGAGCGGGGGCTAATTTTTAAGTACTGAGGACACGCACATATACTTACACACACACACACGCATGTACCCAAGATAGTAATACTATTATCCCTCCCCTATAGTTCTCCTCCCCCTCCAGCTTTATACATAAAAGCATTTTTTTTTTTTTTTGTCAAATAGGAACCTATGCTACTGTGTATCCCGCGTTTTTTTTTTTTAAGTATTAAAATAAATGCAATTGTGAAAAAAGTCTGGCCCTTAATTACCTGAGAAGTGGGGTGGTGTCCTCTGGAGCTCTCCCTCTTTGCTGACCTCCCTGAACAGCAGCAGGTATATCTCTGAAGCTGCCAGGGGAATAAGAAGGGAACAGAGGTGAAGGTAACGCCTCTGTCCCAGGTGTGTGGTGTGCTCCTGGCAAGGGCTATGTGTTTGCCCTCTGCCAAGATGGCCGCCGCGCCCTCCGCAGCCACCGCGCATGCGCGAACCGGCGGCACCAGGACCCGACGTCCCCGGGCGCCCGCGCATGCGCAGAACGCCGCCGGGGGCCGCCAGAGAGCTGAAAACGGCGCCAGAGAGCGCGCGCTCCCCCCTAAGGAGGATGGGAAGGGAAGAAAAAGAGGATGCAGGGCGTGATGAAGGGGAGCCCGAGGAGGAAAAGGGGGGCATGCCTGGGCGGGGGGGGGGGGGAGGAGGGGGAACGTGAGGGGAAGGAGATAGAGAAAAGGGAGAGAAAAAAATAAAGGAAGCAAATAGGTAAAGGGAAATAGCACAGGTACAAAGGAAAAGGCTACCAAACAATTAATCTCCAAGAGAGGAGGAGATCACTGTTGATAAAAGAAGCTACTATTGGCAATGATGGGTCATAAATGCTAATACATAAAATAGTATAAATTTATTACAAAAAGTTACTTAGAACCTCCAATACCTGATAGAGTGGCTGAATGAGCCAATATCATATAGGTCTCTGGAGTGACAAACAATAGTGCATGAATGAACAACCAGCTCACTGTGTGCGTGTTGGTGACCAACACACAGGGACAAATACAAACATATACCACATAAAATTGAAAACAAAAAACAAAAACAAAAAACAGATGTCCAGACATGTGTGTACGCACTAGTTGGAATTCCCAGCGGTAATGTCACCGCAATATAATAATAAAAACTTTTTTATGTGTATATATGGGAAAAATTCCACTTAGTGCGTCCCCGCGGGGTGTGAAAATAGTGGAGGTGGAAATAACTCCCCCATGTACCTCAGCCATGCTCATACATGGCTGAGGTACATTGATGACGTGTTCATGGTCTGGACGGGGAGCCTTGTGGCCCTCCATGATTTTATCACTGAACTTAACATCAATGATCGCAACATACGATTAACATATGTCTGTGATAAAACACAAATCTCTTTCCTTGATCTGAAAATTGGTAAGAAGAATGGGAAAATAACTACCTGTACCTTCCGCAAGGAAACGGCCGCCAACACCCTATTGAGAGCAGACAGTCATCATCCACTTTGGCAAAAGAACGGGATCCCTACTGGCCAATTTATGAGGATTAAACGCAACTGCTCTGAAACCTCAACCTACTATGCGGAAAGCAAAGACCTATATCAAAGGTTTCGGGAAAGGGGATATTCCCATAAACAGATCAAATTGGCTAAACTAAAGGCAGCACAGAGGAGCAGAGTTAGCCTACTCTCAACCGATAAAAATGACACAAAAAATGAACCATCTGGACCGGTGAGGATGATCACTACATATGGCCCCCAATGGGGCAATGTAAGGAAGATACTAATGAAGCATTGGAATGTTCTGACCAGTAATAGATCCTTGGCCAAAATTGTTGGTGAAACCCCCATGATGGTGGCACGAAGAACCAATAACCTAGGTGACATCCTAATTCGATCTGAATTCATCAAACAACCAAACACTTCATGGCTATCAGATTACCCACGCAGCATGGGAATGTTTGCATGCTCTAAGTGTCAAATATGCCCATATGTGGACCGAACAGATACATTTAAAGATGCCCTAGGACAGAAAGTATATGTAATTAAAGATCTAATTAACTGCTCCACTGAGAGGGTTATTTACATGTTAACCTGTCCCTGTCATAAAATCTACATCGGGAAGACAAAGAGACAACTACGAATAAGAATCGGAGAACATCTACGTGACATCAAAAAAGAAAAAATGAGGAGACAAGTAAACCCCGAAAAAATGCATGAAAGCCCGGTAGCAAAACATTTTGCTGAATACCATGATGGGAAACCGGATGGTTTAAAAGTAAAGGGGATATATGCACTAAAACTGTCAGCCAGAAGAGGCGACTTTGATAAAATCTTACTACAGAAAGAAAAATGGTGGATCTTTTCTCTCAAATCTCTGGCCCCCATAGGAATGAATATTGAAATGAATCTACAATCTTTCCTTTGAAAGCCAGTCATTCTTATCATCTTTAAATTTTCCACCATATAGGCTATATGATACTTTACACTGAGAAATCTACCAGTAAAGTCCTATTCTTTCTTGGTATATAGTATTAAATATATAATATATAAGAAAAAATGCTGGGCTCATTGTCTTCCAACTAGATCAGTCTTCCAACCATTACTACCATTATTTTCTATTTTTTATCTAATTTTCTATTTATTCTATATATATATTTTTTTGTTCTTTATCCCACATCAATTCAATCTATTCCATGTCACAGAATATATATATATATAGAAAATTTTTTTTTATTTTCCACTATTATCTTACTGAGTATGATCCAGCTAACACAATAATGGCTGTTAATAAGCTAGATCATTTCACTAATCATACAGACATATACCCTTATTGGGGGGTAAAATAATCTTTCTCATACTATGTATAGAAATCGCCGGTATTATTCGGCTATGCCTGTACATAATATCTCTGCTTGATAAATCCTTCACCCCACCCTTCCTTGGTCTCTCCCTCCCTCCCTCTTCATTTACATAAACCCTTTTTAAAAAAAACTAGGTAATTGCTGGTTTTATGTTCATGTTTTTGCCATACTTTATTATTTTTCCTTTTTGTTTGTTTTTTAACATATACAGTATACCTACTTACTGGAAATAGTGGAGAGGTTACACTTTGTCTGTATATATTAGTCCTTGTTCTCCGGATATATGTCTGTCATTTTTTCCGAGAACAACAATTAACCCAAGACTGCCATTAACCCAAGATATCAGTTCCAACACACGGGATGTAATCCATCTATCTAACCATGTAACTTGAGGACATTAAAACACTCATCCAGGAGGGGGCGCGCGTCCATGGCACATATAGGAGCAGCGCACGCCAACCCCCCTATTGTCCAGAAGAAGCTACGCGATTACGTCCAGCGAAACGCGTTGACGTCAGAGGTCCAGGACGTTCTGTGTGTCGGATCCCCCGGAGCAGGCTGTAGCGGTAGATGGGACATGGAGACACTCCAAAACACATAGGTGCCAACTACTCCTATTCGGACAATACACGGCACTGCAGTGGTCTCCTTAAAAACCTTTTCTTGCAACTACGACTGCTCCATGAACCTTGAGTCTCTCTCCCGCTACGATCCACAGTTGATTGCACTATTACCGCACATGAAGTAAAGAGGAAAAAAACGCCATCCCATCACGGACACGGCGGATACGGTAATGTGCAACAAATCTGATATATTTGGAGACTATCTTTAGATCTATATGACTGTATTATCTTGAGGAATATACTCCAACATCTCATCAAGCGGTAGACTGAAAATAACCCTATCGATGCCTGGTCTAGAAATTCATATATGAAGATATACCAGTAATTAACATTATTTCCAGTTTTGAACCATCTTTTACCATCCTGGCATCAACTACAGGACTATAATTTATTTATTTTTATTTTTTTGATACATCAGCAGTCCATCGTGTCATGATGTTGTCGTTCCTGTGAGATATTATTCGATATTTCATATATAATTACTGTCCATTCAGGTTCATGGTTATACAGCAATCCAGTTGCTATCTAGAGTCCCCCTTTGGTTATTTCCACCTCCACTATTTTCACACCCCGCGGGGACGCACTAAGTGGAATTTTTCCCATATATACACATAAAAAAGTTTTTATTATTATATTGCGGTGACATTACCGCTGGGAATTCCAACTAGTGCGTACACACATGTCTGGACATCTGTTTTTTGTTTTTGTTTTTTGTTTTCAATTTTATGTGGTATATGTTTGTATTTGTCCCTGTGTGTTGGTCACCAACACGCACACAGTGAGCTGGTTGTTCATTCATGCACTATTGTTTGTCACTCCAGAGACCTATATGATATTGGCTCATTCAGCCACTCTATCAGGTATTGGAGGTTCTAAGTAACTTTTTGTAATAAATTTATACTATTTTATGTATTAGCATTTATGACCCATCATTGCCAATAGTAGCTTCTTTTATCAACAGTGATCTCCTCCTCTCTTGGAGATTAATTGTTTGGTAGCCTTTTCCTTTGATCCATTTATGCTAGCTACGGTAATTTACCCCCATTACGGGTTGCGGTCTTCTTGTCACACATGAACCTCTTTGGGTGCTCTTATATTATAGCAACCCAACGCTCCGTATCATATTTCCTGTTTGTTTATAGAAATAGCACAGGTAGCTGCTTGCTCTGAAGTCGCCCGGACCAAATGCCTAACACATGTATCATGCAGAAGTACTCTTACTTAAGAGACATTACCTGCTTGTCCCAAAAGATCCTACAGAAGGGACTCCCCACCTTATCAGCGCGTTTAGCAGCCCAAGAGAGGGGACATGCGTCCGGGAGAGGCTCGAACCCGGCCGGAAGCTGCCGACTGCAGAAGGTAAGGACATCCATCCCAGAATTCACTGCCATGAGGTATGAGGAAAAAAAGGAGAATGTGGGGGCTACGCTAACCTTTACTTTTATAATATTCACTAGTCCTGAGGGAGGTGCCAAGGCGGAGCTTGTCACAGGTATGCTGCCATGGAGGCACCAGGAAATATATATTTGTTTTAGCCAAGACCTTATAGAATACAATGGTGGTCACTGTAACTTATCTCAAACGTAGCTATCATGTCACCCATCCAAATTGTGAAATGGAGTTATTGTGCTTCATTTATTTAGATCTTGCACAAATGTTGGCAGCAATACCTCACATGTGTGGTCCGAACACCATTTCCATATGTGGGTGGGACTTGCGTATGCTTTCACTTCTGCGTGCCCTCTCGCCGCAAGTAGCAGAACAGCTGCTATAATCGTTTGGGCACTAAAAGAATGGTATCTGAATGATGCCTGTAGCTGTACCCATCATTTAACTATCCGCGTATATCATTCTGAAATCCCTGTCCAAAGTCAGTCAGATATCCCTGCACCCCTTTTACAGAGATATACCTTGGGTGGCAAGTGGTTAATGTAAAAGAAGATTGCATCTCAAACCCTTTTTTTTTTATGTAGTAAAGAAATTGCAAAAGAGATGGAAGTCCCTGCGTGATCGCGTCCGCAGGGACCTGACTGAAGAGGATAAAGCGTGCAGAAGTGGAGCACCTGCCAAAAAAAAAAAAAAACATGTTTACTTCAGGGAACTCGCCCAGCAGTCTTTCATATTTATTTTTTTTTGGTAATGAAAAGCCAAAAATGATGTTACGCCATGAGAATCGTGATCTATCTTCTAAGGCAGGTATATCAAACTGGCCGCCCTCCAGCTGTTCCAAAACTACACGTCCCATCATGCCTCTGCCTGTGAGAGTCGTGCTTGTAACTGAGAGAAATCCTTGCAATGCCTCATGGGACTTTTTGCAACAGCTGGAGGGCCGCCAGTTTGACACCCCTGTTCTGAGCCAAAGAAATGTGATTCTCCTATTCAGCAAAATCATGCAGCTCTAATGGACATTGCCTTTCAGGCGGTATTCTATATGTCTATTGATTACTTACATTTTGTATTGTCTGCAGCACAACCTCAAATGTATCCCCTGCGGCTGCAGCAAGTTCAAACACACAACCCAGCAGTCCCAACAGTCCCACAGATGAGAACCCACATTCACCAAATGCGGATGTACCTGCATGTCTAGATGAGGTAACTGCTTATGTCTGCCTATCTACCTGTCTATGGGCTAGATTCAGGAAAGAGATAAGACGGTTTATCTCCAGGTAAGCCGTTGTATCTCTACGTCTGAGCCCTCCTATCTATGCGACAGATTCATAGAATCTGTTTCGCGTAGATTTTTCTTAGATCTGACTTGCGTAAGTCTCTTATGCTGTCGTATCTTATTTTAATATGACGCTAGGTGGTGTTCCCGTAGAAAATATGCAAATGAGCGTATACGTCGATTCCCGAACGTGCGCCCGGTCAGCGTATCTGTTTACGCCATTTAAGTTAGGCTTACACCTGGCCTAAAGTTATCCCTGCTATATGATGCGCAGTCAATGTAAAGTATGGACGTCGGGATAGACGTCGTTTGCGTAAGTCAATTTTGAATGGGGATGGGCGTATGTTACGTTCATGTCGCTTTCAGTGACAATTTGCAACGTGATTTGGAGCATGCGCACTTGAAAACTTTCAACGCCGGCGCATGCGCAATACGTTTGGAGTGTGATCATGCTTCATTAAAATAATAGACGCCCCCTACCCGCCCAATTTGAATTACAACGGACCATTGACGGTACATCGCCACAACTTTACAGGTAAGTGCTCAGTGAATAAAGCACTTCACTGTAAATTGTGGCGGCATAATGTAAACAGCATACGCTACCTCTGCACAAAAAGAGGGGATTCTACCTGAATCTAGATCTATGTCTTTGTCTGTCTGTCCATGTACATGTTAATTATAGTTTTGGTTAATTTTTCAGGATTCGTTCCCAACGGAAGTAGCACCTGCCAGTCGGGTAACTACAGAAGCAAGGGGTCGGGGTGGTCTCCTTGGCCGTGGCCGTGCAAGTCAGCCGAGGGGTGGCTGTGATGACCCGTTGTTATCACTGCTGCAGCAAGTGCGGGAGGAGAGGCGCAGTGTGGATGGATTTCTAGATCCTAGCAATCCACGCAGCACATTTTGCAGAAGTCTCTATCCTATCCTGGAGGACATTGGGGGAGACCAGGAGAAGACTTGTATGAGTTTCTTGTACACAGTTGCAAATGAATTCCGTGAAGCAAAATTAAATGGTGGCCCCATACCAAAATTCCAATTAATTAATACTCTTGCTCCGCCAACGGCCCCTGGCACCTCAGCAATGCAACCATCCCCCTATTATCCCATTCCTCCCATTCCCCCCCGACCTACACCATCTTATTCGCATATGTTGTCCCAATCCTATGAAGATTTCACCCCAGCCACCTCCTCCCATTTCCCTTCCCCGTACTCTGCACCCCGCTACCACCAAGAATCATGGAATGAGCGCCAGCCCCAATCTCGTCCCAAATCCCCACATGCCCATGGAGATCAAGTCTCCACCCCCACGTATCACCAGCTTGGATAATTTTTTTTTATTTTATAATTAATATTTCTTTCTTTACAAAAATTGTTCAATTGTTTATTTTTATGATGCAAAAAAACACTCCTTTTCCCTCTGCCTTCAGACGGGCGTATGCTAGCCCTTTTTGGGCTTAGCATACACCCGCCTGAAGGCAAAGGACTGAAAATGGGCTAGCATACGCTTGCCAAGATGCAGAGGGCAAAGGACTCCTTTGCTCTCTGCCTTCAGACGGGAGTAAGCTTGGCCTTTGCCCTCTGCCTTAAGGCACGCGTATGCTAAGGACTCAAAAAAGGATAGCATACGCTTGTCAGCATGAAAAATAGACATATGAAAAGATATTTTTTTTAGACAAATGCTTATTTCCAAAAAACACAAGAAAGTTATACTGTATACATCTTTATTCAAAATTTAGCTCTATCTGTATAGAAGTTAGCTGTATCAGAATCCATGTGTCTTCAAATTTTGTCTTTCACACAAAATCATTCTGCCATGACACCTCTCCTTCTGGGGATTCAAAAAATGCAGAAAACTGGTTGCGAATGCTCATGACCCGTGCCGTTGAGCGTAGGTCCATAAATTGCACCCTCTGTGATTGGTGACTGGGCTCCGGATCAACGTTGCTGCTGTCATTGTCCCTAAGAAAATTATGGAGAACACAGCAAGCCAGAACAACTTTAATGGCGTTCTCTACATCAAGATGTATGCTTGTTAGTAAAACACGCCATTTGGCTGTGCACACCCCGAATGCACATTCCACAACACGGCGTGCACGGCTGAGTCTGTAATTGTATATTTTTTGCTGCCGGTTGAGACCATAGCCGCTGTATGGCCTCATGAGGTTTTCGGCCAAACCTAAGGCCTCGTCTGCCACCATAACTAGAGGCAAACTGGGTTCCTCAGTGCAGGGTAGAGGCCTGCTTTCTGGGATGTTCAGTTGTCCCGCATGAATACGGCGTCCAAAGGCCGACTCGCGGAAGATACGGGCGTCACCTTGGCTGCCATAAGCTCCCACATCCACCAAAAGAAATCTGAGGTGTGCATCTGACAATGCAAGTAGGACCACGGAAAAATATTTTTTGTAGTTGTAATATGATGATCCTGAGTGCGGAGGCTTCCTCACCCTGATGTGTTTCCCATCAAGGGCATCTATGCAATTTGGGAACTGTGTCTTCTCTCAAAACGTGTCAACAACAGATTCCCAGATCTCCTCTGTGGGCTCTGGCATGACAACGTTATGCAATTCCTCCCATATTGCCACACGTTTCCTTCACTACTGTGGAAACAGTTGTTACACCAAGAAGAAAGTAATGGTGTAAGGTTGCATAACTCTGTCCAGTTGCAAGGTACCTAAGAAAAACAAAAAATGGACATATTGAAAAAAATACAAATAAAAATAAGTCCTAAATCTAACCTAACCATAACCCTAAACCCTAACCCTATCCCCTATCACAGAACCCTAAACCCGAATCATAACCCTATCCCCTAACCCTAACCTCTATACAATAACCCTATCCCCTAACCCTATCCCAGAACTCTAACCCCTAATTCTAACCCAATCACCTAATCCTGAACCTCTATCCAAGAACCCTAACCCTATAACCAGGGCCGGCGCAAAAAGTAGTCGGATTAGGCAGCCGCCTATAGCGCACTGACACCTAGAGCGCAAGTCTGGCTGCTGTGTATACACAGCGCTCTGTCGTGGTGATGTCACAGCCTTGTGTATGTGTAGAGCTGAGCCGGGTGTCAGTAACGGGATAGACGAGTGCGAGGAGGGGAGGAGTGCAGAGACGGCGCTGCTCAGTCAGTCACTGGGGAATGCAGATTTTTAGTGGAGCCGCTCTGCAATAGAAGTGTATGGGAGCCATCTGTGCTCCTCTCCTTCCTAGGCACAATACACAGAGCAGCTTACAACTGAAGTGTCTTCCGCCCAGTTCCTGACATTCATCCTGGGCACTGACTAGCTTGGGGGGGGGGGGGTTTGCCACAGATCCGTGTATAAGGATACACACAGTTCCTGGGTCTGTAAACCCGCTGTGCCCATTTTGAGGGATTCCCACCATCCCTGTGGTGAGTTGTGAGGTTTGGACACCCGCTGTACCCATTGTGTGTGGTTCCCACCATCACTATGCTCAGTTCTGGGGTCTGTACACCTGCTGTGCCCATAATGAGGAGTTCCCAATGATAAGCTGCACTGATGGAGGTTGCACTCTATATATCCAGCCTAGAGCACACAATAGTCAGTGTCGCCGTACTGATGGCCCCACCACCTCCAGGCTCAGTGACTGCCCCCCCCCCCCCAAAAAAATGGTAGCAATCAAAAATAGGTGGGGTATACATGGGCAGGAAAAAGAGGGTGGGGTCAGGGGTAGAGCCAAAGGGGGGCGCAAAATGAGATTTCGCCTAGGGTGTCAAAAATCCTTGCACCAGCCCTGCCCCTAACCCTATCCCAGAACCATAATCCCTTACCATAACCTGTATCCAAGAACCCTAACCCTATCCCAGAACCCTAACCCTATCCTCTAGCCCAGGGATCCTCAAACTATGGCCCTCCAGCTGTTGTAGAACTACAAATCCCATGAGGCATTGTAACACACTGACAATCACAGACATGGCTAGGCATGATGGGAATTGTAGTTCCTGAACAACTGGAGGGCCGTAGTTTGAAGACCCATGCTCTAACCCTATCACCTAACACTATCGCCTAACCCTATCACCTAACACTATCGCCTAACCCTATCACCTAACCCTAACCCATATGTGTTTTGCACATACCTGAGTGTCACTAAGAGCCGTTCCTCCGGTGAAACCGAGTTGCGCATTGCAGTGTCCATCCTGGTCAGCCTCGGTCTGAGCCTCTCCAAAAAGTCATCGAATCGTGACACTGACATTCTTGTAAAGTTAATAAATTTGTTGGGATAGATACGCAATTCAGAATACAGATTGTGAAAATAGCCCGTTGACACCCGATGGGAGACCATAGGATGCACCCACTATTGATGCCGTCTCCTGCTTCTCTCCTCCTCCTGTCTCCTCCGTTGCCTCCGCAAGGCAATCAGAATGATCGCCTCATCTACTTTCTGCAGGACGGGATCCATATTTCTCCTCAAATAAGACAAGATGCCAAAAATTTCTAATAACTAAAATATGCTGTCTCCTCTCTCACTATCTCTCTCTCTCTCTCCAAACAAAATGGCGCCGACACATGCTCTGTTATGTTTTCTGATGCATTGTGGGAAATTTGGGAGTGTATATAGCCTAGAGATTTTTTTTTCAAAAAAACGCTGCCTTTTTTTTAAAAAATGCGCAAAAACGCGCATTCAAAAACGCGGTAAATTTCGCATTTTTAACGCAAATTTTTCCAAGCATACCTAGCTGTTTTACAGCTCACTTTTAAAACGCCAGTGGAAATGAAGCCTTAATGTGGGACGGTTTTATTCACTTTTTTTTTTTACGGATTGCTTCTGATCATTCAGGCATTCTAAATTTGTGTTTTGGTTCTAGGTATTTATTTTATACCATCCTCATTGTCAATATTCACGTTCACTTTATTATTGTTCACTTAGCGCTGTACCTCGTTTTATATATTATTTTTATAGTTTGGTATTTAACTTTTTGGTACTGGCAGCTTCATATCTCACTTTCATTGTGAAAATTTCTTTATTTTGACACTTGTCTAGCGCAGTGTTTTCCCAGGGTTGTGTTTCTTCTTTTCTAGAATCACATACCTGTACATGATTTTGTAGAGCTGGGCCGCCGTGCTGCAGTATACGTACGTGTGGCGGTCCGGAAGTGGTTAGAGTGCAATTCCAATCTAATTGTAACTATGTTTAAAAATGTCCCCTCATCACTTGCTGACAAACCTTTGAAAGAAAAAAATGGTATACTTACTTGCTTTCTGGGTGCTCCGGTCTAGTCATGTAATCCCCTTTGTCAGTGATTGTGCTAAAGAGTGGCTGGGAAGTCTGGGAATGATGACATGACCCATAGACTCCCATGCCTCAGCTGTTGTCGCCACACATGCCTCTTCCCTGCAGCTGCTGCTGACTGACACAGGGGAGCTGGCTCACATGACCACAAGGGAGAGGACAAAAGAGTATACACATTTCTTTACACAGGTTAGTCAGCATAGCAGGTGGGACTTTTTTTTAGGAGTAGTTAGTGTTAGGCAAGAATTCTGTTTTAAACCAAAAGGCATTAATTGCTATGATAGGGGATATTTACATTCCCTGTGATAACAAATGATAAAGAAAAAAAAATGAAAGGGACAGTGTAAAAATAAAATAAAAAATAAATGATAATAAAAAAAAATTAAAAGCACCCCTGTCCCCCCTGTACTCATGTGCAAAGGCGAATGCAAGTATAGGTTTTCGTGTCGAATGTAAACAGCAATTAATCCATGCATGCGAGGTATCACTGAGAACGTCAGATCAAGGGCAGTAATTCTAGCAGTAGACTTCCTCTGTAAATCTGAAGTGGTAACCTGTAAAGCCTTTTAAAAAAGGTATGTAGTTTGTCATCACTGCATGGGTGTGCGCAATTTTAAAGCATATCGCGTTTGGTATCTATGTACTCAACATAAGATCATCTTTTATATTTTACCAAACATTTGGGCAGTATAGTGTTTTTTTCCCCAAAAAATTGCGCTTGGAAAATCGCTGCGCAAATACTATGTGAAAAAAAATTGTAACATCCAACATTTTAATCTGTAAGGCCTCTGCTTTAAAAAATTTATATTTTGGAGGTCGTGTTGCATCTCATCTCCTTTCAGCTGTTTGTGGGTCAGCATGCTGTTTGTGGAGCTGACGAGGAGACCAGGGAGGGTACAATAGTGTTCAGTGAGGGATCAAGTGGGTCCGGTGCCAGATGAGCCAGTAAATCGACCGGGAGAAGGATCTTTACAGGGTAACTGTAGGGAGATAGGAGGAAGCACTCACATTGCCTCATTTGTAAATATGGAAATACAGGAAAAAGGGTCCCAAAGGGCGACCCAAGGTCGGACTTTAAAGGCACAGTAAACGATAAGGATATAGAAAAATACTAATATTTAATGAAAAATACATACATAATATACAAAAGAAGCATGAAAAACAGATATGAGTGAGCCCTAGTGCGTCAACACATTTCGCTGTTAAGCTTCATCAGGACCCATTCGGGATTCGAAGATAAAGTCCCATAATCCGAAATATGAACGGTTACTAAAATCCTCTGAGGATTTTAGCAACCATTTATAATTTGGACTATGCAATATTTTATCTTTCCATATCTTGATAACACATGGTTTCCTGCTGCCCTCTGCCTAATTAACATTCATATCTTCCCCTGTTTGAGATCATCGTATGAGGATATTTTGAAATTTAATGAGCCTATAGCTGGCCTTTTTTTTATTCTGGCTATGAGAATTTTCTCCCCCGAGCCAGCTCCTACTGGATACTATCCGTTTTCAATACCTGTTGAATAAAGATGACTCCGTTGCAAGACAGTGAGACCTGTCTCCTCTCTTTGCAATTCACGAATCCTGAATGTGTCCTGATGAAGCTTAAACAGTAAAATGCATTGACACACTAGGGCTCACTCATATTTTGCTCGTCAATATATGTCTTTAATCAGTTTTTCATGCTCCTTTGTATATTATTGTATTTATGTTTCATTAAATATTAGTATTTTTCTATATCCTTATTGTTTACTGTGCCTTTAAAGTCTGACCTTGAGTCGCCCTTTGGGACCCTTTTTCCTGTATTTCCATAACTGCAGGGAGCGTTGTGAGAAACGTCCTCTCACATGCCGCTCTTTGCCACGCCCCCCAGGGCCTCTGCTTTTAAAAAATATATAATGTTGGGGGTTCAAAGTAATTTTCTAGCAAAAATAAAATGCTTTTTTCATGTTAACAAAAAGTGTCAGGAAGGGCTTGGTCTTCAAGTAGTGAGAGCGGGTGATGTGTGGCATAAGCTTCTAATGTTGGGCATAAAATGCCAGGACAGTTCAAATACCCCCCAAATAACCTATTTTTGGAAAGTAGACACCCCAAGCTTTTTGCTGAGAGGCATGTTAAGTCTATGGAATATTTTATAAATATATATAGTTTCGGGAAATGTTATTTTATTTTTTACACAGAGTTGTCAGTTAAATGATATATTGCTCAGACATGCCAAGGGTATATGTGAAATGACACCACAAAATACATTCTGCTGCTTCTCCGGAGTATAGGGATACCACAGACTTTGTCAGTTTAGCTGTGTACAGGACGCTGAAAACCAATCACTGCCAGGCTTTCCAAGGGCGTAAATTGTTGATTTCACTCCTGACTGCCTATCAGTTACGGAGGTCATGAAATGGCAACTTGGCACAACCCCCCCCCCCCCCAAAGTAGACACCCCAAGCTATTTGCTGAGAGGCATGTTGAGTATTTTGCAGATCTTGGGGGGGGGGGGGGGGTTATTGTGCCATCTTGGCCTTTTATAGCCTCAGAAACTGTGATAGGTAGTGAGGAAGTGAAAGAAGCAATTTATGCCCTTTGGAATTCTGAAGGCGGCGATTGATTTTTGGGGTCCTGTACGTAGTTGGGTTCCCAAAAAGTCTCTCACATGTGGTATCCCCATACTCGGGAGAATCGGTGAAATGTATTTTGGGGTGGAATTCCATATATACCCATGGCATGTGTAAGCAATATATTATTTCAGTGACAACTTTGTGTAAAAAAAATATTTTGTCATTTTACAATCACTTGTGACAATTTTGTTTTATATTTATGCATCTCAGCAAATTCCTTGGGGTGTCTCCTTTCCAAAAAGGGGTAATTTGGGGTGAGGGGGGTTGTACTGCCCTGTCATTTTAGCACCTTAAGAAACTAAAAGCTGCGTAAATTCCAGTAATGATACCATAGATTGTAGACGCTATAACTTTTGTGCAAACCAATAAATCTACACTTAGAGATTTTTTTGGACCCAAGACATGTGGCCGAATACATTTTGACCTAAATGTAGGACTAAAATTTAGTTATTTTTTTTATAACAAAAAGTAGACAATATATTATTTATTTTTTCCAAATTTTGCGTTTTTTTGTTTATATCGCAAAAAAATGTAATCCCACTGGTGATCAAATACCAAAAGAAAGCTTTATTTGTGGGGGGAAAAAGGTTGTAAATTTTGTTTGGGTACAGCATTGCATGACCGTGCAATTACCAGTTAAAGCAGCACAGTGTCAAATTGCAAAAAGTGCTCTGGTCAAGAAGGGAGTAAAAGACAAAGTTCCATCTTTTTTGAGAATCAGATCAGTGAGTACCCTTTGGGCCTCAGGCATTCATTTCTCAGATTTACATAGCTACCACCTTCTGTGTACATGTTAGCCATGTTCTACTGCTCAAGTTTTGGACACCCCTCTTGCCTTTAGAGTTAATCCTGTGTCACCCAACAAACTATAAGAAAATAGTATTCTTGTACTTACCGTGAGGTCCTTCTCTGGAAGCACATTGGGTGACGCAGGTTCAGCCCCTCTGTCTTTATGATTCACTCCTGCTACTGATTTTTTTTTTTTTTTTTTTAAACTGGAACATGATGGGAGTGGGAAGGGTTTTATATACCCGACAAACAGTTTTGTTGGCTAGTGTTCAAAGATTGTAGACAGCAGTGTAACACTCTCCACTCAAATTAACCTTTTTTTCTCCAGTGAACTACTTTGATATGTCCATGTAAAGAGTGCAAGAATCCTGGCTAAACGATTCGCCCAACATTTGGATATTTAAAATATTCTCCACCTTCAGTTGCTTATTTTTGCACAGAGGTTGTTTTTTCTATTTGCCATAACTCCTGCTTTGTCACTTTTACAAAATGCTAAACAGTGTTCTAAGAATGTTGCAACCACAACTGAATAATTGTCTGCTTCTGCTTAAAAATGTTTACAATCCAGTGGGAGAGAAGGCAAGCAAAACTAGTTCGAGACCTAAAGATTTATTGTAAGGCGAAGTGTACGTCTGCGTGAAATGCGTCAATGGTGTCCCCTGCCCGTGGAGCTGCGATATTCGTTTTTTTTTATAAATCTGCTTGCAATTTCCATAAAGTTGTGTGGTCATCCGTCTTTCAATGAACATTTACTACTTGGAACCCCAGAGGACACAAGACAAAAAAAAAAAATACAAAGGTATTCTCAAATAGTCTTAAATGTATTTTTACCTTCTTCATTAGCATGTTGTAGAAATGCAGTGATAACAGCGCCAATGTTTTTTACAGCAGTAACAAAGCCTTCCTTTAAACCCATTTGACACAGGTGCCCTAAAATAGGAAATGAGATAATAATGAGATAATTAAAGCACCAATTTACCACTGAAAGAAATATTTTGCTCACTCAAATATCATTGCCCAGAAGAAAACCAACACTCCCTTTATATTTCCAAAAACACTGACAGGATTACCTGTGACACAGGGGAGCCTATATTTAAAAAGGGATGAAAGTTTTTACCAAGTAACTATAGACCTGTTAGTTTAACGACTATATTCAGGAAGATATTGGAGAGCTTAAAGCGACACTAAAGTTAAAAACATAAAAAAACACACAGTGGCCCCAATCCACATCTTCTGGGGTGCCTCGGTAGCTGTCATGGCTCCAACTCTGCAAGAGCTTACCACCTTCATGCAAGCTCACTCCCATGGTGGAAAGCTCTTGCGGGTGCGCTCCCGTGATACAGCGTCGGGCATAGCCGCCGACTGCATCACTCGGCCCCGCCCCCGGCGCAACGCGTTATTGGTTGTGATTGACAGCAGCGCCAGCCAATCCGTGTCGGATGTTTTTTCACTCTAATGCATAGGATGCATTAAGGTGAAAAACATTTACCTTTACAACCCCTTTAATAGAAGACCACATAGGGGTGCAGACTGAGAGCTCCGATTAAAAATACTCCTTTATACCGATCCTGGGGGGAAATCCTTCTCCTACCACACCAAGCTACCCACCGTGTTCCGCACTTCATCCGCCTCCATGTTTCAGCCGAAACTAACCTCCGGAGCCCTGGCAAAGCTGAACAAATTTCACGAGGAGCAGGACCTGGTGTAGAAAGATGGCGTTGCTCCAATTCAGGAGGAGGAAGAACTACCCTCATCTCAAAGATGGAGGAGGTGAAGGTCGACATATCTGTCATTAGGCAAGACATACATAAACTGCAACCGAACGCAGGGTCAGACGTATGGAGGATGAACAACCACCGATGCAGGTGACAATTGAAAGGCTGCAGCACCAGCTTAATACTGTTCTCAGCAAGCAAGATGACATGGCGAACAAACTCTGCTGCAGACCCACAAATCTCCGTTTTGTGGGTCTGCCCGAGAGGTCTGAAGGCTCTGACCCCCCACCCCCCCCACGTTCCTCGAGAACCTGCTAACCCAAACCTTCAGCAGAAAGGCCTTCACCCTAACAATTGTAGTGGAGCGCGTTCATCGCCACCCACCCAGTGGTGCCTTATCTCCAAGTTCCGAGATGGGGATGCTATCCTGCGGTTAACCCGTGAACAAGGTAACATCTCCTTCGACAACATCCGCATTGCTGTGTTCTCGGATTTCTCAGCTGAGGTGCAAAAAGAGGAGGGTGCGGTTTGTCAAGGCCAAGTGGCAACTACACATCCACCATCTGACGTATGCAAGGTTATTCCTGGCAAGATTGCAAGGTTTGTGATGGCAAGGCCCAGTTCTTTAAATATCACAATGCAGTACTGTCGTGGTTGGAGCACAGACGCGGCTTGACCTGACCCCCCCACCTAACTCTCCAGTTGTCACCTTTCTATGCCACCTTCTGACCATGACTCCTCTGCCTTGGTCCCCACTGTTTCAGCCCCGAATCATCCAACTATACGTGAACCGTAAGTTGGGCTTTGCCCATTCCTGCTCCCACCTGCATTACTTAGAATCTGCACGGCTAGTGCTGGGGCTGCCCATACCCATTGTTCCCATTCAGCTGCCTGGAAGCACTTTAAACCCCCCTTTTTTCCCCTCCATCCTTTCCCCCATACCCTATTGATCCTTGCAAATCTCAGATGCCCCCTCTGTACCCCTTGAACTCTTGGAAACTTTCCACCCTGCATCGTTGTTTACTCTTCAGTTACTAGCTGCCCCCAAGACCTCAACGGTCACACTTGAAACTATGCTTTTTTTCCAGCCCTGGTTATTACCACAGACAAGCTTTGTTTCCCTGGCCATCCTCTGCCCCCACGGCTTTGGAGGGCAGTAGTTTGCCTGCACCGGATCAGCATGACAAAACTAACCAACCAGCTGGATACTGGTGCAAGTTACAGTTGAGATATTTGCCAGCACACCATGGAACGACAAAAATAGCGTCTAAGCAGGTGATTTATTGCATGATCACAACACAAAGAGCTCATTGGAGTTTGACCATTCCTCTTAGTTCATTGGGTTTGTTGTCTCTGTTTGAAGAAATGTACAGCCACTGGTTTATTGTGGTCAATTTACGCATCCTCATCTGTCAGGGCGAGTCTAATATCACTTCTATGTTTTCTATGTTTTTTAAAAAAAGGATTTTTTAATACAGCTTACCTGTAAAATCCTTTTCTTGAAGTACATCACGGGACACAGAGCAGCAAGCCATTACTATGCGGGTTATATGGTCTACCTTTAGGTGATGGACACTGGCACACCCAGACAGGAAGTCCCCTCCCTATATAACCTCTTCCCCCTTCGGGAGTACCTCAGTTTTGTAGCAAGCAGTAAGACATCTAATGAATTCCCCAAAAGAGGGGTGGGTGCTCTGTGTCCCGTGATGTACTTCAAGAAAAGGATTTTACAGGTAAGCTGTATTAAAAAAACTGCTGACTGCAGTACCGCCCGCCCGAAGGCAGCCTCGGCGTTCCTTCTAACGTCCAGCTGATAAAATCTTGTGAAGGTATGGACAGGCGACCACGTCGCTGCCCTACAAATCTGAGCCATGGAGATCTGGTGATGTGCCGCCCACGAGGTACCCATGGCTCTCGTAGAATGTGCCTTTATCGACAAGGGAGGAGGAACCCCCTTCAATCCATAGGCCTGAATAATCAATTGCCTGATCCACCTAGCAATAGTTGCTTTAGCCGCTGCCTGACCCTTCTTGGGTCCGTCCGGTAAGACAAAAAGAAAGTCGGTCTTCCGAATTCCTTCCGTGGCCTTCAGATAATATCTCATGGCCCGGACAACATCCAGGGTATGCAGCAACCTCTCTCTAGCTGACGAGGGCTTAGGAAACAATGCCGGTAGAATCAGGTCTTGGTTCAAATGAAAATCCGATATGACTTTAGGAAGAAAGGAGGGATGTGGGCGTAACACGACCCTGTC
Source organism: Rana kukunoris (assembly GCA_029574335.1). Taxonomy (NCBI): domain Eukaryota; kingdom Metazoa; phylum Chordata; class Amphibia; order Anura; family Ranidae; genus Rana; species Rana kukunoris. Next base: position 205,742,909 of record CM056053.1, read on the forward strand.
CTTATGAAATATAAGATAAGGCTCCCTGCATGACAGGGCAGCGAGCTCCGACACCCTCCTAGCCGAGGTCATAGCCACCAGGAACATTAGCTTCCTGGTGAGGAGTAGCAATGGAACCAACGGTTCAAATGGCTGCTTTTGCAGGGCCGAAAGGACTAGGTTCAAATCCCATGGGCAAAGGGGGGATCTGACCGGAGGATTTATCCGCAATGCCCCCTGAAGAAAGGTCTTGACAAGTGAATGATTGGCTAGAGGTCTCTGAAAAAGGACCGACAAGGCCGAGACCTGCCCCTTGATTGTACTCACAGCTAGGTTCTTATCTATTCCAAGCTGAAGGAACTCCAGGATCCTGCCAATAACGTACTTACGAGGATGCCAACCCCTCTTCCCGCACCAGGTGATGTATGTTCTCCATACTCTGTAATATATGGCCCTGGAAGCCGGCTTTCTAGCCTTAATTAAGGTAGAGATCACCTGGCTGCAAAGGCCCCTGTCCCCAAGGACTAGGGACTCAGCCGCCAGGCCGTCAAACTTAGACGATGTAAGGCAGGGTGGTGGACCGGACCCTGGGACAGCAGATCTGGACGAAGCGGGAGAGGCCAGGGTTTTCCCACCGACATCTTTAGGATTAGGGAGAACCAAGACCTCCGTGGCCAGGCAGGGGCCACGAGAATCATAGGTTTGCGCTCCGCCTGAACCCTGCGGAGAAGGCGGGGCAACATCTGTAACGGAGGGAAGGCATATGGGAGGGAGAACTGGTGCCAAGAGCACACTAATGCATCGTTTCCGCAGGCTAACGAGTCCCTTGTCCGGGATACGAACCGGCTCACCTTCCTGTTGAGCCGCGAGGCCATAAGGTCCACATCCGGTGACCCTAACCTCCGGCAAATCTCTCGAAAAACCTCGGGATGGAGAGACCACTCCCCTGGCAACACCTGTTGGCGACTTAAAAAGTCGGCTTCCGTGTTGTCCACCCTGGGAATAAATATTGCCGAGATGCACGGGACCTGTGCCTCTGCCCAATAGAATATCTGGTCCACCTCTGATTGAGCCACACGGCTCTTCGTGCCCCCCTGGTGATTTATATACGCCACCGCCGTGACGTTGTCCGACTGTATTCTCACCGGAGACCCCCGTAATCTGGCGGTCCAGGCCGCCAGGGCCAACGTGCCGCTCTGATCTCCAGCACATTGATAGGGAGGCTCCTTTCTGTAGCCGACCATCTGCCCTGTAGGGCGCAGCCCTCTAGGATCGCCCCCCAGCCCCAACGGCTGGCATCTGTGGTGACTATCCTCCAGGATATAGGACTGAAGGACCTTCCCTTCAGCAGATTCCGCGGTCTCAACCACCAGCAAAGGCTCTGACGTGCCCGGGGAGGTAAGACCAAGGGAAAATCCAATCCCTGAGGTCTTCTGTTCCAAGCAAAAAGTATGGCCTCCTGCAGTCTTCTCGAATGGAACTGCGCGAAAGGCACGGCCTCGAAAGTGGCCACCAACCTGCCCAAAAGGCGCATGCACAGCCGAACCGTCGGCTTCTTTTTGCTCAGGACAGCCCGGACCGCTTCTCCTATGGATACGATCTTGTCCTGAGGCAAGAACACCTTCTGGCGCTCTGTATCGAAGAGCATGCCGAGGTACTCTAAACGTCTCGTAGGCTCTAAGGCTGATTTGTCCCGATTTAGGATCCAGCCCAGAGACTCTAGGTATCGAACGGTTAGGCCGACTGCCTGACCTAAACCCGCCGGCGAGCGATCTATTATCAACAGATCGTCCAGATAGGCCAACACTGTCACCCCCTGGGTCCTGAGATTGGCCAACACCAGAGCCAAAATCTTTGTGAAGACTCGGGGGGCCGTGGCTAGACCAAACGGGAGTGCCACAAACTGGTAGTGTAGATGTCCTACCGCAAAACGCAGGAATCTGTGATGTCCTGGAAATATAGGTACATGAAGGTATGCGTCCTTTATTTCTCTATCGACGCTAGGTAATCGCCTTTCTGCAAGACGGTGGCCACCGATCGAACGGATTCCATTCCAAACGACTGGATCCTTAAGTATCGGTTTACTCGCTTTAGGTCCAGAATGGGCCTGACATTGCCGTCCGGCTTTGGAATAATGAAGAGGTTGGAGTAAAACCCCTGCCCGCGCTCTCGGGCTGGCACCTCTACAATAACCTCCTGCACCAAAAGATGGTTAAAGGCTGCCACCAGAGATCTTTTTTCTGGGTTGCCCGGTAACCTTGACCCTTGAAAATGAGGGGGGGGGGGGTCTCCTGCAATTCGAGCTTGTGGCCCAACGCCACCGAGGAGAGAACCCACCTGTCGGGGACCTTGGCTTCCCAGACCTTTGAGAAGTGCCGCCGTCTTCCCCCTACCCGCAGGAGTGGGGGCGCCCCCTCATAAGGCCGACTTGGGGACCGCCTTGGTTGGTTTACGGAACCACGGCTTCCTGTTACCGGCTGGCTGCCCCTGGACTTTGTTACCCATGCCCGGCCGCCCAGGAGGCCGTCGATACTGCCTAGCAGAAGACAAACCCGGGACGGGTGAGGCTGGGCGCTTAAAGGTAGGGCCCCTAGCCCTCTTCTTCACAGGTAAGAGCGTACTCTTACCACTGGAAATTGACTGGATATAGGCCTCCAGATCCTTCCCGAACAATTTTTCCCCATGGAAGGGGAAACCTGCTAAGAGCTTCTTACACGGGGTCTCTGCTGACCAATTTTTCAACCACAAGAGCCTTCGCATGTGGACCAGAAAAAGTGACAGGCGGGAGGCCTGCTGAATGGAGTCCTTTATGGCGTCAACCGCAAAGCATAGGGCTCTTGGGAGATCAGCTAACCCCTGTGCCTGTTCAGGCGGGATCTCCCTTAAAACCTGCTTAGTTTGGTCCTTGAGGGCCTGGCAAACGCCAATCGCTGCCACGGCGGGCTGAATTACAGCACCAGCCTTGGAAAAGGAGGCCTTTAGAAGTGTCTCTAGACGCTTATCGACTGGATCCTTAAAGGTCTGAATATTTTCGACCGGGCAGGTTAAGGTCTTATTAACACATGCAATGGCTGCATCCACGGTAGGGACCGACCACCTTCTAGCAAACGCCTCCTCCATGGGATAGAGAACTGAAAATCTCTTTGGAGGAACGAAGATCCTGTCAGGCCTGACCCAGTCCTGAAAAAGTAGGTCCTCCAGCAAGGGGTGGACTGGAAAAACTGCATTACCAGACGGGGCCTTTAAGGACCCCAAGGAGGACACTGCAGCCACCTGAGGTTCCGGTAGAGGCATCTTAAAAGCCGCCCGGACCATCTCAGTCAAGGACTGTACCCATAAGTTTTCTGCCTGCCTCCACTGTGGAATCCTCAGACTCAGCGTCTTCTAGGTTATCCTCTGCTGGATCCCCGGGGAGATCCAACACCTCGGGGGAAAGGCACTCTGCATCCGACACCCTGAGCCTAGGTGAAGGGGTTCTGGCCCGTTTCCTGCCCGATAGAGAGTTTGAGATTAAAGCAGTTAATCTGCGTTCCAATCCTGTTAGGGAGGACGCTAACATTTCCTCTGTTATGAAAACAGGTGTTGGTTGATTAGGGCTTGCCACGGCACCTAACAACCCCGATGGCTCACTGAGGGCAGCAACTTCGAGTCTATCAGGAGAAGATGGTACCGCCGAGGTCTGACCCAGATCCTCCGAGCCCGAAGGGGAACCCTTCTGCTTTTTCGCTGCTTTCGCACCTTTAGGAGTTCCCGCGCCCTTAGGACCCATGGTACAAACCTGAGGCACTCCGCAACAACAACTAACTGTAGTAGCCAAGAGGTTTAGAAATTAATTCTAGGGAACTCCCCGATTATCCTAAACCCCTGGGGGTGTCGCAGACACGGACCCCCCTTTTTACTGGTTAGTACTGAGAGCACCCAGATTACTGCCAGGGAAAACATTAAATAAGGCTAATATGACAATTCTTTGAGCACTAAGCTCTAGACTTGCAGTTTCCCAAAACCGCCACCGGGTGCCACTGGAACAGAGCTATCTTCTGCCACTGGCTTCTGCTGCTCTGTGATCGCCCAGCTGCCTGATCAGCAGACCAGGTTTAAATGAATGTGCCTGGCTGTGACGTCAGGCGGCACGGGAACGGCCCACGCCTCTCACCCCGCCCCCCCCCCGCACGGCGCATCGCATAAACAGGCGCGCACACACGAGACCAGGAAGTGAAGGGACCAGGAGGACGCCGCGGCAAAGCCCACATGGGGCTGCCGCCCCAGCTCCACAGCACCCAGTGAGGTAACACCACCTGTCCTGGCCCGAATAAGGCACACACAGGGGGATTGCACCCAGCGGTGGCAGCCATAACTAACCAGACAGGGGGGGGCAAAGCCACCTGGGCAATAAATGGGCCATCCTGTCCAAAGGACATAGTGGACAAAAGCTGCCGATGCCAAGCATCCATAGGCTATCCCAGGGGGCCCCCCCCGAGGAGAACACCTTGTCATAGGACCAAGTCCCGCAGGCTTCTCCACTTACCTGTCCACGCAGCGGGGAAAGCTGACCCAATCTTCCCCCATCTCCGTGGGTATTGTGAAACACCTTCAGGGACCGGGGTCCTAAGAAACACCACACCCCTGGACCTATACAGCACTCTGGCAGCAGAAACCTTTAGACCTATGAAGGTACAAGGCTCTGGAACCCAGGGTCCAGCCCTCCAAGGAGAGGCATTATAGGCAGTACCCCATTCTTGAGCTGGGGCCCCGGTACCGTCCACCTCGGCTATGAAGCACCCTGGACGGATCCGGTTTAGCCAGCCAAGGTCCACGGACACAAAAGGCATAGCTCCTCAAATGTGAACAACACCTAAGACACTGGCAAAAAACTGAGGTACTCCCGAAGGGGGAGGAGGTTATATAGGGAGGGGACTTCCTGTCTGGGTGTGCCAGTGTCCATCACCTAAAGGTAGACCATATAACCCGCATAATAATGGCTTGCTGCTCTGTGTCCCGTGATGTACGATAAAGGAAGGTTGGTTGTTTTGCCAACATAGGTGAGTGGCACATGGGCATTTAAGGATATAAATGCAGTAGTCGATATTTAGGTACTCTCTGATGCAATAGCGATTGCCCCCTATGTGGGTGCAAAAAAAATTCTCTGCATATAAGAGAATTACACACATTGCAATTGTGACATCTGTAGCAGCTGGTCTTAAGAGAGATTCTTGGTATGCTTTTAGCATATTTATGTCTAGGATCGGCTTGTACGAGAAAGTTGCGAAGTGTCTTGTTGCGTCTATGTGCCATTAGAGGAGCTGTTTTGAGTTCAAATGCCAATGTGTTGTCAGCTTGTAGAATGTGCAGATTTTTGGTCATGGCCCGTTTGATGTGGTCGGACTTGCGGTTAAATGTGTGAATGAACAATGGTCGATCCAAAGACCTGGAGGGCTTGGTTCTGGTAGTCTTAATCCTGGTTAGTGCCTGGTCAAGGACTTCAGCGGGGTACCCCCTTTCCTGAAATTTTTCATACATCTTATTAAACTGCTGTAGTTTGTCATCTTCATCGCAACAGATTCGTGGAACTCTCATAAATTGAGATATTGGGAGACTATTCAAAAGATGTTTGGGATGTGCACTTTGATAGGGCAAGAGTATGTTTCAGTGGGTTTTGTAAACAGGGATGTGACCAGAGAGCCTTGACAATTAGTAATCATTACATTCAAGAATGAAATGTTGCATGGTGAGATCTCTGGTGAAAACATGACCCCTGTAAAGATACTATTCAAGAAATCAACGAAGTCAAAGAACCAATCATCCTCGTCAGTCCAGATCAGAAAAATCGCGTCTATATACCAAAACCAACATTTGATATGTTTGGTAAAGGCATCAGATGGAAAGATGCAACGTCCCTCAAGTAAGCCAACAAAAAGTTTGGCAAACGACGGGGCCGCTAAGTTCCCCATGGCTGTACCGCGGATCTGCGCGTACTTGGTGCCCTCAAATGTGAAATAGTTAATGAAGAGTACGAAATCAAGGCATTCAATGATGAACTCTTTGGGTATTGATGTTTCTACATCGGTCAGAAAATGTCCAACAGTCTCCAGTCCAGCATCATTGGGTATGCATGTGTACAGTGACCTATATCCATAGTTGCAGGTTTCATCCATCACCAAAGTCTGAGAATGTTTTAAAGGGGTGTTCCAGCCAAAATTGTGTTTATTAAAAGTCAGCAGCTACAAAAAGTGTAGCTGCTGGCTTTTAACAAACACTCACTTACCTGCTCCTGCGTTCCAGCGACGCGCCGACCGGGGCTCCGCTCCCCCCCCTCCCCAGCCGGGGTCTCCATCTCGACTGTGGGCACCCAGCCGTGACAGCCTTTGGCTTCACGGCCGGGCACCCACTGCGCATGCGCGCGCGGCTCGCCGCTGATTGGAGAGGCGATCGCATGGGACCTGTCAGTGTCCCATGTGATCGCCTACAGGGAGGGGCTGGTGTAGGCGATTAAGGCTTAATCGCCTAACCAGCCCCTCGGCGGAAGCAGGAAGTGGGACAGGAAGTCCCACTCCTACTGAAGCCCCCACTCCCCCCCAAAAAAAATTACATGCCAAATGTGGCATGTATGGGGGTGAGGAGTGGAACAAGAGGAAGTTCCAAATTTGGGAGGAACTCCTCTAAGTTTCTCCAAAAAATTATTTGTATCTCTTATGTAGGCTGGCAACACTTTTACCAGAGGTTGTAAGAGATGGTCTAGGAGTTGGGCCAGGGGTTGGGTGATTGACCCTGTGCCAGATACAATGGGTCTAAACTTCAAAGGGTTTGTGCCTTTGTGAATTTTGGGTAGGCCATAAATGACTGGACAGCGGGGGTGTTCATTGCATAAGAATTCAGCAGTATTGTCAGACAGCCAGCCATTCAGTCTCCCAAGGTTAATCAAGGAATTCAATGCGTTCCTAATACTTGGTACGGGGTTCTGTTTAAGTACGACATAACTTGCTGTATCAGACAACATGGCAGTCATACCCTCCTTGTTGTCCACATAGTTCATAACTACTATGGCACCGACTTTGTCGGCGGGTTTGATAATAATGCTTTTGACGTCTGGGAAGTGGTTGTGGAATCCTGACTGGACGGCTATTGACGTCCTGCAGGATTTCATGCTGGAGCGCGCCCGTGGGGGCACGCAGCGCGGCAATCGGTGATGTGGCTAGTCAGTCTGACACCCTGCATCTCCGTTCTCGGTAAAGAGCCTTCGGCAGAGGCTCGTTACCACGTGATCAGTCGTGTCCAATTAAAAAAAGCAAACAATTTTTTTTTGGGGATGATCTGAATCATTTAAAGGGGTTGTAAAGGAACATTTTTTTTCTTCATAATAAGCATCCTTTACCTGCAGACATTCCTCTTTTCACTTCCTCATTGTTCGTTTTTGCTCAGAAATTCCTCTATTTCTTCTCTGTTCTGTTCACTTCCTGCTTGTAACTCACCACCGTGAAGGCAGGCTTTACTGCGGTGGTCAGTGACATGCTCGTCACCTCCTAGGAACTACATCTGTGCGGCAGGACGCTCTCTACGTGTTAGAGACTTCAAGGAGATGTGAATTACTGGGTGTGCCGCAATGCATACTGGGAAATGTAGTTCTTACATGAACGAGCGCCGCAAACCAGGAAGTGAGAGAACAGAAACAAGAACACCGGAGGTGATATAGATGAAGGAATTTAATAGGTATTTACTAGTTTTTTAACAGAATCATTACACTATTCTGTCTACCTTGCAGACATTAATTTTAGGCAAACATTTTTTTTCCTTTACAACTCCTTTAAGTGTGAGAAATGCAAAAAAATCAGGAAGGGGGCAAATACTTTTTCACAGCACTGTTTTTATTCGATTTTCAGCTTGTTGTACAATTTTCTTTGATCATTTACAGCTTGTTTTAACATTTTCTTAATTCTATTTTGAATTTTAAAAATTGGATTGGAATCAAGTCCGGCATAAAAGTTTGATCATCAGACAATTAGAATAATAAAAAACTAAGAACAATACTGGGAATGCTTGGAGAGCATTCCCAGTATTGTTATTCGTTTTTTATTATTCTTAATTTAAATTTTATTATTCCGTACGTATTTTGGCTCTGCGTAACTTTTGTATACTTTCAGCTATTAAAGCACTCAACTTTTAAAATGTTCAGTTCTTTCAGCTAATGAGGGGACTTCATTTTTTATCAGCTTTTTAACAATTTTTTTTTTACATTGAAGTCAATGAGAGCATGCTTCAAACCCCTAACATTTTCAGCTCCTTCATACTTTCACCTACAGACGCCAAACTTTAAAATGTCCACAAAATATTCAGCTATCCGGCTATATCTTTTACAGTTTTTGTGAAAAAACTGTTTAAGTTTGATCGATATAATTTCCTGAAATGATCAGTAAACAGTGAAACAGTGTGTATTGGGCTTACTCTATGAAAACTTTTAAAGCCAACAATTCAGTTGGCTTTAAAAAAAAAATCTTTTCCTACTTTTCCAACTATTCTCATTTCAACTTTTTCTTACGGATTTAAGCTATTTATCCAGTTAGCTTTAGCCATTTCTGCTGTTCAGCATTTCCACGTATTTTCTGCAGGAAAATAAGATTTTATACTCACCGTAAAATCTTTTTCTCTGAGTTCATGGACGGACACAGCCTTAATCATGACAAAATGGGAATTGGCCTTGCTTTAGGAGTGACTAGGCAGAAAGTGTTAACAACTTCAAAGCTGAACAGCCCCGTCCAGGGGGCGGTCCTACTGGCTATATCCTCTCAGCTTGCACCAAGCAGCTCAGTTTGTAACAAGCAGTAAAAACTTTAAAAAAAGAGGGGTGGGTGCTGTGTCCATCCATGAACTCAGAGAAAAAGATTTCACAGTGAGTATAAAATCTTATTTACTCTTTCGTTCATGGACAAAGTGGGACGTCCTAAAGCAGTGTCAAAATGAGGGGTGGGAACAGCATAACATTAAACTTCACCCCAAGGAAAAACAGAGCTCCTTAACTGAGCAGTTGTAACTCTAAACAGCCGCCTGCAAAACTTTGCGGCCGAAGAAGCATCCAAAAGATGCACTCACACCAAGTAGTAAAGTTTAGTGAAAGTGTTAGCCACCTTACACACCTGGGAAACAGACGCTTGATGTCGGAAAGCCCAAGAGGCACCTATTGCCCTGGTCGAATGTGCCATGACAGGAAAGGGGGGTGCCCTACCCCTTATGGTGTAAGCCTGAATCACTTTGTCGGATCCACCTTGAGATGGTGGCCAATGAGACAGATAGGCTCACAAACAGTGAGTCTGACCTCTGGAATGGAGCAGTAGCAGATAAGTATACTCTTAGAGCTCGGACAACGTCCAAGGAATGTAACGCCGCCTCTCTAGGGTGCGACGGATCAGGACACAAGGATGAAGTACAATGTCTTCATTGCGATAGAAGGCCGAGACAACCTTCGGTAGAAAGGAGAGCTGCGGGCGCAGCACCACCTTATCCTTGTGGAAGATCAGATAGGGAGCCTTGCATGACAAGGCTACCAGCTACAAAACTCATCTAACTGACGTGACCACCACCAAAAAAAACACCTTCTGAGAAAGTGTCAACAGGAGAATCTCCCTGATCTCTTCAAACAGTGGTTTATAAAGCACCGAGAGGACCAAATTCAAGTCCCATGGAGGTAGCAGAGGGCGGATCGGAGAGGGCCACATGTCGAACCCCCTGTACAAAAGTTCTCACTAGAAAGTGAGTCTCCAGGGGTCGCTGAAAAAAGCAAGCCTTTGGTCCACCCCACGCTACAAGAACAGCAGGACTCTGGACAAGCAAGTCTGTGGATTCCACTTAATTTCCTCGCAAAGGGTTAAGTAAGCTCTCCAAGTGCGATAGTAAATTCTCCTAGAGGATAACTTCCTAGCCTTTCTCATGGTAGGAATTACAGAATTACAGGCCCCGGTCTCTTAGCACCTGGCTTTCAATAGCCATGCCGTTAAAGCCAGTGACTAACGCAGGATGCAGTATGGGACCTTGTGACAGTGGTTCTTTCTCAGCAGGCACATTATATGATTGATTTTTATCTGTTTTTAAACATTTTTAAAATAAATCAGTTAACTATTATGTCTCTATACCCTGTAAACAGTCATTTCAGCAAAAAGAAAATTACCTTTACTACTCCTTTAACAAGGCTTATGGTGCAACCACCAAAATATGGGACCTCCACGTCTGGGTTCCAGATCAAGTTGTAAGGCGATATAATTGGTCAAGAGATGTCACCAAGAAGCGGTCTTCAGAAGCAGCCAACTTGTCAGAACAAATCCTCTCAAGTGTTCAAAATAGCATGACCAATACACAGTGTGTATCCGTATAAACGTAAAATTTATTCAAAGAAAATTGAAAAGACTCAAATTTATAAAGTGGATCAAGCGCTTAAAATTGAAGGTTGTGGGTAACGCAATGACATCAGCAGGGCTTGTCCCAACGTGTTTCGTCTAAAGAGACATCATCTGGGGTATGAGCCTGCTGTAGTCACCGCGTTTATATAACTTATTAGGCCAATAGTAAATTTGCCAACCTGTGATCATAATTGATACTTCCTGCATGTGGACACTGTACTTCCTGGTTTGAACAAAATGGCACTGTGGCTTGCATTCCAAGCTTTACTTCTGCATAGAGTTGTAAAATCCATTGACATGTGAGGAGGTGGGATTTTGTGCGTCAAGCCTCACTGTGATCCACATAGGAAGTAACCCGGATCAGCTGACACACAAAGCGTCCCATGGGGACATGGACATGAATCAAGCCACATATACTCATGGCCAACATGTGGTTCAAGCCTCACTTTGAGAAAATGGAATCAACAGACACATCCATCACATCGTCAACAGGCAATTCAATGATCATCGGCATTTGGCTCGCCACCTATAGGCGTAATGCAGTACAGACCTCAATCTGAACTAGAAAATGCATTTCCTGCAGAAAATGCATGGGAATGCTGAATTGCTAAAGCTAACTGGATGAATAGCTTAAATCCGTAAGAAAAAGTTGAAGAAGTGAGAATAGTTGGAAAAGTAGGAATGGTTTTAAAATACATGAATTTCATTAATACTAATGTATAAAAGATGTGGAATAGTTAAAGGTTTTTTGAAAAGCTGACACTAAACTGAATTGTTGGCTTTCATAGTTTGCAAAGAATAAGCCCAATACACACTCTGTAAAAAAGGGGTGGTAGGGGGAACAAAGGAACAATGCGCAAGTTATACCACTAGTAGAAGTTGAAGTATTAACGTCTACCACAGAGCAGTCATCAAAGTGATAATTAGGTTGCCGTAACCTTATACTCATAAGTATCAATATAAAGATTGAGGGGTGGGGGAGGGGGAGGAGGGTAAAGAGTAGGAAAAAGGGAGGGGGAAAGGGGGAAAAGGGATAACGATCTCAGGGGAGATCAAGAAAGAAAGGGGTTACTATTGGCAACAAATTAATGGTCTGGATAAGCTACTTCGGTACAAAAAAGTTCATTGGAGTATCAAAGTGTATCGCTGCAAAAAGTATTTTAGCCTTTAAAAAGACCAATTAAATTATATGGGAATAAAACCCACCATGAACATATATTACTAACAAGACACACAATGGACAACATAAAATAACAACACTAGTCCGGACTATAAGGGTTCAGGCATCACCGTCTCAGCACTATATTTCTCAAATGGAAGGATTTTACTTTAAAATCCTTCCATTTGAGAAATATAGTGCTGAGACGGTGATGCCTGAACCCTTATAGTCCGGACTAGTGTTGTGATTTTATGTTGTCCATTGTGTGTCTTGTTAGTAATATATGTTCATGGTGGGTTTTATTCCCATATAATTTAATTGGTCTTTTTAAAGGCTAAAATACTTTTTGCAGCGATACACTTTGATACTCCAATAAACTTTTTTGTACCGAAGTAGCTTATCCAGACCATTAATTTGTTGCCAATAGTAACCCCTTTCTTTCTTGATCTCCCCTGAGATCGTTATCCCTTTTCCCCCTCCCTTTTTCCTACTCTTTACCCTCCCCCCCCCCACCCCTCAATCTTTATATTGATACTTATGAGTATAAGGTTACGGCAACCTAATCATCACTTTGATGACTGCTCTGTGGTAGACGTTAATACTTCAACTTCTACTAGTGGTATAACTTGCGCATTGTTCCTTTGTTCCCCCTACCCCCCCTTTTTTACTAAATGTAATCATTTGTGATCACTACGTTCACTTCCAGCAAGTTCCACTACAAAAAGTAAATAACAACCCAGATACAACTATATAGTTACTCTCAACCTTGACATTCACTGAGGCATGGCATTTGTATTAGGTGAGGATATAGATCTAGAAATCCAAACTGCTTTTAATAGTGATACCCCACAAACACTTAATCAGGACGAGGAAATCAAAAACAAATTCAAGGAGCATAGAAAATTACTTATTAGACATCTGAACAGAAAATGGGACATCACATCCCTCGAAACCTACATATCCCATAGAATTATTCCTAGGGGACTGCGAGATAAAACTATCCCAGCTGAACACCTCCACACTGATAGCTTTCTCCCAAAGTGGAAGGAGCTCTGTGTGAATCATGGTATAGCGGTAATGGGATTAATCGTTGAGGAGGAGAAAAAACAATTGATCTCCATACAAAAAGAGATCCAAATTAGTGCAGAAGGACTTGATGAATTAAAAGAACAAGAGGAGTTCACTAAACAAAATGACCAATTAAAGAAGGATATTGAAAAAGTCCAACTTAATTTAAAAATAACTAAACAGGGCAAGTTTAAACGTGATACCTTGGATTTTGAGAAAGGTGAGATCTTCGATCTCACAATACGTCGGGGCCGTAACAGATCAGCTGTCCGAGTCGGACGATCCCAATCAAGGACTCGCCGCAACAACAACAAAAAAACACAAAGTGATACCGAGGAGGATTCAACTAAAACAGTAATTTTTTTAGACCAGCAGGGGGAACTCGCAGACAACGATCAGGTCAACCCCCCAAAACCAAAGTCCAGTGTCAAACAACCGAGGTCTCTCAAAACCACTCAGGAACGTACTTACACAAGAAGTCAAAAACGGTAATAAGCCATACTGAGTCACAGCCACTACCAGGCATGAGCGACCTTAAGGTTATTAATTTGTCCGATTTCATTCTGACCCCTGATCACCTAGAACTCTTACAAAAGGGCATGAGCTTCTCCCCAGTGACGAATATGGACGAATTCACTGTCTTTAAGGATGTGACACTATTTCTACGTAAGGTATTTTACAGGTCACTATATTCAAATAGTGACCCGGCTAACATTAACCAAGAACCAATAGGAAGTGAGGATCAAGCAGCACTTGACATCCTGAATTCCTTACTGGCGGAGAACAACTCACCAGAAGATGAGCCCTTAACCTTAATTAGACGCGCCAATCTCAATATTAGATCGCTCAAAATGCCCCCCTTATCAAAAAACAGGTGGCTTAAGATGTTTCTCGACATGGTCCAGAGTGATTTGGAAAAAATAGACTGGACCAAGAAAATCACTGATAATCTAACGGCCAGTCAAAGGAGGGCTTTGAGCGATCTAAAAAATGATAAAAGCATTGTAATAAAGAACAGTGATAAAGGCGGTAATGTCGTGTTACTCACTCAAAATCAATATGAATGTGAGTCCAAACGACTACTAAATGATACATCCACGTATGAGAAATTGGACCATAATCCTTTGCCAGTATTGGCTCAGGAATTAAATGGCAAATTGAAACTAGCAAAAGAAGAGGGCCTCTTAACTGTCAAGGAATTCAACTACCTTTCTGTACAGGAATATAATGTTCCGACTTTTTACATCATCCCCAAAGTCCACAAAAATTTAACACAACCTCCAGGCAGACCGATTGTGTCTGCCTGTCAGGGACCTATGGAACGCATTGGGAAATATTTAGACCTAATGCTCAAGGAGATGGTGATTGACTTAAAATCCTTCGTGCAAGACACACAACATGTCTTGGCCAAGCTCGACGAACTTGATGCCAGTCAACAACCGGATGGGATACTGCTAGTAGGCATCGATGTCGAATCATTATACACATCGATACCCCACCAAACTGGCATCAAGGCCGTCGAAACTTTTCTCGACAATACTTATCCTACCTCTGGACCACAAAATGAGTTTATTGTTGACTTATTGGAATTTGCTCTTAAAAATAACTGCTTCCAATTCATGAACAAGTACTATCGCCAAATTAGAGGCACCTCCATGGGCGCCGCATGGGCTCCGGCCTATGCGTGTCTCCACTTGGGACATTGGGAAGAAGAGGAGGTCTATGGGTCGCAGATGTATCGCCGCCACGTATTGACCTGGTGGCGATACATAGACGATGTATTAATGATATGGCATGGGACCATTGAAACTTTACATCAATTCATGATTGAATTGAATCAAAACCAGCGTAATATCCATCTTACGCATACAGCTGATCCCGACAAACTATCCTTTTTAGACCTGCAGATCACCCTAAGTAAGGGCCAACTTACCACATGTACTTACCGCAAAGAAACAGCGGCAAATACATCGTTATACGCCACCAGCCATCATCCCCACTGGCTGAAGAACGGTATTCCAGTTGGGCAATTCCTACGAATAAAACGAAACTGCTCTAACCCCAATGATTACAGGCGCGAAAGCCAAGAGCTCTATACACGATTCCGAGAGCGAGGCTATTCGCATGCCCAAATTAAGAAAGCGCGGAAAAGAGCAGCGATTAGGGATCGCGTTGATTTACTAACTAAGAAAAGATCAGTTGAAAAACTCCCCTTAAATCCCAATGAGCATATTAGAATTATCACCTCATTTGGCTCACAATGGGATTCTGTTCGAACTGTCCTGGAAAAGCATTGGGGCATCTTAACTAATGCCCCGGCTTTAGCTAAGATAGTAAGTACAACGCCCAAAATGGTGGCACGTCGGGCAAGAAATATGGGGGATATCTTGATTAAATCTGAATTCATCAAGGAACCTAACACCACATGGCTTTCCATGTGGCAGATGTCAAATCTGTCCCTATGTAGATCGAACTGCTACATTCAATGACGCCTATGGACAGGGTTCTTTTGAAATCAGAAATCTGATCAATTGTTCCACCACACGAGTGATCTATATGATTACTTGCCCCTGTCCCAAGATTTACATAGGCAAAACAAAACGCCCCCTCAAAGTACGCATTGGCGAGCATTTAAGAGAAATCAATGAGAAAGAAAAAAATCCAGAAAAACCCCTTGCGAAACACTTCGCAGAATTTCATGATCGAAATTCTAAAGGAATGACGGTCAAGGGAATATATGCCCTCAATCTACCAAGTCGGCGGGGCGATTTTGATCGGATTTTATTACAGAAAGAAAAATCCTGGGTATACCGTCTCAAATCACTCATGCCTATTGGTTTAAACACTGAACTCAATCTACAGGTATTTTTGAATCCTTAGATACAACTCAGTGATTAATGAACTATATCAATTTTCCACTTACTGATAGTGTACTTCATTACCTTCATTACCTTCCCTGGTAATAACATCTGTGTGAGTTGTCCTCTGTCCTCTTCTCTATGCACTTTTCCTTCATCCACTTTACACCCTCTTCTTTGAATATATAGTTCTAAATTATCTGTTTTTATTTTACTATCTTGAACATGCTCCTGAATTTCTTAAAAAATACAGGTAGATTTAATCCGCTTTTTCCCTTCCCCTTTCCTCCCCCTCCAATATGAACGCCATAGAATCTCAGTCACAAATGATCATTGAACCTATTGTTCACACATAGAAATTATGTGAGCACTCTTTGATAATGTCAAAATGAGAGATCAAATAACCCAATGAAACACCACCATGTCCGTTACAACATGTTATATTCCACACGCTTTTTGAATGACTGATCACCTCGTTACATGGTGTTAAGCAACAGCTGATCCCGGTCAACAAAAGACGTCTGTCAGCTGATGTGAAGTCACGTCCAGGAAGAAGCTACGCCATTGGTTACGGCGAAACGCGTCGACGTCACCATCCGACGCTAGTCACGTGACGCTACGATCGTGTGTGCACACGAAGGATGGAGACGCTGTACCCGATTCAGCGTGCACGGCAGGACTACAGAGCCGTCCATCCTGAACTCAGAAGGATACCCTACAATGATGGGACCTTCACCAAGGGTGAACAACAACATCAGTTACATCCATCCGTAACTTTGATGTCACCTAAAGGAATTACTGCCGTCCATAGGATACGGGTCTGTACCACTTTACCATCGTACAGCACAGCAAATGGTATGATATACAACTCAGCCTCGGTGGAACACCAGTGACACATGGTAATGTACAGAATATTCATTGTGCATAATTCTGCGCTCCAATCTTGATTGAATCTACACAAGCATTGAATGTCACTGAAGTGTTAATAATAAACCAGCAGTATGTTGCAACAATACATTGTTTGAACAAAGTTTCTAACATACCTACTGCTAGGCAATGATAACCCAATCCATATAAGGGACAAATCAATGAAGATTACTTATGCACAGCGGAATAGAAATCATATTCTCCAACTGCCTCTTTAAAAATTAATAATATATTGATGATACCCATTGGACTGATCTTATCAACAGGAATTCTTCTTTTTTCTTTCCAGCGTTTTTTCAATCATCAACAAATGAACTATATGAATTTTACCACGTTACCCCCAATTATGACCACTATTAAGTTATTGATTTAATTATAGGTGAAATCCCATATTAGTTTAGGACCAAAAATTACGCTGCAGCAGGAATTCCATTATTGCCTCCTTTCCTTCTCTTTTTCTGTGCACACAGGGTTCTATCAACACACACAGCACTATTTTTGGCACACTATGGTTGGACATCAGGTGTTACATTGTTTTCCCCTGATTATATTTTTGTCCATATAACCAAGTACCATTATATTTATTATTTTTTCTCTTGATTTGACTTTAAAGTAAAATCCTTCCATTTGAGAAATATAGTGCTGAGACGGTGATGCCTGAACCCTTATAGTCCGGACTAGTGTTGTGATTTTATGTTGTCCATTGTGTGTCTTGTTAGTAATATATGTTCATGGTGGGTTTTATTCCCATATAATTTAATTGGTCTTTTTAAAGGCTAAAATACTTTTTGCAGCGATACACTTTGATACTCCAATAAACTTTTTTGTACCGAAGTAGCTTATCCAGACCATTAATTTGTTGCCAATAGTAACCCCTTTCTTTCTTGATCTCCCCTGAGATCGTTATCCCTTTTCCCCCTTTCCCCCTCCCTTTTTCCTACTCTTTACCCTCCTCCCCCTCCCCCTCCCCCACCCCTCAATCTTTATATTGATACCAATACACACTCTGTTTAATTGATAAAATTTCCTGAAATGATCACTAAACTTAAACAGCTTTTTCACAAAAACTGTAAAAGATATCAAAGATATAGCTTTATAGCTGAATATTTTGTGGATATTTTAAAGTTTGTTTGGCATCTGTAGGTGAAAGTATGAAGGAGCTGAAACTTTTGGGAGCGGAAGAAGATTTTAAGGATTTGAAGCATGCTCTCTCATTCACTTCAATGTTAAAAAAAAGTGTTAAAAAGCTTAATATTTTAAGAAGTATAAATAGTACAAAAAAATTTAAGAAATCCCATCATCCCATTATCTAAAAGAGCTGAACATTTTAAAAAGTTGAATGGTTTTAATAGCTGAACGTATGCAAAAGTTACACAAAGCCAAAAAAATGTACAGAACAAAAAAATAAGAATAATAAAAAAACGAATAACAATACTAACTAACTAGAAAATGCATTTCCTGCAGAAAATGCATGGGAATGCTGAATAGCTGAATTGCTAATGCTAACTGGATGATTAGCTTAAATCTGTAAGAAAAAGTTGAAGAAGTGAGAATAGTTGGAAAAGTAGGAATGATTTTAAAATAAACATGAATTTCATTAAAAAAGTTTAACACCACCACTAATGTATGAAAGGTGTAATATTTAAAATAAAAATTGAAAAGCTGACACTATAAACTGAATTGTTTTTTCAAAAAAGTTTTTTTCTTCTCAAACAATTGTTTTTTCCCAGCCAAAAGTAAAAGGCGTATGACAAAGCTGAGCACATTGCCTGAAACTAGACAAAAATACCCACATTGATGTATAAATAGTGTATGACAAGTAAATCTTGTGGGGCGTGAGAGCAATTTATAGAGAAGGAACTAAAATAAAAAAAAATAAGGCTCTGTGCTTTAGCTGTGACATCATCCACTCTAAGCAGCCCAATAGACACTGTTTAAATGATTAAGTTTAGTGAGCATTTCAGTAAATTTTAACAAACTTTAAAATGTTCACAAAATATTCAGCTATCTGGCTATATCTTTTCAGTTTGATATCTTTAATTTTTTTTGTGAAAAAGCCATTATAGCTTAGTGATTTTTTCAGGAAATGTTATCAATTTAACAGAGTGTCTATTGGGCCTGGTTAGAGTGGATGATGTTATAGCTAGAGCATAGAGCCTTAAAAAATGGTCTTCGTTCCTTCTCTATAAAATTGCTCTCACGCCCACAAGATCTACTTGTCATACACAATTTATACATCAAAACGTAGGTATTTTTGTCTAGTTTCAGGCAATGAGTTTTGTTATAAACCTTTTACTTTTGACTTGTTTGAGCTTCTAAATGACACGAGTTCTACACTTTTATCCATTGACTGTCCTGTAAAAAAATCTTCAAATTTCCCAGTGAAATGCACAGCGAACTTTTAATTTGCCGACATGCCCACATTTTTAAAATAACTTTTATACCAATATGTTAAAAAAAAAGGGATTTTTAAATACAGCTTACCTGTAAAATCCTTTTCTTGGAGTACATCACGGGACACAGAGCGGCATATTCATTACTATATGGGTTATATGGAGTACCTTCAGGTGTGGACACTGGCAATCTCAAACAAACAGGAAGTCCCTCCCTATATAACCCCCTCCCCTAGAGGGAGTCCCTCAGTTTTGTAGCAAGCAGTATGCCTCCCAAAAAGAGGGGTGGGAGCTCTGTGTCCCGTGATGTACTCCAAGAAAAGGATTTTACAGGTAAGCTGTATTTAAAAATCCCCTTTTCTTTCTCGTACATCACGGGACACAGAGCGGCATATTCATTACTATATGGGATGTCCGAAAGCAATGCTTTAATGAGGGGAGGGAGACATCTTCCAAAGAAGGATTTAATTTAGAGGTATACTCAAATACTAGTAAATCCAACTTAAACGAGAAATGTAAATCTCAAATCAAATCAAGGGAGCCCCCTCAGATCCTGAGGAGCTTGAATCGCGGCCTGTAGTACTGACTGCCCAAAGGCTGTATCCGCATTCCTTCTTACGTCCATTTGATAAAATTTTGTAAACATGTGGACTGACGACCACGTTGCTGCCTTGCATATTCGAGCCATAGAGATCTGATGATGTGCTGCCCAGGAGGTGCCCATGGCCCTGGTAGAATGGGCCTTTGCCGACAAAGGAGGAGGCCAACCTCTTCAAACCGCAGGCCTGAACGATTAATTGTATAATCCATCTTGCGATGGTGGATCAAGCAGCTGCCTGACCCATCTTGGGCCCTTCCGGTAAAACGAACACCACATCTGTTTTCCGAACTTTCTCTATAGCTTTAAGATAGGCTTTTATGGCCCTGACAATATCCCACGTATGCAGCAACCCCTCCTTTCTAGAGGTGGGTTTTGGAAGAAGGATGGAAGTACCACATCCTGGTTCAGGTGGAAACTGGATATAACCTTTGGTAGAAAGGACGAATGAGGACGGAACCCCGCCCTATCCTTATGTAAAATGAGATATGGTTCCTTACAAGATAAGGCTGCCAATTCCGATATTCTCCTGGCCGAAACTATGGTGATCAGAAATACCGACTTTCTAGTCAGTAAAACCAAAGGTACCTCAGCCAACGGCTCAAGGGGTTGTTTCTGTAGAGTTGACAGAACAAGATTTAAGTCCCATGGACAAAGTGGTGATTTGACCGGAGGATTAACACGTAAGACTCCCTGTACGAAGATCTTAACCAGCGAGTGGGCGGCCAGCGGCCTCTGAAACCACACTGATAAGGCTGCAATCTGTCCCTAGATCGTGCTTAATGCCAGGCCTTTATCCACTCCTAGCTGGAGGAAACGTAATACTCTATCAATGGTATACTTGCGGGAAACCCATCTCCTAGCCCCACACCAGCCTACGTAGGCCCTCCAAACCCTGTAACAAAATTACCCTGGAGGCCGGCTTTCTAGCCTCAATGAGGGTAGGGATTACCTGCCTAGACAGACCTCTACCCCTGAGAATCAGGGATTCAGCTGCTAGGCCGTCAAATTTAGACGCCGTAATGCAGGGTGGAGGATCGGGCCTTGTGAGAGTAGGTCTGGCCCTAGAGGAAGAGTCCAAGGGCCTCCCGCTGCCAATTTCAGGACTAGTGAGTACCATGCCCTCCGGTACCAAGCTGGGGCTACCAGGATAACCAGCCTGTGCTATGATCCTGCGCCGCAGGCGGGGTAGTAACTGCAGTGGGGGAAATGCATATAGAAGTTATGATTGATGCCAAGGGCAAACCAACACATCGGTTCCGCAGGCCATAGGGTCCCTCGTTCGAGACATGAACCTGTCTAGCTTCTTGTTGAATCCTGATGCCATGACCTCCACGTCTGGCACTCCCCACTTCTGGCAGATTGTCTGAAAAAAACTTGTGGATGCAGAGACCACTCCCCCGGCGACAGGGTTTGGCGACTTAGGAAGTACGCCTGCAGGTTGTCCACCTCGGGAATGAATGTCGCCGATATTCAGGGTACATAAACCTCTGCCCACCGAAAAACCAAGCTCCTCTCACTCTGAGTGGCTTGACTCTTGGTTCCCCCTTGGTGGTTCACCTATATGCCACCGCTGTGGCCTTGTCTGAATGACTTCTCACCGAGGACCCCTGTAATCTGGATGTCTATGCCAGGAGGGCTAGCTGAGCCGCTCAGAACTCCCAGACCTTGATGGGCAGCTGCCTCTCTGCCTCTGCCCAAGTTCCTTGGCGAGTGAACTTGTTCAAGACCGCTCTCCAGCCTTCCATACCACTGGGCAGAACCAAGCTGCTAGAATTGCTGCCTGTAGGACACGAGTGTGGAAGCGTGTGGTATTGCCTCGAACATGGCCATCGCATACATAGGCGAATAGTTGGCTCTTTTTTGCTTAGAACCAACTGAATCAATCTTTTGATAGCCTCGACCTTTACCAGGGGCAGGAACATCCATCTTCTGTTCTGTGTCTAATCTCGTGCCGAGATTTTCCAACTGCTTTGTAGGTTGAAATGCTGATCTTTCCCCGGTTTAGGACTCAGCCGAACCTCTCGAGGTACTGAACCATGAGGGCTACTACACATTCCACCAAGGAAGCGAGTGATCTTATGATTAAGAGGCCGTCCAGGTATGCTAGGACCGAGATCCCTTGGATCCTTTGGACTGACTAGAATAGGAGCTAGGACCTTCGTGAATACCCGGGGGCCGTAGCCAGCCCGAAGGGGGGTGCCACAAATTGGAAGTGACGCTGTATCACTGCGAAGCGTAAAAACAAAAATATTTGATGTGGCTGAAAGACCTGGTACATGAAGGTATGTCTATAGAAGCCCGATCCTTCTGGAGTGTGGCGGCTGCTGGCCAAACGGATTCTATCCGGAAAGAGCGAACCCTTAGGTAAGCATTTAAACCTTTTAGGTCCAAAATTGGTCTGACATTGTCGATGAGCCTTGGTATGACAAACAGATTGGAATAGAAACCTAGCCCCTGTTCTTGGGCTGGTACCTCTACCATTATGCCCTGGTAAAGCAGGTGATCCAATGCTGCCCGCATTGAGGCCTTCCTTGTGGAGGAAATTTTAGAAATTCTAATCTGTAGCCTGCGGCCACAGATGATCGGACCCCCTCTGTCGGGGACCGATCCCCAGAGGCCTGTCCTTGCGATCCATTGTTAAAAGTTTGATCGCGCAGGAGGACCGTACTGCCTGAAATTTGAGGGCCCTGGAACCGGGGGGAGCTGCCCTTTTAAACGCAGGACCCCGGAACTTCCTTTGACTGGTAAAAGGGTACTTTTGCCACTTGAAACAGTCTGAATGTATTTATCCAGATCTTTCCATGGAAGGGCAAACCTGCCAGCAGTCTTTTACATGGGGCTCGGCCGCCCAGTTCTTCAACCAAAAGAGCCTTCTCATATGCACTAAAAATAGTGACAACGAGACGCCTGCTGGATGGAGTCTTTTTATAGCCTCTACCGCAAAGCACAGAGCTCTGGGAATATCCAATAATTCCTCTGCCTATTGGGCAGGGATGTCTAAGCATCTGTTTTGTCTGGTTCCTTAATGCCTGAAAAGAAACTCCAATTGCAACCACTGCTGGCTGTAGCCAGGGATGCTGGAAAAAGTGTCTCTAAACGTTTATCGACCGGGACCTTAAACATTTGTATGTTTCCCCTTAGGCCAGTTAATGATTTATTCACCCATGAGATGGCTGCGTCCACCGTTGGGAGCGCCCCCTTTCTTTAGAAAAATGTATTTTCCATAGGGTAAATAACAGAAAACCTTCCAGGTGGTCTCCCATCCAGGCACTAACCAGGCCCTACCCTGCTTAGCCTCCGAGATCAGACGAGATCGGGCGCTTTCCGGGAGATGCGGCCTCAAGGACCTCACGGGTAGTTGAAAAGCAGTGCCCGAACCGGGACCTGAACCCTGGACCCTCAGATCAAAAGTCCGATGCTCTACCAACTGAGCCATCCGGGCCCCTTTTAAAGAGCACTTGGTCAGGGGAAAGAGTGCCTGCAAGCACAAATATTTCCTGGTAGACGTGCATAAAGACTACCCTCTCGTCAGCTTTAGGCGGCAGAAAAAATTCTGTCCGGTCGTCCCAATCCTGGAAAAACCAATTCCTCTAACAGAGGATGGGCCAGAAAAGCTGCGTTGCTTAAAGGCGCTTTTAAAAGAACCCAAAGAGGATACCGCAGGAACCTGAGGCTCTGGAAATGGCAAATTGAATGCCAAGCGGACCATGTCTGTCAAAGACTGGACCCACAGACTCTCCGCCTGGGAGGCTGAAAACGATTCTACAGTGGTAGATCCTCTAGGTTCTGTCCCTTTTGGCGATGGGGATCTAGTCCACTTCTTGCCAGAAAAAGAGCCAGCGATCATAGCTGTTAACCTCTTTTCTCTAGCCCCCCTAGGGTGACGGCTAGCATCTCCTCTGTGATAACACAGGGTTGGGCCGACCTGGGCCAGCCTCAGCACCAGACCCCCTTAATGGCTTATCCAGGGTGACCCCTATAGGAATAACCTGTGGGGAAAGTATTGGCATATTATCAGAACCAGAGGAGGAACCCCTTTGTCTTTGCCTTCTCTTTATTTTTATTTTTTTTTATTTTTTTTTTGTGTTTTGATCCTGAACCCTTGGAAGCCATAATACAAAACCGAAGGACTCCGCTTACAACAACAGACTGTTATAGCCAGGAGTACAAAAATAAGGTTTAGGGGACAATAGGATCACTAATGCCCCAAAAACGGTGGGGCTCAGTATGTTTTCTTTTATATATTATTCACCACATACAGCCCCACCCCCAACATGTTTGCCAGCATTTAACCTGTTGCCAAGGGGATTTTGGCTTAACAAAAAGTATTGGAGCTAACTCCAGCATGTAGTACCCCTTCTCGCCACCGGGAGTCACTGTGCTGCCAGCTCTACGTCCTCTCTCTCCAGCTCAGCTCTGAACTGAGCTAAGAACGCGCCTGCTGTGTATAACAGCAATTAAAGGCACGCCCACCCTACACTGCAGTCACACTCCCCGCCCCCCCCCCCCCTCCCGAACGGCGCGAAAATTTTCTATATGCATGCGCGCGTGCGCGCGACTGTCGGGGGAGGAGAGCCCAGGAGGAGACGCACTCTGGAGCCCAGGAATGCAGGTTGGAGGACGCATCAGGCGGCAGATTTGAATCCCGGCAAGGTAAGGCTAACACAGGCCCCTAAGGAGTCCCTTTAGCCTAGAGACAGATCTGTTTTTTTTTTTTTTTTTTAAAAGATCTTCAACCAGCGAGCAGCAGGTAGCTAGCAAACATACATAGATAGGTAGGGGGATCAAGTTGTGGGGGGAAACATTTCAGGGCATCCTGTCTATCAGACATAGTGACCATGGTGCCAATGCAGAGCATACTCAGGCTACCCCCCTTAAGATCTCCCCTGGAGAGCCTGCTGTCGAACCAAGTCCCGCAGGCTCCCCTCTTACCTGCTCCATGCCGCAGGACGTTTTGCAAAACGGTCCAATCTTCTCCCATCTCCGTGGGTAGCGTAGTAGACCTTCAGGCCCTGGGGTCCTATGAAGGTACCCACTGTCCTGGACCTATATAGCACCCTGGCAAACAGGAACTTATGGTCTTTACAAACTCCAAGTCCTGGGCCCAGGGTCCATCCCTCCAAAGAGGAGCATTATAGGCAAAACCCCACGGTTTGGGGCCCAGGTACTGTCCACTTTGGCACTGAGGCTCCTTGGACAGATCCGGTTAGCCCGCCCTTAATCCCAAGGATGTGGAGCAAAGCTATTCCGTGACCAACACCTAAGACACTGGCGAAAAAACTGAGGGACTCCCTCTAGGGGAGGGGGTTATATAGGGAGGGACTTCCTGTTTGTTTGAGATTGCCAGTGTCCACACCTGAAGGTACTCCATATAACCCATATAGTAATGAATATGCCGCTCTGTGTCCCGTGATGTACGAGAAAGAAACACATGTGTCTCCAACGGTGAAGTCGTTGTTTCGATAGCATGTACTGTTGTGGATTTATTAAAGTGGTTGTATACCCCAAAATTTTACTTTACATTTAAATACGTTTCCTAATCTCCTTAATCACATGCAATGTGTTATTTTTGCCTACCTGCATTGTTTCCCTATGAATCGCTGTATTCCCGAGTAATGACGTAGACATGCGCAGGCGCCGTATCGTTGTTAAATCCGGCAAGCCGAGACCGGGCTGGATACATTCTCTGTTTATGTCGGGGCTGCGTCATTTCCTGTTGACGTCAGCCCAGACATTCCGCGATGGTTAGGCAGCTATCTTCACCCCCAAGAGGATCATGGTTACCATGTGACTCTAACGTCACGCGGCTAAAGGAGACAGACGGCACCATTATCAAATAAGAAGAACTAAAAGGGAAGTGCCAGATAAACACGCACGGAATTACACAGCGCAGAACAAACTGTGGGCGGAAGTAGAAAGGGAACTAAACAAGGAAGACCACAACTAACATGGCACGGATATGACAGCAGAAATGATTTTACACGATCATCTCTAAAACAGTGAGTAAACTAATGTAGTTCAAACCATAGCGGTCAATCGTTTTTAGAACTGTTTGATATTCAAAACCATATGCATGGTTAAATTAGGACCGGAGGGTATACAACCACTTTAAGGCTTGTTTGCAGGGTTCTCTCACTCATTAGGTGTGGGGATTAATGATCAAAAAGCTTTTCAAAAAACCTTTAAATATTCCACATCTTTCATACATTAGTGGTAGTGTTAAACTTTTTTTTTTTATTGAAATTCATGTTTACTTTAAAACCATTCCTACTTTTCCAACTATTCTCATTTCAATTTGTTCTTAAGGATTTAAGCTATTCATCCAGTTCGCTTTAGCAATTCAGCTATTCAGCATTCCCACACATTTTCTGCAGGAAATGCATTTTCTAGTTCTCATTATTATTAGTTTTTGTGGTCATTGCACAGTGTACATTAGTTTGTGTACATATGTATTTCCATGTTTTGAGCACTGCACATAATTTAACTTTTTACCTAGAAAAATAAACCTTAACTGCCAGGACAACGTCCAGGAGTGCAGTCGTCTCTTCTGCCAAATGAGGCTGAGAGAAAAAAAAGAAGGCAAAATAATGTCCTGATTTAAATGAAAGGCTGGGACCACTTTTTGCAAAAAAAATGTCGTGGTGAAGGATTAAATATGGTTCCCTGCATGACAGAGCCACCAACTCCGACACCCTCCTAGCCGGGGTGATAGCCATCAGGAATTTCCGTAATGTGTTAAGTACAGATAACACAAAGTTCAAGTCACAAGGACACATAGGTGACCTAATAGGGGGAAGCAAGCGAGTCGCCACCTGCATAAAGGTTTAGATCAGTCAATTGGAAGAATAGTGATCGGGCCGAAACGTGACCTCCGATTGTATTTAAAGCCAATTTGATTTCTACAGCTGACAGTATAAAAGAGAGAATCACATATTTCTGAGGATGCCATTTTCTGGCTTCATATCAAGCAATACAAGTCTTCCAAACCTTATAATAGATCTTCCTAGTGACAGCTTTTCTAGCATTTACTAGGGTAGACACCACTGGTCCTGAGATGCTGCGGTCCTTTAACACCCTGGCTTCAATAGCAATGTTGTTAAATTTAGAGACTGTAAATTGGGGTGGAATTTAGGACCTTGAGACAGTAGATCGGGGCCCTGTTGAAGCGTCCATGGCCCGTCTCAAAATTTTTCGGGAACCAGGGTCTTCTGGGCCAGGCTGACACCACCAGAATGACAAACTCCCTCTTTCCGAATCCTGTGGAAGGAGAGGGATCGGTGGAAAAGCATAAACCAGGGAGCATTGGCTCCATGGAATTATCAGAGCATCTGCTCCGATTGCCAGAGGATCCTATTTTTGGGACAAACTGCTGTAGTTTGCTGTTGAACCTGGATGCCAGTAGGTCGACCTCTGACCATCCCCAACGTTGGCAAATTTCCTGGAACACTTCTGGGCGTAGGGACCATTCCCCCAGGCAGATCTGCTGGCGGATGAGAATCTGCCTTCCAGTTCTCTATTCCCGGGATATGGACTGCTGATATAATTGGCACATGTCACTCTGCCCAGGCTAGTATGTGGTTCACCTCTTTCAGAGCTGAACAACTCCCGATACCACCCCGGTGGTTTATATAGGCCACTGCAGTGTGTTACTATGTCACAAAATTATAACACATATGCTTTATTCTAGATAGCGAGACCCGTTTCCACCAATCAAACCTGAATGTGTCCTGACGAAGCTTAACAGCTTAACGCATTGACACACAGGGGCTCACTATATACCATGTATTTTATACATATGTTTTTTAATTCTTCTTAAATGCTTTATATGTATCATGTACTTTTTTCAATAAATATTGTAATTGTTACGATATATTCTCGATTGTGCCTATAAAGTCCGACCTTTTGGGTAACCGTTTTGGTACTCTTTCTCTCTTTGTTCCCTTTATACCATTAACGGATGTGGCCATATGAGTGCTTCCCTTTCTATTTTCACGATGTTGATGGGCACGATCTGGTCTGTCCTTGACCACTTTCTGTGGTCAGTACTCTAAGTTACCGGGAGGATGAGAACCTTTTGCAGGTTTTGATCCTGGAACCACCAGCATAGGCTTAAGCATGCCCCAGGAGGTAAGAACATTGGATAATTTAGGGCTTTTCCTCTCCTGTTTCAAGCCAACAAGATGTCTTGTTGTAGCGGCCTGAAACCATCCTCCCATGAAGCCTCATACAGAGCCTTTGGCTATATATTTGGATAAGTGTTTGACACCATTAATTACACAGATGAGTTCCTATATACGGAACTCTCATGATTTTCTGATGAAAATTAATGATTTAACGTTAGTCACATATTCATTTCTGGTGACATGGGATATTTCAAGTTTGTATACAATTACCCCACATGAATTGAAAATTGAAGCATGTCGCCGACTCCTGACTAAGTCAGGATTACACAATAAAATATAAAAAAACAGTTGACTGTATTTATCAGCGTATAACACACACTTTTTTCCCCTGAAAACAGGGGACAAACGGTGTCTTTGTGTTATACACTAATATTTCATTTTTACCAACGAGGGGAGTGCAGGGATTGGGCAGTCCACCCTCGGTGCCACACATTGGGGGTTTGTCATGCCAGCCACCCTCTCCTGGCCCTGGGACAGCCCGCCGGTGTATTCTAAAGAAAAAAAAAATCAGTGCCATCCCCTTTACATAGATCCATTGTAGACTGTGTAAGTGTCATAGTAAATAGAATCCCGCAAATACCCAATTCTCACCGTTCTTTCCAGCCGCTATTCTCCTTCCACTCCTCCTCTGTAGCTTTAGATTGGAGGAGAGCGGTTATGTGAAACATCAGAGGAAAGCGATTATATGACCAGCCAGAAAGAATAGAGCCAATGAGATATTTTCAGGCTTTGGTTTACGATGACCGTGACATAGTGTAAGAATAATCTATGAGAAGGGACTGGCACTGATTTTTTTTGTAACCTCAGTGTACGCTGGCAGTGCTGTCCCATTAGACTTGGGGTCTCTTG
The DNA here is from genome assembly GCA_029574335.1 of Rana kukunoris. NCBI lineage: Eukaryota > Metazoa > Chordata > Amphibia > Anura > Ranidae > Rana > Rana kukunoris. The sequence continues at coordinate 205,771,308 of CM056053.1, forward strand.
GGAGTGCAGGGGGACTGTGCAATGAGTGGAGGACTGCGCAATGCAAAGGTGGAGGGGGGGTGTCTGTGCAATGTGTGGGGGGTCTGTGTAATATGTGGGGGTCTGCATAGTGTAATTGCAGGCTTTTCTGTAATATAAATGGATCTATGTAATCTGCAGGGGGGCTTTGAAATGTAAACGGGTCTGTAGAAAGTTTTTTTTCCTGAAACATCCCTCTTAAAATTAGGGTGCATGTTACACAATGATAAATACTTTTGTATTTGTTTGATACAGTTATTGGAAATGATTTTGGAGGAAAACATTTTTCTTTTCAAAGAAACATACTTTCGGCAACTCGGGGGTGCCGCGATGGGCTTAAATGTGCCCCCCATATGCAAATACATTTGTTGATATGACTGAAAAAGTTTTTATATATAATAATGTTTTATTTAAAGAAAGTTGTAAGTGTTGGTTCCGATTTCTGGACAATGAATTTGTTATATGGAAGGGTGATCTGAAAATATTATTATACCATGCTTATATTAATTATTTGATACCTGGGACTACAACTTAATATGACTGTGACTTAATATGAGTCAGTAAAAAAAAAAAAATCATTTTTTGGACACATGTATTGTGGTTAGGAATGGCAGACTTTCCAGTGATCTATATGTAAAACCTACCAATCGCAAGCAACTTTTATATTATACAAGTTTTCACTCCCCTGGAGTACTTAAATCTATTCCAAAAAGTCAACTAACAAGGTGTGTTGCCATGGCTATAGTGACATTATTGCAATAATATGGAGTTATATATATTATTTGAGACCATATGTTTTGAAGCCAGGCCCCCCAACCCCCTCCATTGATATGTAAATAAAAGAGATGGATAGGTTTTCGAGCTGAGCAGAGGAAGTTGGTGTATGCTGGAAATGGGTGGAAGGGGCTTGGGGAGCCTTTGAAAGAAACATGTGTTCAGATAAGAGATGTGTTTGGAAGGATGATGGAGTCACACATAGCTGCTGGAAGCTGGATAACTTTGGAGATGCTTTTAAGTTGGACTGAGCAAGGACCATGAAGGACATTAAATCTTGACCCCTAAGTTGAGTAACTGTTTAGTTTACGTAAGGTATACATATTGTACATGCTTATATTTGTAGGCATATTTTGCAAGCTGTAAGTTGTGTTGTATTGTGCATCCTACAGTTTGTATGTGCAGCTTTCCCATTTAGTAAAGCATTGATACACTGCAGAAGTCTAAGCTTACTTGGTTTTACCGCAAGATCTTTAAAGAGATACATGCAAAGCATTACATTGGGGGCTAGTGACCGTATTTATGCTAAAATCTCAACTGAAGCAGACCTGTTTTCTGTGGTGTGTTTTGTTGCTTGTGCTGGGGGGGAAGATGCTGCATACACTGTTTAGGAAGAGTAAGGCTGCAAAGGTTTCTGGTGTCCAGGAGGACTTGAAGGCGTGCACCCTTCCTATCTGGGCCAGAAACACTCAGTGGATGTCTGTTGTAAAGAAGCTTGCTGGATATGCTTCTTCTTTGAACAGAGGATAGAGTCCCTGATCTTTCCCCAGATAATAGTATCAAAGGTTTTGGGTTCAGTAAGGGAGAGGCAATTGTGTGTTTGGTTTGCACTTCCTGCATGCTCTACATATTGAATCTGAAAAAAGGAAAAGGCAGAATTAGAAAGATTTTCAAAAGGAGCAGCTTGCAGTAGCATCCAAGTGTTTGGAAGAAATTGCAAGCAAGACAAAAGATTAAGAAAGGAGGATAATCAAATTTAAACCTGCAGTGGCTTTAAAGTGTGTTCAAACCCCTGTAGGCAGAGCTTAAGATTTGAACGAGCGGTGTGCAGTCTTCATAAACAAGTTTAATGATGCCCTAAGAAATGACAAAGGCTTGAAGCCCGTAAGCAGAAGTAGGGCATGTGCCACTGTTACTTCCCATAAGCGGGAAGCAGAGTTTTTTTATCAGCTAAAATGACAGAGTTGAGTTGATTCAGATACAAGGAAGGCAAGACCTATGATCTCCAGGAGACACATGTGGATTGATTTACTTTAGGTGGGGATCCCTAGAGAGAAAATAGATGGGATTCCTACACCAGCATTGTTTAAGAAGTGGAAGCAAGTGTTTGGGAATGGTAGATTCAGTCACATTAAGTGTTTCTGTTGCCATAAAATGGGGCATTTTGCAAAAAATGTGCCATGCTGTGAATATTGGAACCCAGCAGGCCTGTGTGCTACCCAGGACACCACAGAGAGACATGCAAGTTTATTTGTTACGTTGGAAGTCAATGCCTTTCTGTGAAAGTGTTTCAAGGCAACAGTGGGCACCCTGCAATAGTTTTGCAGTTAGAAGTGGGCAGATAGAGAAATGTGAGCAGTAAGCCATTTTTGAGAAGTTGGAAGGAACATATAATCTGCTTTGTCTCTTACTCTTTTCAGGTACTGAGCATCGAGAGGTGAAGCAGGCAGAGCAGATGACCATGCAAGATGGGAGGAGGCAGACCAGAAGCGAGCCTGAGGAAGATGTGGATGATTTCCTGATGGTGGCTGAATTGGAGTGGACTTTCATCTGAGCATTTCCTTATGACCAAGAGGACAAGAGACTTTCATCTGGGACTTTCTTTACAAACTGCCAAAGACAATGTTTACCCTGCTCAAAAGTAATGTTGCAGCCTTCCAGGGAATACAAAACAAAAGTCTGACCGCCCAGAAGATATGGGGGGTCGAAAGGGAATTTTTTCCTCCCATTTACAATACGGAAAGGTTTATTTCACCCTTTCCTAGAAAAAAGGCTTTTAGAGATGTTGAAGTTTCCTATATCATGCTATAAAGTCAAGAGGTGGTATGTGTTGCCATTGCTATAGTGACTTTATTGCCGTAACACATGGCTGCCGGAAGCTGGATAACTCTGGAGACATTTTAGGTTGGACTGAGCAAGGAACCATGAAGGACATTACATCTTAAACCCCAAAGTTGAGTAACTGTTTAGTTTACTTAAAGCGGAGCTCCACCCTCCACCTCCACTCGCGCCCATCGGAACCCTCCCCCCTCCGGTGTCACATTTGACACCTTTCAGGGGGGAGGGGGGTGCAGATACCTGTCTAAAGACAGGTATTTGCACCCACTTCCCGCCACACAGTCTGCGGGCAGGGAGCCAGATCCTGTCCCCCCCCCCCCTGTTGTGTTCTGGGAAACACTTGGCTCCCATAAAACAGCTGGAACCAGTCAGCACAGCGCACCGTGACTCGCGCATGCGCCGTAGGGAACCGGGCAGTGAAGCCGGAGCGCCTCACTTCCTGGTTTCCTCACGAGGATGGCGGTGGGGGCAGCAGAGTGACGAGTGTTTGCTCGTCCTCTGCTGCGGACGGTGCTGGACTCTAGGACAGGTAAGTGTGCTGATATTAAAAGTCAGCAGCTGCAGTATTTGTAGCTGCTGGCTTTTATTTTATTTTTTTCAGGGGGCATCCGCTTTAATGCGTACACATTGTACATGCTTATATTTGTAGGCATATATTTTGTAAGCCATTAATTGTGTTGTATTGTGCCTCCTACTGTTTTATGTGCAGTTTTTCTGTTTAGTAAAGCATTGATATACTACAAAAGTCTAAGCTTCCTTGGTTTTACCGCAAGAACCTTAATAGATAGACGCAAAGCATAACAATTTGCTGTCCCCTCAAAAGAACGCTAAACACAGCCATTAAAGTTTAAACTGCTGGCAAAAAAAGTGAGTACACCCCTAAGTGAAAATTTCTAAATTGGGCCAAAGTGTCATTATTTATGCATGGTCACCATCATTTCCCAGCACTGCCTTAACTCTCTTGGGCATGGAATTCACCAGAGCTTTAGAGGATGCCACTGGAGTCCTATTCCACTCCTCTATGACAACATCATGGAGCTGGTGGATGTCCTCCTCCACCTTCCATTTGGGGATGCCCCACAGAATAGAGTTTATGTCTGGAGACATGCTTGGCCAGTCCATCACCTTTACTCTCAGCTTCTTTAGCAAGGCAGTGGCCATCTTGGAGGTGTGTTTGGCGTCATTATGTTGGAATACTGTCCTGCGGGCCTAGTCTCCAAAGGGTGGGGAACATGCTCTGCTCCAGTATGTCACAGTAAATGTTGGCATTCATGGTTCCCACAACGAACTGTAGCTTCCCAGTGCCAGCAGCACTCATGCAGCTCCAGACCATGACACTCCAACCACGAAGTTTGACTGTAGGCAAGACACGCTTGTCTTTGTACTCCTTACCTGGTTGCCGCCACACACGTTTGACACCATCTGAACCAAATAAGTTTATCTTGGTCTAAACAGACCACAGGACATGGTTTCAGTAATCAATGTTCTTAGTCTGCTTGTCTTCAGCAAACTGTTTGCAGGCTTTCTTGCACATCATCTTTAGAAGAGGCTTCCTTCGGGGATGACAGCCATGCAGACCAATTTGATGCAGTGCGAGGTGTATGATCTGAACACTGACAGGCTGACTCCATCAACCTCTGCAGAAATGCTGGCAGCACTCATACGTCTATTTCCCAATAACAACCTCTGTATATGACGCCGAGCATGTGCACTCACTCAACTTCTTTGGTCGACCATGCCAAGGCTCTGAGTGGAACCTGTCCTGTTAAACCGCTGTATGGTCTTGGCCACTGAGCTGCAGCTCAGTTTTAGGGTCTTGGCAATCTTCTTATAGCCTAGGCCATCTTTATGTAGAGCAACAATTATTTTTTTCAGATCCTCTGCGTTCTTTGCCAAGAGGTGCCATGCTGAACTTCCTGTGACCAGTATGAGAGAGTGCTCATACCAAATTTACCACACCCACTTCCCCCATTCACACCTGAGACCTTGTAACACTAACGAGTCATGTGACACCGTAAAGGGAAAATAGCCAATTGGGCCCAATTTGGAATTTTTCACTTAGGGGTGTACTCACTTTTGTTGCCAGCGATTTGTAGCAAAGTGTAACTTCTTCAGTGTTGTCACATGAAAAGATATAACAAAATATTTACAAAAATGTGAGGGGTGTATTCACTTTTGTGAGATACTGTGTGTATATATATAGATATATATACAGTGCAGAAAATAAGTATTTGAACACCCTGCTATTTTGCAAGTTCTCCCACTTGGAAATCATGGAGGGGTCTGAAATTGTCATCGTAGGTGCATGTCCACTGTGAGAAACATAATCCAAAAAAAAATTCCAGAAATCACAATTTATGATTGTTTAACTATTTATTTGTATGATACAGCTGCAAAGAAGTATTTGAACACCTGTCTATCAGCTAGAATTCTGACCCTCAAAGACCTGTTAGTCTGCCTTTAAAATGTCCACCTCCACTCCATTTATTATCCTAAATTAGATGCACCTGTTTGAGGTCATTAGCTGCATAAAGACACCTGTCCACCCCATACAATCAGTAAGAATCCAACTACTAACATGGCCAAGACCAAAGAGCTGTCCAAAGACACTAGAGACAAAATTGTACACCTCCACAAGGCTGGAAAGGGCTACGGGGAAATTGCCAAGCAGCTTGGTGAAAAAAGGTCCACTGTTGGAGCAATCATTAGAAAATGGAAGAAGCTAAACATGACTGTCAATCTCCCTCGGACTGGGGCTCCATGCAAAATCTCACCTCGTGGGGTCTCAATGATCCTAAGAAAGGTGAGAAATCAGCCCAGGACTACACGGGAGGAGCTGGTCAATGACCTGAAAAGAGCTGGGACCACCGTTTCCAAGGTTACTGTTGGTAATACACTAAGACGTCATGGTTTGAAATCATGCATGGCACAGAAGGTTCCCCTGCTTAAACCAGCACATGTCAAGGCCCGTCTTAAGTTTGCAAATGACCATTTGGATGATCCAGAGGAGTCATGGGAAAAAGTCATGTGGTCAGATGAGACCAAAATAGAACTTTTTGGTCATAATTCCACTAACCGTGTTTGGAGGAAGAAGAATGATGAGTACCATCCCAAGAACACCATCCCTACTGTGAAGCATGGGGGTGGTAGCATCATGCTTTGGGGGTGTTTTTCTGCACATGGGACAGGGCGACTGCACTGTATTAAGGAGAGGATGACCGGGGCCATGTATTGCGAGATTTTGGGCAACAACTTCCTTCCCTCAGTTAGAGCTTTGAAGATGGGTCGAGGCTGGGTCTTCCAACATGATAATGACCCGAAGCACACAGCCAGGATAACCAAGGAGTGGCTCTGTAAGAAGCATATCAAGGTTCTGGCGTGGCCTAGCCAGTCTCCAGACCTAAACCCAGTAGAGAATCTTTGGAGGGAGCTCAAACTCTGTGTTTCTCAGCGACAGCCCAGAAACCTGACTGATCTAGAGAAGATCTGTGTGGAGGAGTGGGCCAAAATCCCTCCTCCAGTGTGTGCAAACCTGGTGAAAAACTACAAGAAACATTTGACCTCTGTAATTGCAAACAAAGGCTACTGTACCAAATATTAACATTGATTTTCTCAGGTGTTCAAATACTTATTTGCAGCTGTATCATACAAATAAATAGTTAAAAAAATCATACATTGTGATTTCTGGAATTTTTTTTTTTGATTATGTCTCTCACAGTGGACATGCACCTACGATAACAATTTCAGACCCCTCCATGATTTCCAAGTGGGAGAACTTGCAAAATAGCAGGGTGTTCAAATACTTATTTTCTGCACTGTATATATATATATAGATATACATATAAAATCTATGGCAGCCTACATATTTCCTGCAGTATAGATTTGCTTGCAAGTGATTTTAGAGGATATATGTTTTATCTCTTTTGAATGCTGCTGTAATATCTTGAAGGTATGCTGCTTTTTGAACTTGTGAACTATTTGTACCTGTATTGTTAGGTTTTCGCCCAGAGCTGGCTGAAAAATCCAGATTGAGGGTGGCTCCATTCCTTTATAGTGTTCCATGTAGCCACCCTTGCGTGCATGCTCCTAGCTGGCACTTACAGACACTGCATATGTCCATAGAAAAAGATACGGAGCTGCAAGCTACTCCCCCCCTTTTACACAGGCAATGCCACTTCAGAACAGTGGACTGAAGTTACTCAGTGCATACACTTCCCCCTCCAGTTGAAAGTTCAGGGAAGCGTCACACGGAGACCTACAGCAGCCGGTGGTGTAAAGAGAGTTCTGTAACTATATCTACATACACACAGAGCTAATCATGCACAAACAGCTCTGAATGCATTTTATTTTCTAAAATTTAGCATTTAATACTACTTAAAATAAAAGCTCAAACACCTGTAAAAGCAGATTTTTTTGAGCTGCAGTGCGCATGAGCCCTAAGACAGGAGACCGTCTTTTAGAAAGTGTTGTCTGGAATATGTGCTTTTATGAAGCACAAAAGGGTCAATACAAATGTGCAGATGACAAACAGAGACAATAGTTCAAAAAAATATATCAACCAGTACAGTGTATGCGGTAAATACATCCAAACGAATGGTACGTGAGCAGAGTAAGGATGTTGGTATTTATTAAACTACTTTACTTCTCAGGGTATTGCTAGATCATTTTTAGTTAACATTTCCATGCTTTCCAAACAAAATTGAATTTATTTAACATAGGATGTAGGTGATGTCAAATTACTTAACCCACTAAATTTTATAAGCATTTAAAAATCATGGGAACCAAGATCAAAATTTAAAAAAAGCTTTTACTTTCCATGATGAGTTAACCCTTGAGCAAAAGGGAGACAGGTAAAGTGTGGAAAGTGCTCAGCCACAGGAGCCCAAGACTTACATAATAGAAGCACCCCAGGATGCAGGGCTCCTGGGACCTGTACAATGTATATATATCAGCACAAAAGCAGGCATCTAAAGTTGCCTACTTTTTCATCCTCGGCTTCTGATTCAGCACCAATAAAAAGAGCAGAGGAACAATAAAACTGTATCACTCTTTCTTATTTTTTTAACTATGTTTGTCAAGGATTAAGGCCAGGAAAAGTAGGAACATTAACAGCAACACTTACCTACTAGACGAAGTACTGTAGCGACAAGGATATCAGAGACAAATGAGACATTAGGATTGCCTTTTTTGCGCTTCACCCATTTATCCAGTAGGGGCCACAATTCTTTACTAAGGAAACATTAAGATAAAAATGTTGTCTGTTTTCTAGTGCCAAAACACATTTTGTCCATCTTGCACAAAGCAGTTTATAGCAATTACACTAAAAATCAAACTTAAAGCTAAACTTCAGGCAAGCAACTAAATACACAGCTGAAATACCTATATTTAAATGTACTCTTCAACGTTTGGGCAAATCGGTTTAGAGTTGTTATGCAGGCACCCTTCAAAAGCAAATGCATATAAACAGTGTCATGCAATACCTTTTTTCCAACCAGTTAATTCACGCACACTGAGCAGCAACATAAAAAAAAACAGGAAAAAAGAGACAGACCTATGGGCGGAGAGAAATGGCTGCACACCCCGATATATATGCAAAGAAATTGTCCCGATGGGGCTTTTTAGCAGCTAATGTGAAAAATAGTATAGGAATGCAACGTCTATAGTAAAACGTTTTTATTACAAAAATGTGATGACATAAAAATTGTATGTATAAGGAATGAGTTGCGGCATAATGGCACAAGTTAAAATATCCATACACATTTCATGATAAGACAATATAATACATAGCCTGGAAAAGTGGCAAGCATGTACAAAATCTAACGCGTTTCAACCAGTCGGTCTTCTTCAGAGGATTTTTTTTTTAATAGTCGTAGCAAGAAAAAAAAGGGGTATGGAGGGTCCAGACAGAAGTCCGATGTGGTTGCGCGAAAGGAAGATCCGACTCTTCAAGGCTCCCGATCACAGTCCCCAATCACCGCTGCACCCCAGGTAAAGCACCATCCGAGGGTGGTCGCATGTAACTATCGGAGGAGCACCTGGCATGAATTGCCGCACCCGGAGAGAGGGGTGGGGTAGAAATGAACGAATCCTATAATAAGTAAGGTAAATATTGCTAATAAGAAACCAGCAGGTTATATATTTGGAAACTGTGTGTGCTAAACAGCACGCTTATAAGAGGTACTACACTACAAGAAGTATTCCAAGAGTAAAACGGTAATGGGGAACAGAGGTCCAGGACGAAAGAAATGGAAACAATCAAAAAGTGAAGGGACGTAAGAAGTGATGGGAAAAAGATGAAGAAGGGAGGAATCGAAGTGAGAGGGGAAGGGGAAAAGACCTTGTGAGGGACAAAGAAATGGGGACATAAGTGAGTGTGAAAGGAGGGGGGAAAATTGTGTGGTGGTGAAGGGGAAAAAAAATGAGGCAAGAAAATGAGTAGTGCAGTGTGAGAGCGAGGAGTGAGTGAAAAGAGAGATGCGAAAGAAAACCCAATGGGGAGAGAAGAAAGGAAGGGGGGGAAGGGAAATAGGATAGTGAGCAGTGTGGGCAGTAAAGAGGGAATAAAGAAAAAGTGATAATTGTGGGGGTGAAAGGAATGATGGGTAGTGTGAAGGGGCGGGGAAAAGAAGGGTAAAGGGAAATGAAGGAAAACCACGACTGTAGGAAGGAGGGGGGTAGTGATGGGGCAGTGAAGAGATGGGTAAGGGGAAAACGGGGGAACGGGGTAATAAAGCAGCAATGGTGGGTGAGGGAGGGGACAGTGATGGGGCAGTGGGGAAAGGTGGGGAACTGGTGAGAGAAATGGAATGGATAAAAAAGAGGACCTATGTTACCTCCAATGTTAGTGCCTGGGTATGGTAAAATTGAGATGTTTGGATAGCAGTGCAACTCCGCCCTTGTAGCAGTATCAAAAGTGGAGTGTAACATCTGAGTTTGAAAAGAATGAGAGCAGCCCTTAATAAGGCTTGGTTCCAAAGGGAGTAAATGCATGGCAAAACAGGTGGTATATCACAGGGGGACTTACCAAAGCATTGGACGCTGTCGCTCCTGGAGATGCCGTACGCCTCTCTGAGTGCATGCGTCCAAAAGCGGAAATAAGTACCGCTTAAAGTCCCAGGATTGGTCGAGCTAACCCCACCCGAGGTGGGAGGGGACGGGGTATATTTCCCCCCCCCAACACCCATGCAGGTCGCCTGGGTGGTTCTCCCGGCGTACGCTGGGTCCGACAAGATCGGACACAGCAGCCACTTCCGTACGACACACCGTAACGTATGATGTCATCGCGGGCGCCAGGGGTTGGTGCACGCGACAAAACGTCAATGCGTTCCGGAACCGGCCGCCTATGCCGCCAGCAGGGAGGGGTTCGCATCCACCAAGGCAGCAGTGCCGCCCGGTGGATACTAATGGCACAGCGTGGTGACACTTGTGTTTTCCCGCCCTCCTGGGAAGTAACAGGAGGCAAACCCATTTGGGACAGAACATACCTCGGGGCCAGCGGGCGAGAAACGGAAGGGGAGACAGCAGCAATGGGACCCAATTCCCAGAACCACATCTCGGAGATCTGCTGGAAAAAGGGACATGGAAAAATAATCCATAAAAGTGTCATGTATTTAAGTATATGAATTAACAAAATGGTTTTATAGCAACGATAAATATTACATTCCTTCGGTCATATTGTAAAATTGTAACAAGATTTACCAAACAATATTGACCTATCTATGTCATAAACAATGCATCCCATATTAATACAGTATTTATCTAAAAAGGCATGTACATAAACTTGAACATTGACAAACACACAGGATCAAATGTGGGAAAATGTAAGATACACGTCCGCCCACTGAAAGAGAGAGGGAAATACCACCACGGGGAGGCAACAATAGTAAAGCAAGGTAATACTGTTTGTATCAGGTGGAAGGGAAAGTGTATCATGGAGAGACTGACTGGGGGCCAAAGATCGGAAGGGAAAGAGACTAGCTAATAAGGCTATTGTGTCTTTCCTGAAACAAAGCCTTTGAGAAATGGGGTGAACGAGCAGGATTCATTCAGACCAGGGTATGTGGTAGCCCGTAATCTGAAAATCCACCGCTGTTCTTGTTGTAAAAGTATTTTGTTCCAATCCCCGCCTCTATTGGGAATGTGGATCCGATAGAGAGCGGCGAAAGAGACTTTAGGTACAGTATAACGGTGTTGCAATGCTACATGTCTTCCAATGGGAAGATGAAGATTTCCAATTTTCATTTTACAATTGGTAAAATGTAGTGGTTTCAATGTGTTGCCATTCGGTAGTGGGAAAACCCTCTCTCTCCTGAGCGGGCAGTACGAACAGTGTCCACAGGGAAAGGTACCAAAAATTGTGCAGTGTGCTTCTCTCATGGAAGCATTCGTATATTCACTACGGACCAGTCTATCTTTAATCGATGTGGCCCTTTTGTAAGTAATAGATGGATAATCCGATATAAAGTTATTCAGCTGTGGGTCATCTGTTAGGATGCTCCAGTTATTTTGAAAAATCTGTTGTATCTCCTTATATTGACATGAAAAACCTAAAATTATCCTGGTGGTCTGAGGATTGGAGTTTGGAGGAGATTTTTTAGGGTATAAAAGTGCTTGTCGAGAATTCAGGTTGGCTTTGTTGAAAGCTTTGCGTAGGCATGAGTAACTGTAGCCTCTAGCGGAGAGTCTGCTTCGAAGTCTTTTAGCTTCTTCAAGATAAAAAAGGCCATTTGAACAGTTGCGGCAAAGACACAGATACTGCCCATAAAGAATGGAATTTCTGAGTGAGGTTGGGTGAAAACTGTCCGCATGTAGGACCGTATTTCCCGCCGGTGGTGTTTTTGCGGAAAAGGGTGCTACATAGTTGGCCTTGGGGACCCAAAATTTTTTTTACGTCCAAGAAGGTAATGGTACGTTTGTCATAAGTCATGGTAAATTTAAGGTTATATTCATTGCAGTTTAAACACTTGAAGAACTCCAGGAGGGAACTCTCAGGTCCCTCCGAGATCAGGACGTCGTCGATATACCTGCGCCACAATTTGATGTGGCACAGGTAGCCGACGAGGCTCCCGTCATCTGAGAGGGATAGCTCCCACTCCCCCAGGTACAAATTGGCGTAGGATGGGGCACAACATGTCCCCATTGCTACGCCCTGCACCTGGAGGAAGTGGGAGCCATTGAAACAAAAGTAGTTGTGGAAAAGTATATACCGTAGAGAATCTACCAAAAAATCGTCTAGGGTATGGTCATGTAGCTGACCGTTCATAAGACACCATCGTATGGCCTCTAATCCCTTGACGTGGGGTATACTGCTGTATAGCGCCTCGACATCAATTGCAACTAATATAGAGCTGTCCGAAATGGTTGTGTGATCAATAATTTGTAGTAGGTGAATCGTATCCTTTACAAAAGAAGGAAGAGCGGTGACATAAGGTTGAAGATACGTGACATTTTTTCACATTAGCTGCTAAAAAGCCACATCGGGACAATTTCTTTGCATAAAAAAAAGCATAGCCAGATTTAGAAAATCTAAGTGCAATATAGCTTGCTGAAGAATAAGCCCCCAGTGGACAACTTAAAAGCAGCCCAGTGTTCACTCACCACAACATACCGTATAAACTTGAGTATAAGACAAGTTTTTCAGCCCTGTACGCACATTAAGAATACACATAATTGATTGATTTATCACAGACGTGACCAATTTAGGGCCCTTTCACACCGATGCACTTCTGATGCATTTCTATTGACTTACAATGGAAGGTGATTTTTTTTTTTTGTCTTTTGAAAACCTGCACCGAAGATGCAGCATGCAGAACCTTAAAACACAGCACACTTGCTGGTTTTAAACAGTTAATTGGATGTAGCAGGAAATAGTTGTTATGTGTTTTAGTTGCCCAGCAAAAGCTCACCAGTGTAAAAGATATCATGGCTCCGGCTCCGGCGCTGTGATTGGCTGGAGCCGCAGAAACGGCACAAAGACTGAAGCATCACCCTAGTGCGCATGTGCCGATGAATATCTCCTAAACCGTGCAGGTTTAGGAGATATCCAGGGTAGCTACAGGTAAGCCTTAATATAGGCTTACCTGTAGCATAAAGTTGCTAAAAAGCGTTTACAACCACTTTAACCCACTGGGAGCCTAAATCCCCTTTTCATTTTCAGCACTCTCACATTTTGAATGACACTCAGTCATGGAACACTGTACCCATTTAAAACTGTTGTCCTGGTGGTATTTAATCACCGCAATTTTTTTTTTGTTTTGCACTAAAAGTGAGAAAAAAAAAATGACAATTCTGTAAAAAAAATAATGCATTTTTCTAAGTTTGGAAATAGGAGTGTGAGAATTGGAAGATGTATATGGTGCTGCCAACATCCTTACATATAGTGAAAAGAAACGTGCAACTGGTGCACAGGGAGCTGCCCCTTAGGACTTTTAAAGGCAGAAAAAATATTGAGGAGAGTAGGAATATATAAAAAAGTGCCAACTTTATTAAACGGTAGAAAAAAAACAAACAAACATAAATGGAGATACAAAATTAATTTAAAATAAGGTAAATTAATCAATTAAATATAAGATATAAGTATCAGCCCAAAATATTACAATCCAGTGCCTAAAGTAAAAGTGGGGTCAAGCTGACAGAATTTCAGCATAACATCCCAACATGTTTCGGAGATTCACAAAAATGTGTAATATTCTGTCGTCAGGGGAGGCTGTATGCAGTGGGTGACATACTACTTGTCTGTAATGTAAATGTAGCAAGGTGTCACTTTTGAATGTAGCCTATAGACTACAGTTTGTGCCTAATAGGAACTCAACTCCCTCTGGTGTCCGTTTATGTTAAATTTCTGCAATTTGTTTGGTTCAGCTATGATGGGAACAATGCATGATGAACATTGAAATACAGACAGAAAGAGAGTCTATTATTGCAGGTGGGAAATAGACTATAATGCCCACAGTGCCACTGTGCTACCAAGGTGTATTGTGCCACGCATAACCTGCTGGGAGAGATTATTTAAGGCTAGGCGAGGCCTTGTTCCAGTCTCTTGGGGTGCTATCTCTCAACAAACAGGAGGCCTTCAGTGAGTGTGTTAGAACGGAGAAGCCTAGGCCTAAAGTTGCAGAGATCGGATCGCCAGACTGAGGGATCCTTGCTACAGCTTTGCTGATCGGACCAGGGAGAGAAAGCAACCTCCACTCCACAGCATCCAGAGTCACCTGGATGGCACTAGACCGACAGCAGCAGTTGGATTAGCAGCAGGAGCACTCATGGCGCACGACTCCCTAGCAGTAGGGCGTGTGGCTGGCTCCAGGCAGGCAGGCAGGTTCAGCACTCTGTCCCAGCTCAGCTCAGCCTCACAGCAGCAGTGCACCCAGGAGCAGCAACCCTCCTCCCCCCCCTGACACTCTTCACTCCTAAGGTAAGCCCGCACCGACTTAGCCTGGTACACCCCCTGGGACTGGATACGGCCGTCCTTCTCAGGATAGCCGTGGTTCTCCAAGTCCCAGGGAGCGGACGATCGCCCCCCCCCCCCCCTTCCGGCATCCCACACTCCATCCCGCCGCTCTACTCAGGACCCCCCCCCCACGCTGTAACCCCTACAGGCCCCTTTATCTCCCCCCGCGGCCCCCTCCTGTACTTCAGCCCCCAGCTCGGGCCTAGTCCCGGTCGGCGGCCATCTTGGTACACCCATAGCATCATAATCCACCACCCACCCCCCCTCACCCTCCCTGGCATAGGCCTTTTCTTTCACAATGTGAAAGCTACACCCCCCTTTTGCATAATATTGATCCAGGGTTAAGACCGATCGCCTATTGGGATCAGAAAGGAATTTTTTCCCCAGGTAAGGCAGATTGGCACAGCACGCCTGGGGTTTTTCGCCTTCCTCTGGACCAAACTGCAAAAAAAGGAGGACATAGAATAGTGACAAGTTCGCTTCACTATTTCCTCCTCCCCAGCATCGCCTAAACCCCCCCCTTTTAATTATCAATACGTTCCCGTCTTTTCTGCAACTATGGGTTATCTGAAATACTCAGCAGAACCCATCTGGGAATTAAAACCATTTGCCTCTATACTCCCAACGGTCACCGAAAATGCGCTAAAAAGCGAACAACTGTTAAGAATCAATAGACGATTAACAGAAAAAAATCTCATTAGAACGCACCAGCCCAAACCCATTTCCTGCGCTCTGGTGAACACTAGAGTAGCAGTAAAACACCGGCAAGAAATCCATGATTTCATCCTTCTACATGATATAGACTGCCTCTTTATCACAGAAAGCTGGCTCACAGGCGACTGCAACACCATTCTGGAAGAATTGGTGCCTGCAAATTATCGCATACAAATGCAGAACAAAGTGGGGCAAAGAGGGGGAGGTCTGGCGGTGATCCACAAGATTCACCTCTCGATCACCAAACCAGTCCTCCAATACTCGCTTCCATTCATGGAAACCCTCAGGCCGCGTACACACGATCAAATCTGTCTGCTGGAAACGGTCTGCTAGACCGTCCCAGCAGACAGATTTGATCGTGTGTACGGGCGAGGCGACGGATTTGGCCACCCGACAGATTTCAAAGCATGCTTTGAAATCTATCGGGTGGGAATCTGTCCGCCCGACATGTCTGCTGGTTAGTACACTTACCAGCAGACATGTCGCCTCGCACCGCCGCCCAATGGATTCGGCGCATGCGCGGAAGTGTTTTACTTCCTGGTGCGGTGACATGGCGGCGTCAACGTCACCGCCACGTCACCGACACGTCAGTGCGCCGTCTGCTGGCGGGGATTTAGGTTTGCTCGTGTGTACACGAGAGCAAACCAAAATTCTAACAAACAGATTTGTTCAAATCGGTCGGTCCGACCGATTTGAACAAATAGATTGCCTCGTGTGTACGAGGCCTCACTCTACAGCTGCAATCAAATCCCCAAGACACGGTTCATATGTTACTGTGCTACAGATCCCCTGGCCCAAAAACTGACCTTGTCGCGATAGTAACCTCACTATTTATAAAAGACAATAACAAAAAATATCATAAGGAAATCTTTGTGGGGAAAAAAAATCATTTTGTCAACATCATCACCAAGGCCATAAACCGCCCTCGCAAACTCTTCAAGCTGGTTTCACAATCGATGAATCCAGCCTGCCTAGAGCCCCCCAATGCTGATTCACAAGAATTTTGCAACGAACTATCGGATTATTTCATTAGTAAAATTGAAAGAATCCGACTAAGCATTGAGCAAAATGGAATCTGCATGAATCCCAACCCTGATACCAGTTTACACCCGCCTCAAGCACAGAAATTCACCTTAAAACCCATCTCCATCGCTGCCACTAAAAGTATCATTGGGACTCTGCGCAACAGCACAGCACCCAATGACATCATTCCCACTAAACTGCTGAAAGAAAGTGCCGATATACTGGCACCAGCTATCACGCAGCTTATAAATCAATCATTCAAGGAGGGCATGGTGCCTGCCTTGTTGAAACAAGGTACCATAAAACCTATCCTGAAAAAACCCACCCTGGACCCAAAAGACCCAAACAATAGGAGACCCATAACGGTCTAAATGTTTTCTCCAAAATAATGGAGAAAAAAGTTGTACAACAGTTACAACAGCATTTAGAAACCCAAAAATTACTTGATACATTTCAATCAGGCTTCCGGCCCAGGCACGGAACCGAAACTGCTTTGGTAAAAATATGGGATGACATCCTAGAGGCAACAGATGAAGCTTCTCTCCTGATCCTGTTGGACCTAAGTGCGGCCTTTGACACGGTAGACCACGGACTACTATTGGCTAGGCTAGCTGAAGTGGCCAAAGTCACGGAAGCGGATCTACCTTGGTTCTCCTCCTTCTTGGAAAACAGATACCAAACAGTGAAATTGGAATCTTTCACGTCAGAAATGCGTACGGTATCATGCAGAGTCCCTCAGGGATCCCCCTTGTCACTGGTACTATTCAACATTTACCTCCGTCCCCTCTTTGAGATCATCAGCAACCAGAAGCTACTTTACCATTCCTACACAGACGACACACAGTTGTATCTCCGTGTTAGCAACGGAAAGGATCATTCGATGGGATTAGAGAGTTCCCTCACTCTTATAGATAATTATCTAAAACTCAACGGTTCAAAAACAGAGCTTCTCCTGTTTCACGCAAACAGGAAAAGTCTCCCCACCTCAACTTGGATCCCACCGCCCATCCTGGGAAAAATTATCGCCCCTAGCACCAAAGTCAAAAGTCTCCGAGTCATTTTTGACTCCCACATGACAATGGATGCACAAATAGGGGCGGTAGTCAGTGGATCCCATCATCTGTTGCGCCAGTTACGCCGACTCGCCCCTTGTATTCCTAAAGAGGACATTGCAGTCGTGGTGGGAACTTTCGTCAATTCCAGACTCGACTATGCAAATGCCCTCTATTTGGGACTTCCCAAATACCAAATCACTCGTCTGCAAGTCGTTCAAAATACGGCTGCTCAATTAGTGACTGGTAAAAAACCATGGGAGTCAATCTCCCCTTCGCTAAGATCTCTTCACTGGCTACCAGTGAAAGACAGAATCACTTTTAAGGCACTCTGCCTTACACACAAGTGTATTCAAGGAAACGCTCCCCAATATTTATGCGAAAAAATAAAAGCCCACAACCCCAATCGCATTCTGCGATCCACAAATCAAAACCTACTGTACATCCCAAAGGCAAGAAACAAATCCAAAGGAAATCGGAGATTTGCTGTCCAAGGACCGCGACTGTGGAATGCACTACCAACCACCATCCGACTGGAGTCGGACCACTTGGCCTTCAGGAGAATGATTAAAACTCATCTCTTCTGAGGCAAAGCCTTCCTTTATCCTAGGAATGGAAACAGCGCCCAGAGGCGATTCAGTTTGCATGTGTTGCGCTCTATACGTTTTTCACTCACTCACTCACATATCCACCGGCACCTTGTGAGCGGCTGCACGGTGGACCAGGGACCACGATCTAGGGAGAGACCGAGAACCAAGAGGGTCCAGGCGGAGCATACCAGTGAGGCGAGGCTTCATCTGGTGAGAGGGCACCTGCCCACCAACATAACTGTTACAGGAAGGTGACTTCATAGTTTACACTTTCTAGAAGTTGCTGTGCCACAGGTAGGGAAACATTGCACCCGGGAGTGACATAGCGATTTGGAAGGAGCAGTGCCTCTTTTGCCATGACATATTTTAAGTGTTTGTTCTTTTCTTCATATACCTTGTTGGATTACAAATAATCAAGTGCACCAACAAAAGCTAGCGGAAGATTACTTTGAACTTGAAGGAACAATCATTAATTCAGTTTGTTGCTTAAGCTGAAGCAACAAGACATGTGTCAGTGAAACTGCTCGCTGGAGGGAGCCAAAGAGCTTACAAACTCATACGTGTGATTTAACTGCTTTTATTCACTTATATTGTCATTTTGATATTTCAGTGAGCTGGGTGGAACCTGGTGGAGAGGTACCCCATTGCTGGCTTCATTGCATTGGGTGATTCCTCTGCTGTGTACTTATTCAGGTCTGACCTCAGGTTGTGTTAACAAGGTCTTTTTGTACAGCCAAATTCTGAATCTGTTATAGAACTATATACTATTGACTCTTCCAGGGCCCTGTTTGAAGTCAAATGTTGCTTGTTCAAATTCTGTTATAGTTTCTTCACAAAGTAAACATCTTACCCTTGGTTAAACTACATCTTGTGTGGGACTCTGTTGCTGTTGTGGTCAGGTGACCAGCACCAAGGTAACGGGATTCAATTGCATATATATACGTTCATCTGCATGCCTCACTGTGGCCATGTGCATGCCTCACTGTACCCATGCCTCACTGTGCCCATGACTAGACTTGTGTTTAACATGGGAGTATATAGAAGGGGTGCCTGGCTTTGAAAAATCGGTGCTCCCCCACCATAGGTCCCCCAGACAGAAAACTTTGCACTTGTAGAGGAGCACTGGGGCTACATGTACCAGGTCCCCAAAGTTACCAGAAAAATTACCGTTAAACATGGGAGTCTATGGAAGGGATGCCCGACTTTGAAAAAACTTTGCACACTTGTAGAGGAAGAGTGGGGCTATATGTGTGCAAAGTACCGGGTCCACAAAGTCCAGGAGATCAGGCGCAGGAGGTGACTGGAGTATAAGCAGAGGGGGGCATTTTCAGCACCAAAAAAATTGCTGAAAAACTCGGCTTATACTCGAGTATATACAGTAATTCTATTGCCAGCCCATCTAAGAATTCTGACAAATCAAAAATGATAAGAGTCAGTCCTCCTAAATATCTGTCCTTCCTCCAGGAAGCCTGCTGTAGTGTCCACTAGGGGCAGCGTTTGTCTACGAATCACTGCTATCCGACCCGGGTCAAAACTTTAGTGACAGCCGATCCTTGATATTCTGTAACTCAGCCCATCAGTCATCTTGGCAGCAGTGGCTTTCTGAAGCTTTGTTTTCAGGTCTGGAGCCAAACTTTATTCCCATACTTCTCTGCCAGATGAAAGTTCATTCTTTAGCTACAAAGCCCTTGATGGGTAACCTGCTAAATGGCATTCCAGGTGGCCCCCAAGAGAAATGAGGCTAGGTGTATCCAGATATCCTATTCAAACATCTTGTATTATGGAAAAAAATATGTTGCCTTCCAACAGACATCTTTCTGCTTGTTTTCGACATAGTGAGGAATGATTAGAATCCCTGTCATATTTTAACTAATGTATATGTTTGAGAGATTGCACATTTAAAAATATTTTAAAAACCTGCAAGACAAAGCCATAATGAGCTAGTATGACTAGCATACTAGCTGATTATGCATGTACTTGCATCCTCGGGTCCCCCTCCACCGCATCAATCGATCCCGAAGGTTACTTCCGGGTATCGCTGCTCTGGCGCTGATTGGCCGAAGCGGCGATGACGTCACTCCGCACATGTGCGCGGGAGCCGTCAACTTCGGCATTGCCAAATTTAAGATGGCTATTCTCAGTGCTCCTGCGCGCCGTTGTCTAACAGCGGTGCCTGTCATTGGCGAATATCTCCTAAACCATCCCTTTTGGATGTCAAGTTTGACTTCTCACTCACAGATTAAAGTGGTTGTAAACCAACTTTTGTCATTTACACCTACAGGTAAGCGTACATTAAGGCGTACCTGTTGGTGTTAGCAATATCTCCTAAACCTACACTTGCCATAAAATGTCTACATACATTGATTTATAAAAGATCATACAGAAAACAAAAGCACAACAAAGAAAGAAAAAGGTAGTTGCAGACGCAACAAACATGGTACAAATACAAGTAAATGGAGAAGGATTGTGTAATCCAAGTACCAAATAAAACAAACCATAATGTGACAAACTGAACATATATATCCTGAGATATTAAACAGTTTTTACTGTCGACAAGCAGGCAACTGGAAGGATCTTATAATGCACTAAAGTCCTAGGATTACAAAAGAGTAACAAACAGAACAAGATATAAAGAGGGGGGGGGGCACCAAAGTCTATCGTAGCGGTATCAGGAATGACAGCCTTTCTTCCCTGGGCAAGTGGGGAAAATTGATGTGGAGACTGGGAGATCGGGAAGGGGCGCAATCAAGAATAAAGCAGCTCAGGTAACATACAGCGGTTAGTCGGTGGCGGTGGGTTGAACATAATGGGAGGCTGCTTCTCCTGAGTATGAAGGTGGAGGTGGAGGGGGACTTAAAATATGAGGAGTATTGATCAAAGTTGCAAAGTCCTCAGGAGATAAAGTTGAGCGCATAAAGGGTTCCCAGATGGTGAGAAAGCAAGCTTTGGAGGTTTTTGCGTTTAAAATCCGTGTTGGCTTGTTCTTTGAAGAGAAGGCGTTCTCGTTGGATTTGGGTGATAGGACAGTTAGAAGAGGTCCAATTTTTCAAAATAGCCCTTCGTGCAACTATAAGGCAGAGTAGAGACCAGTTCTAGGCATGAGAAGGGTTTGGGATACCAGGGGTGGTTGAGCTAGCCTTTCAGGACCATTGCAGTAGTAGGGGGGCCCAGTATCCAAAGATGAGGAGCAGATGAGGATGCCAGAGGGGGGTAGTGCTTTGGAGTAACGGTTTGTAAATGTCCGAGATTTTATAGGATCCCACTAAAAGTAGCTGGTTGGTGAAGTTAGGTGAAAAACGCTTACAGGCCTCATTGCATTTAGCCTTCAAATAGTTGATGCATTGCCAGAAGTGGAAAACATGGTATTGGGGTAATGAAAAAGTTGTAGCAACAGTCGCAAAAGATAAAGGGCGTCCAGTGGAGGTATCACATAGAGATACAAAATTTTCATATTTACTTACAGGCAAACAAAAGGTGCATGTTACATGTGTATAAATAAGCAAGTACCAACATTAGACTTTGTGTACATACAATAAACTATCCTGCTCCTTTCCACCCCCCCCCCCTCTTCCCTCCCTCCCCCCGCCCCCCCTCAGGTGACTATTGTGCCGTGATTTTACTTTACCACCTATAATGCAGATATATTAGTCTAATATATTTCTTAGTGCCGTAAAATTGAGGTGGGGGGGGGGGGGCAACAGGAGGAGCAGAAGGGGGTAAACCCATCCAAGCTACAAACGCAAGATCACTTCATGGAGAGGGTCAGAGTTTTGGTCCGTCTTGTATTTAGTGTCTAGTTGATAAGATGTTACTATCTTCTAAGGGTGGGGGAGGTTACAGGTCGTGCCGGCGGTCTGTCTCTAGGGAGGGAATCCTATGTCTCTCAACCAGAGTCCCCACACTCTTTCGAACCTTTTGTAGTTCCATTGTTTAATTAAAGCCACTCTCTCACTCTAAATCATGGTATTAATGGTTGCGGTCCAGTTCCCGACAGAAGGGGGGGCATGTGCCTGCCATCTCTGTGCGATTAGCTTGCGTGCCTGGAATAGGCCTCGCAATACACCTTCCAGGGTTCCCAGTGGAACTCTATGGTCCTCCATGTCCCCTAGAAGTCAGGTTTTGGCGTCTGGCTCTAGAGAGGTCTTAAAGGTATTATTAAGTTTGTTAATGACTTTTGTCCAATATCTGAAGAGCTTAGGGCATCTCCAGAAAATGGGGACAAGATCCCCTGTAGCCTTACATCTAGGGCATTCGTCACTCCGGTTCCAACCTAGTTGAAACATTTTTTTAGGAGTGTAATAGACGCGATGTATTAGATATAAGTGGCACAGTCTCTGTGCTGGGGCAATAGATACCAGGGTCCCTCTATTTAGAATCCTACTCCACTGCTCTGACGTTATCAACCCCAGGTCCCTTTCCCACCTTTCTCTACTCCTGAGCATGCCTGATTGATTTATAGCCCTAGCCCCCAGTTTGTCGTATAGCTCTGAGATTAAACCTTTCGCTATATTGGTTTGGGCTATTTTGGTGAGGATGGGAGTCTGGATCCTATCTATCAAATGGGACTTAAACTGTGTCTGGATGGCGTGTCTAATCTGGAGATATTTAAAGAACCTTTTGTTTGATATATTAAATTCATATCTCAGGTCCGAAAAAGATTTCATAAGGTTACCCTCATACAGATGGAGTAGTCGCGTGACTCCCTGTCTCTCCCAGATTTTACATTTTTCCACGCCCTCCATTTCTGACAAGTTTTTATTGTTCCAAAGGGGGGCAAACTCAGTTCCCCTAGAAAATCCCAACAGAGCCTTCATTGTCTGCCACAATTTATTAAGTAATTTTATGGTCGGGCATTTATGGGCAAATGAGTTTGCCTCCAAGGCTTCTGCCAATATTTTATGTGGGGCCCCTGCTAGCATTAGTCTAAAGCAGTCCTTTCTTCGGTCTGGGATTCCACACCCTGCTATATGTTGTAACTGGGACACCAGGAAATATATTCTCGGGTGTGGGACCGCCATCCCTCCCTCCTTGACCGGGAGCTGCATTGTCTGCAACCCGATTCTGGCCTGCCTTCCTTTCCACATTAATTCTCGAAATACTGTTTCCATTTTTTTGAACCATATTTGGTTCACCCAGATCGGAGAATTGTGGAGTACGTATAGTAACTGGGGAAGCCAGATAATTTTAATTAGATTGCATCTCCCAGCTACAGAGAGAGGGAGGCGGTTCCAGATATCTTTTTTTTTGCTTCAGCATTATTAATAGTGGGGCTATATTTTTACTAATATACTCCCTGACATCTCGGGTAATCCAAACCCCCAAATATTTTAGTTTTGTTGACATTTTTAGCTGGGGCATTTCAGCTATCGTCTGGTCATGTAGCGTATCTATTGGGAGCAGAGCTGACTTATCCCAGTTAACCATCAGTCCTGAAAACCCACCAAACTCCCTGACCATATGAACCACTGGGGCCAGTGAGTTGTTTACATCGCCTATAAAGAAGAGCACATCATCCACAAATAGCGATATCCTATCTTCCTCTAAGCCCCTTCTGAACCCCTGAATATCTTCCTTGAGCCTGGTTTTGATAGCTAAAGGTTCCATGGCCAGTGCGAACAGGAGTGGGGACAGGGGGCACCCCTGTCTCGTTCCCCTCCCTAGTCCGAATAGGTCTGAGACTTCACCATTGATTTTGATTTTTGCGCGTGGTTTATTGTATAGAAGTTTAACCCACCTAATAAAGGACGGCCCAAATCCAAAACTTTCTAGTACCTTCCATAGGTAAGGCCACTCCAGGCTGTCGAATGCCTTGGCGGTATCCAAGGCCAGCAATGCTCTAGGGCCCTCATTGTCGGTGGGGATCTGTATGTTTAAGAAGACTCTTCTTATATTGAGGCTTGTTGACCTGTTTGGGATGAATCCTGACTGGTCAGGATGAATAATGCTCTCAATACACCCCTTTAGGCGTGTTGCCAGGACCATTGCAAGGATTTTTACGTCTGTACAGAGCAGTGAGATTGGACGATAGGAAGATGGTTCTAATTGGTCTTTTCCCTCTTTAGGGATAACAATGATCATAGAGGAAGGAAGGTGCCCCTCGGAAAAGGCTGATTTCAGAGTATGCAGTAGTTCTGGTAGCAATATGTCGCCATATCGCTTGTATATTTCTATTGGGAGCCCATCGGGACCTGGCGATTTATGGTTGGACATCCCTGCCACAGCAAGCTGCAGTTCTTCCAGAGTGATAGGGAATTCCAGTTATTTTTTTTCGTTATCTGACAAATTTGGAAATGGAATTCCCTGAAATAAAGCTTCCATGCCTTCATTTTCACCACTAGGTTTGTATAGGGATTTATAGAAGTCATGGAACCTGTGTCTTATCTCCCTTCCTTCAGTTAGAATTTCGCCTATGGGGCCCCTAATGGCTCAAATGTTGGAAGAGGGGGTGTTGGTCCGTACCAGGAGCGACAGTACACGCCCCATCTTCTCCCGCTCACCAAATTGAGATTGTTTCTGGAAAATGTGATGGTTCTCTGCCTTCCTCATAATAGCCATTTTGTAGATCTGCTGTTTATCGAGCCATTCTCTTTGTCTACTTGGGGAGGGGTCCTCAATGTATCGCTGTTCGGCCAACATTGCTTCATTCCTGACTTCTTCCCACTTCCTAGACTCCATCTGTAACCTTGCCACCCTTTGTATTAACAAACCCCTTAAATATGCCTTCAAGGAGTCCCAGACCACACCAGCCACTGCCGTACCTTTATTAATTTGGACATACTCCTTCAAGCTGTTCAATAGTTCTTGTGGTTCACCTAGTAACTCGAGCCAGTATGGACTAATATTCCACTCCCTTGGAGGTGTTTGCTCGTTTTTCCTGATTACTAGTTCTAATGGTGAGTGGTCTGAGACCCCTCTTGGGCTATACTCTATTTCCTTCACCATATTTGATAGTTTTTCATTGCCCATAGCCAGGTCAATTCTGGACAAGGTGGCATAGGAACTGGAGAAGCAAGAGTACTGTCGGGTCTGTGGGTGATGGATGCGCCAAATATCTCTTAGCCCTGCCTCCTCCATAAACTGGGCCAAACGACCCCCTCGTTCGATATTTGAGTCGAATTTTGGGGGGAATCTATCATACGCTCTATCAGGGACTTCATTGTAGTCGCCCACTGCTATCAGGGGGATGTCCGGTTTATCCAACATAAACTCGACTAATTTATGTAGTACAGTAAAGTTGAAGGGGGGAGGGGATATATATGTTGGCTAATACATAGGGCCTGTTCTCAATAGAACAGGACAAAAATATATACCGTCCCTGTTCATCTATCCAGCTCTTTTCACAGGAAAATAGCAGTTCTTTTCCCACCAATATACTGACCCCCCTTGAGTATGAGGAATGTACAGAGTGATAGCAGAACGGGAATTTCCGTATACCCAATTGGGCCATAGTATCCCTGCTCCCCTCCTGTCCATTGATGCCAGAACCAATGCTCTCTTGATGGGGTCCCCCAGCCCTCGTACGTTCCATGATCCAATTCTCCAAGCCATGGGCGATGTATAATAAAGAATAAGCAAAAAAACAATGGCATTAAGTTACTCTTCTCCCTTTCTTTCGACTGCTTGCTCGGACCAAAACCTCTCCCTTTACTGATGGTGTTTGAAGTACTTGGGATACCTCCCTCCCCTACGATATCCTCCACCCTCCCCTACTGAACCCGCCCCCCCTAATCCCCACCTACCCATTGGGGCTCACCTGTGGCCTTACCACGCTTGTCCAGTCTCATCACATCTACCATACTACCACTTGCCCACCACACTCACCCCAGAATGAATCTCCCCCCCCCCCCCGTTAGAAAAATTTAAAGCCCCGCTTCCCGGGGAATACCCTCAGATACTTGTGGTTACATGTCCAAATGTCATTTTGCATTAAATCTAAAGATATGTGAAAAAATTGTGACTCAAGGTCCCCAAAGAGAACAGTCTATTGGCGATGTGCAAATAAAAGAAAAAGGAGAAAAAAATAAATAAAAAAGAGAGAGAAAGAAAACCCCCCCTCCAAGTTTAACACAACATGTAGCATATATATAAGAAATAATGGCCCAAAAGGGCCCAAAGAGCACCCAAACCTTAAACTTAAGTCTAACATGAAGTGTACCATTGTGAATAAATACAAGGTGAAAAATAATGCCTCAAATGCCCAATAAACATTTTTTTTTTCATTAGCGTTATTATCATTATTAGCGTTATCATCGTGTAAAAAAGTGAGAAAAAAAAAGAAAAAAAAAAGGGGGAAGGAGGGGGGCCTCCTATAGCCAGTCTCTGAGTATTAAACCAGCGACGTATGTGCCATAGTTGTGTGCAAACTGGTAATAAAAAAGTAGTGTCACCCCCCCCCCCCTCAAAAAAAAGGGAGGAGGATGCAAATAATCATGTGAATAAGTCTTATAAATCCTTGCGGGTGTCATCCAACCATTTTGTTACTTCTTCTGGTGTGTCGAAAAAGAAAGTTCTGCCCAATGCTGTGACCCGTAGGCGGGCTGGGTACAAAAAAAGCATATATCACTATGCTGCTGCAGAGTTCATTTAATTGGCACAAATTTGGCTCTTCGTTTTTGTAAATCTGGGGAGAAATCAGGATAAAACGAGACTCTAGCGCCATTGTAGTTAATATCCCCCTTTTTCCTAGCCTTTTGGAGCAAGATGACTTTGTCAACATAGTTAGAAAATTTAAAGAGTAAGGATCTAGGGCGCCCCCTTGGTTGGGGGGGTTTTGAAGGGACCCTATGGGCTCTTTCAATAGAGAAAATAGGTGAGAAAGTAGCCGTACCAAAGATCTCTTTAAGCCACCCCTCCATACATTTTATAGTGTCAGAGCCCTCACATCGTTCTGGAAGGCCGATCACACGGACATTGCTCCTACGAAGTCTGTTTTCCATTTCATCGAATTTGGATGAATGGAAGTTAGTTTTTTCCTGTAACTCCCGTAATTTTATTCTTAATCGGGTACATGGTATCTTCAAGGGTGCTTGTTCTCTCTTCCAAGGCAACAACCCTTTCAACAGTTTTACTCATATCCTGGTGTATTAAAACAAGTTCATCTTTCAAGCTCTTTAGTTGATTATCAAAGCCAACCATAAATGTTTTACAGTCATTAACAGCGCATAGGACATCTTTCAGTGTAGGTTCCTAAGTTGGCTCAAGGCCATTTTTGGTGGGGGATCCAGGTGTAGCCAAAATGGCCGATGTAACAACAGTCACTTGTTTCTCCCTCCCAAGTCCCTTAGTGATTTGGGTTTTAGACCCAGTTAAGTTAGCTAAATTGGATGGTCTAGAGACTGCTGATCCCAAACTCCGCCTATCAACCGAAGAACCTGACAAGCCCTTGGGTTGCGCTGCTGCGGATGGTGGCCCCCCCTTAATGGGGGAATGGGTTGTAGACTTGGGGGAGTGGGCAAAGCGTTCTAGTTTAGCTGCAGCAGCCTGACTGCCTTTCTCTTTGTCCTTGGCTGACCTTGTAATAGGGGCCCCCTCTGAATGAGGAGCATTTTTACTCATAGTGAACATATTGAAGAGAGCAAGCAGAAGTTTTTGCACTCATCTTTTAACTATCTTAACTAACTTTCAACAGAGCTGCTCATGTCACACCAGCTATGTACTCTCCGATGTAGATGAAACCGTTCCGATACAGACTGAACCGCTTAAGTTTAGGCGTACTAGATTATTACTTCTTAAGGAACCAGGGAGAGAGAATAAGTAACCTGAGAAAAATAGTTCATAGTAATTGATGGTAATTGATAATAGGTGTTTAGCAACCAATCTCTCATCTCATCCAAGTTGCAGAGTGTTTATATGGTATTGCTTATAGACTGGTTAAATACTTTTAAGTTCATCACTTGTTATAGGCATTTGTAAGCTTTATAAGCTTAATAGCTAAGCAGATGTTACCTTTATCACTTTATCATGTTCCCAGCTATTGTAAGCGGTCTCTTAACTTCCAGTGTGAAAGGGTTGCGCTGTCTGTGTCTGTTGTCCCGCTGCCTGCTATCGTCCTGGCTCCCAATCCCCGCTGTAGACAACCTTTTGATTGGTGCAGTGCAGTGCAGTGGCGGGGAGCTCTCTTTCTCCCGTACGAGCGAGCGCAGGGTCTCGCGAGATTTCGGGCGGTATCGTCTCCTCGGGCAGTTCTGTGTTCTGTGTACTCTGTACACCTTAGGACCTCTGCTCAACGGGGCACGGCAAAAACAACGGGTGCCTCCAAGCTCAAGTCAGGCAGCGCAGCGCATTCAGCAGGGCAGCAACAGGGCACAAAGCCTGCAGATAGAATAGCTCCTTACTAAAGGTGAGTAGCCGGACATGGGAGCACTAACGCGGTAAAAGTCGCATGGTATAGGAGGGGGGGCGAGGCGAACTCGTTCACCTGCTCACGCCGACACTCCACACCCGCCTGCATCCGGCCACGCCCCACGGATGCGAGACCCTTTTTCTGCCAGACTTTGAAAGGCCTATGGTCCAGACCCGGAGGGAAACTTGAATTCCCCTGTATTGGTAGGTGTCTTGACATGAATGGGGATAGCTTGAGGCTTTTTCTGATTTCTCTCCAGGCGATGACTATCTCTGAGCAGCAGGTTGTGCTGGTATAAAGGCGGAACCGACTTCCATTTTCAGTGGAGAAGGGCCACTAGGGAGAAAGGGTGTGCCATAGCAGACTCCAAAGGGTAGTTCAAATACCATGACAATTGTGATATCCAATCTCAACAAACATGCCAAATTATAGGTTCTAACATTTGGGAGACCACGTTCGAGTCTGGGAAGAAATCTTTTTTTTTTTTTAGAAATGTATTTTTATTAAAGATTTTGAGACAGACATACAAACATTGAAAAGAGGGTGTCATGGAAAACACCGGCCCCTCTGCGACCAACATGGTCGACCTATTAGACAGACTAACAGAAAACTTCTACCTGTTCTTACCGAACACATTAAACCACCCCCCAACCCAACCCCTCCCCCCAACAACCCGAAGCTCAGTTCACCACCACCGTCGAACACCAGCTACGAAGTAAAAGACCTGGGTATACCAATCTCCACGCAAACCTGGCATAAACAAATACCAAACAATGTCAGTATAGAACAATCAGCAACATTCACCCCCAACGGACTGAGCAGTACCATCAGGGGAAAGACCAATGGGCATCATTACCACCACCCCCCGCCCCAACAGGACTATACCAACAGGCCCCCAAGGTTAGAATCCTCCGGTCACAAATCAACTTATATTACATATCCGACACCTTGTCAAACTTTGCCTCACATCCCCTGGAAAGGTACCTTGCCTTATAGAATGGGAGCATGGAGTTTACAAGCCCCTTTCAAAATGCTACACTCAGGGGAGCCGGTGACCTCCATTTAAGTAATATGGCCTTCCTCCCATAAAAGAACAAAATATTCAACAGGGTCCTAAGAGCCCTCAAGGGGACTACCCCCTCCACCAGACCCAGAAGGCACACCCGTACAGACAAGGGAATGGGCACATGCATGATCGTTTCTATGCATGAAGCCACCCCCCCAAAAAGTCTGTATCTGCTGACATTCCCAAAATACATGTTTCACATCAGCTGGTGAAAAGGAACATCTCCAACATTCAAAGGTGGCAGATGGATACAGGACAGAAAGTCTTGCAGGGGTAAAATAAATCCTGTGTAAAAATTTAAAGTGTATTAGTCTATCCCTAGCAGACACTAGGTGCTGAAAAGGATGGTCCCACATGTCGTCCCAAACCTCACTGTCTAAACCAGGGACCTCCCTCTCCCATCGCTCCCTACACTTCGTCAGCGTCACTGGGCTATTTTTGAACAATTCCTTATATGTGACCGATAAGGTTTTAGGGAGATCATCTACCAGGAGTAAATCCTCCAAGGCAGACGGAATCGACTCAACCATCCTTTCCTGGAATTGCGCCTGAAAAGCATGTCTGAGCTGTAAGAACTTGAAAAAGTATGAATTTGGAAGGTCATATCTGACCTTAAGCTGATCAAAAGTGAGGAGAGTCCCATCCCTAGTTATGTCCTTAAGAAGCTTAATGCCTTTAACCACCCACACCATCGGTTCTGAAAAAAAAAAAAAATGTGGCAGCTTGGGGTTCCCCCACAGGGGTGTCTGTGGCGAGAAACCCAAGTAACTAGGGCAGGCCAGACTGACCGCCTCCTCCCAAGCCCTTACCGCATGTACCACGTCAGCGGCAAGCCAGACCCGGTGCCCCTGTGAACGGCCAACCGGAGGGTCTCATAAGACCCCAAGTGGGCCGCCTCCACCACAGTGGCGGAATCTCTCGTATCAGAGGTAAACCACCTATGTACAAACACCATCTGCCCGGCCAGGTAGTACTTCCGCCAATCAGGCAGAGCCAACCCTCCTTGACCCCAAGGCTCTTGGAGAACCTTAAGACCTATGCGTGGTGATTGAGGGGGCCCACAAAAAGGAACTAGTGATACCATCCAACTGTTTAAAAAAGGACTTAGGAATCCACACTGGAGCATGCCGCAAAAAGTACAAAATGACTGGAAGAATTTTTATCTTCAGCAAATTTATTCTACCTATGAGGGACAGCGGGATCTTCTGCCAAGCCAGCGCTTTGTGTTTAAAGAAGGCTGACAGGGGTACTAAGTTAAGCACCATATAATCATTGCTGTCAGCCGTGAACTTGACCCCCAGGTAAGTAATGGAAGAAACCCACTGCAATGGCAGGGTGGAGTCCGCCACCTCCCTGGCCCCAGCATCCAATGGCAAAACTGAGGACTTGCCCCAGTTCACCCTAAGGCCAGAAAAAGAAGTGAAATCATTCAGAATTCTCAGGACCGCCCGAAGCGATGGTCCAGGGTCCTCCAAAAATAATAGCATGTCATCAGCATATAATGCCAGACACTCCCTGAGATTGGCCACTCCAATAGCCCTGATATCGCCAGACTCCCTAAGCGCCACCGCCAGGGGTTCCATCATCAGGGCAAAAAGAAAGGGGGATAGAGGGCACCCCTGCCTAGTGCCCCGACTTACTGCAAAAAAGGGAGAAGTAGACTGACCCAACCTAATCGCCGCCCTAGGGGTACTATATAGCAAAGTGATCCACTGCCTAAAAGTTTGACCAAACCCCATCCTCTCCAGCACCGGGAGCATATACGTCCAGTCAATGGAATCAAAGGCCTTTTCAATGTCGATTGACACAATGATTCGGGTACCAGCATCCTGCCCAGGGAGCTGGAGATGTGTAAAGAGCCTCCTTAGATTAGTGTCCGTAGACTTCCCAGGCATGAACTCCGTCTGGTCAATATCGACCAGAGAAGAGCTCATCCCGACAAGCCTGTTAGCCAGAACCTTTGTTAAAATTTTAAGGTCCATGTTCAAGAGAGCAATAGGCGTGTAGGCCGAACACTCCAGGGGCTCCTTGCCCGGCTTAAGCAACAGAACCATGTATGCATCCATCATAGATTTAGGGAGTCTGTTTGATTCCAAACAGTGAGCCAGAAGGGCGGTCAATCTAGGGGCCAACTCCTCTGCATAACATTTCTAGAAGTCTGCTGGAAAGCCATCTGGACCCGGAGCTTTATGAGGTGGGAAGTCAAAAATAGCCACTACAATCTCTTTTTTAGAAATGGGAGCAGCCAATTGGTCAGCATCAGGCAACCTCGGGAGGGTCAGACCCCCCAGGAGGGCATCCAAAGCCGAAATATCATATGTCGGTATAGGAGCGTATAGCGCAACAAAATACTCCTGAAACACTGAGGACTGCTCACCAAGCTCCCATCTTTACCCCTAATGACCGGGATGTTCGTTACCCGATTATCCACTGCTACCAATCTCGCCAACAATTTCCCGTTCTTATCACCCTCCGAAAAGATAGAGTTCGCTCTATGTGTGATTTCTGTATGAGCCAAATCTGAGCCTCCATCAAGGACGCATAAGAGGCACCCGAGGGACACCCGGGGTGACCCTCCGCACACTAGCGCTCCGCTTCCTGCAGCTTAAGGATTTTAGCATTATGAGCCACACGTTCAGCCTTGATGGCCGAGATGCACTCACCCCTCATTACCGCTTTAAAGGAATCCCAAACCACAGACGGGTCAGCCGATTCTGCATTCGTCGGCCAGAAAGAGGCAATTGCCTCCCTCAGGTGGACTTCCACCTGCTCATTCTGCAGCCAACCCGGGGAAAGTCTCCAACCCCCCCTCCCCCTCCCAACTACCAAGCCAAGAGTGAGGGACAAAGGGCAATGATCAGACTCGCCCTCAGCCAGGTAGGCAACATCCCTTACCAGCGGCAACAAGGCCTGGTTCCCAAACGCTAAGTCTATCCTGGACGAGGAGCGATGAACCACAGAGACATGGGAGTAGGTCCTGCATAGAGGATTCCTAGCACGCCACAACTCCGTCAGCCCAGTCACCGACAACCAGGAGAGAAGATCAGCTGACCCTTGCCTCCCCGGATTGGACGAATCCAACGCATCCAAAATGGCGTTGAAATCACCCATGACCATCATAGGGAGATGAGCGAAGGAGGCCAACCGAGCAAACAAGTCATACAACACTTGCACATTGACCGGAGGAGGTAAGTAGACATTCACCAAAATCATATAATGAAAAATATCAAGCACAACCGCCACATATCACCCCCCCCCCCCCCCGGTCAGAGAACACCTGGTGTATAGTGCAAGGCAAAGCCTTGCTAATCAAAATAGACAACCCCCTAGCAAAGGTAGAGAAGGTAGCATGAAAAGCTTTTTGAACCCAGGGCTTGCGAAGAGCCAGAACCCTATTACCATCAAGGTGTGTCTCCTGCAGAAAGGCGATATGCGGCTTGGACTGCTTAAGAAACTGAAACACTGATGCCCTTTTATAATTATTGTTCAGTCCCCTTACATTCCATGACACTATTTTGACATTTTCAGCCATCAAACCGTAAGAAAAAGGTGTGAATGCCAAAAGCCCGGGTGCAACACCCGGCACAAATTACAAATAATGTCAGAGATCCCAAACCCATGCCATACAGAAACGGTAAAGTACCCCATCAAAAGGTGGTGAACTGAGTCAATACAACCCCCCCTGCCATTATACCAGAACCAAAAACAAAACAACCCTGGTATGCAGCTTTGTCCCAAACTCCCAAAAAAAGGGGAGAACACACAAAAAAAAAAAAAAAATGTGTAGGAAGTCTCTAGCCCCGTGGCGAAATGTCCAGCAAACTAAGATGATGTCCGTATGCATCCCCATGGAGCTCCACAGGACAAGGAGCAAGGACAGGATGCAAACTGCACTAAGCCAGACCATAGAATATAGTTCAGTAATCCAGGCGAGCCATCTAGTGGCCGCCCAGAAAATTGCAGCAAGGGAAAAAACAAAAAACAAAAACCCATACATGGGCAGGAGAATTAGTACATAGCAGACTAGCATGTTAAACATCCCGCCATAGTCAATCAAAAGGGAAGACACAGAAGAAAAAAAAAATGATAAAATAAACAAACTATAAAAGTAGTATTAAACAGCAAACCCAGCACTCCTCAGCGAACCGACGACATCCCAATAGTGCAGAAAGAAGGAACAGGAACCAATGCACATCCAAATTAACCGAATCAGGGGTTACTGTCCAGCCAATCGCAGGCCTCCGCCGGGGTGTCAAAAAATGTAACCGACCCTTTGTGCTGTACCCTGAGCCTGTTGGGGTAGAGGATGCTGTACTGGATCTCTTTTTCTCTCAGCCTCTTACGAACATCATTGAACAAGCGTCTCTTGCGTTGAGTCTCAGCCGAAAAGTCTGGGAACAACATCACTCTGGCATTCTCAAACCGCAATTCCGGATGCTTCCTCGATTCCTGCAGTATCATATCACGGTCACGATAATTGAGAAACCTGACCAGGAATGGGCGAGGGTAGGCACCAGGGGGGCGAACACCAGTGGGCACTCTATGAGCGCGCTCCACCACATAGGTGGGGGGCGGGAGATTCCCCAATTTCAGGAGTTGTTAGAAAAACAGTTCAGCAAATGTGGCAGATGCATTCCCCTTAGCCCCTTCAGGCAGCCCCACCACACGAACATTTGGCGGTCTTCGGCGTCGTCAGCCCTACGCTGGAGTGACCTGACCAGCTCTTGTAGTTCACCAAGCTGCGCCCCATGAGAATGAGACACGTCCTCCACCTCGGAGATCCTCTCCTCTGCTTCGGTGAGCCTGCCGCGGAACTTATCCAGGTCCTGCCTGATGAGTGTACACTCCGTGGCAAGATGGTCGATCCGCACCATTAACGCCGCTTTACTGGCATCAATGGCCTCCAGGATGGGTCTGGTTATGGCATCCGAGGCTTCCTTGGGTTCCTGGGATTCAGGTAAGGGATCCTCCGGTCCGCGTTCCCCAGCCATCGCAGCCCGCCCCAAGCTGTTTAGCTCTATTCCGCGCACTTTTAGAAGAAGGAGCAGGAGGCAAGATGGCGGGGGCGGCTCCCTGTCCTTCTCATGACCGGGACGTCCCCAACACAGTCTGGCCGTACAGAGCGGAAAATAGGGCGGACAAATAGCCGGAAAACTGATTAATCCCAGGATCAATGCGGAGCTCCAGAGAAACACCTGCTGCTTCACTCAAATCCGGCCACGCCCCATCAAGAAATCATTTCTTTAAAGCTATGCATGGCCTCCTGCCCTGCCATATACATTTGGAAATAGCCGATTCAATGAGCCTAACATCTTTGTGACGGAGGAGCAGAGGAATAGTTTGCATCTTTACAAGGTGACATCTTCCCAGAAGCGAAAGGGGCAGATCCAACCAGTTCACCAGTTCCTGAGAAATTTTAGTAATCAGAGGGGGGAGTTTAAATGGTACAGAGAGGTAGGCACTTTCCCAATTTTGATGCTGAGGTAGGTCATATGGGATCTAGCGACAGAGAAGATGAAGTGATGGGTCCAGGGGGGACAGGCAGAGTTCCTAAGGGGGAGAATTTTACTCTTGCCATTATCCGGAGACCTGAGCAGGAACGGAATTTATCGAATACCTTTTTTATGGTGGACATGTCAGAGGAGGGATCCGCCGAAAATATAAGGACGTCGTCCGCAAAGAGAGAGGAGCGCAGATCATGTGTACCAATTTGGATACCGTGGAGGGGAGCTTCTTCAATAAGGTCTCTGGATAGGGGTTCTAAGGCAATTTCATCTGAGAGTAGGCCCGCAGCCACCAATTTAGCCGTAGGGGTTGTATACATGGTGTTAATGAGATGACAAAAGGGACCTGAGAAGCCCATTTTTGCCATAGATAAGGAGAGCCAGTCGAAGCGGACATTGTTGAAGGCTTTCTCTGCATCTAGTGTAATGATGGCAAAGTCGCCATCTGGGTGTTGTTTAGCATGTTCCAAGGCCAGCATAACTTTGCGGATATTTAGAATAGCTATTCTGCCTTTCACAAAGCCAGATTGCGCTGGATGGATCAGGGAGGGGATGATGTCAGAGTCTATTGGCCACGATTTTGGATAGAATTTTAACATCCAGGTTCAGTAGGGAGATGGGTCTATATGATCCTGGCTCCAGGGGGTCCTTTCCCTTCTTTGAGAGTAATTTAATAATGGCCTGGTTTCCCGATGGTAGGTAAGGGCCGCTGGACCACACGGCGCTATAAACCTTGTAAAGGGTGGGTTCCACTATTTTTTGTAGGATCTTGTAGAATTCACCCGTGAATCCGTCGGGGACGGGGGCCTTGGAGGGGGTAAGTTTCCGAGTGGTGTCCGAGACCTCGGAGAGAGAAATGGAAGCATTAAGTGCCTCTAATTGAGAGGGAGTAACTGTGGGAATGGTTAAGTTTTCTAGAAAGGCGTTTGCTGCCTGCTTATCAATGGGGTACGGAGCATACAGGGCCGAATAATATTGAAGCATTGCCCTATTTATTGTTTGTGGTGTGGTGTTAACGGTACCATTGGAGTCTCTAAGGGACATAATGTGAGTGGGTCTGAAAGATCCCTTGCTGAGTCTGGCGAGTAGTTTGCCTGATTTGTTTCCGAATTTGTGAAGCGTGGCATCTAAATTTGCTTTTTTAGTAAGTTCAAGAGTGTCTGCCAAAGTATCGAATGATCTCTTAGCTGCATGCCATTCGTCTCTGTTGCCAGGGGAGTCAGAGGAATATAAAGCTCTTTGTGCCTGGTGCAGTCGGCTAGTTTGTATTTAGATAAGGTATTTCTTTTAGAGGAGGTAGCATAGGATATGGTTTGCTCCCTGAGGAATGCCTTGCCAGCATCCCAGAAGAGGTTTTGGTCGTCAGAGTGGGGGGCATTTGCTGAGGAATATTCTAACCATGATTTCTCCATGAATTGCTAAAAGTCAGCATGATTATCGAGGTAAGAGGGGAAGCGCCAGATCTTGGGGTGGGGAGGTAGGTCGAGGTTGTCAAGTTGGACTGAAACCGGAGCGTGGATAGCATAGTGATTAAGTCGTCAGAACCAAAAAGATAGTAAATTCTAGTAAAAACAGTATGCGGGTTGGAATAGAAGGCAAATTCCCTGTCTGCGGGGTGTTTTAAGCGCCAGAGGTCCTTGAGGTGGAGGGATTCCATAGTGGATGCAAAAAGGGAGGAGCGGTAGGAGTCAGGTCCTGGCCTATGGCATTTAGGGGAGGATCTATCATCAATCTGATGAAGAGTGTCATTGAAATCGACCCCAACTCGATGGGGGAGGTGGGTGTTTTGAAGTAGCCACATAGAAAGTTGTCTGTAAAAGGTCCTACCGGGACTGTTAGGGGTGTAAACATTCAAAATAACCAATTCCTTGGATCCTATTTTGATATGAGCTGACAAAAGCGGTCCTCGGGTATCTGATTGTACCACGAGGACCGTGCAATGGAGACTCTTATGGATCAGCAGGAGAACTCCTGCCTTACGACCAATGGCTTCTGAGCCCAGGACCGTGCCTATCCAAAGTTTTTGCATGCGTTGGAAATCAGGGGTTGACAAATGGGTTTCCT
This sequence comes from Rana kukunoris, assembly GCA_029574335.1. Lineage (NCBI taxonomy): Eukaryota > Metazoa > Chordata > Amphibia > Anura > Ranidae > Rana > Rana kukunoris. Next base: position 205,807,962 of record CM056053.1, read on the forward strand.
GTAATAGTGCAATGTCAGTTTTAATTATTTTAAGATGGCGGAGGACCTTCATTCTCTTGTTAGGGGATCCAAGTCCTTTTACATTCCAAGAAACTACTTTTATGTAAAGGGGTCAAAGAAGGGGGTTTGTGAAGTGGTTACAGAAATTTCTCCACACTGTTTGGATCATGGGGGAGTTCCCGGGGCGAGGGGAAGTACACTAAACCTGCCACAGAGGGCTGGTGCCAGAGAAAGTGGGAGTATGCAGGTGCCAGAGGATAAGGAGGAAACGAGGGAAGTAATATCAATCGCGAGAGCTTCGCTTTTTTCCGCATGGAGTCACTGTATGAGCCGGCTCCCATGTCACGACCCTAGCAGCATGAGACCAGAGAGCCTGTGATTGGGTAAAGGATACCATGTGGCTGGCATGAATCGTGAATGGGGGAAAAACAATATGGCTGCACATAGTGAGACCGGGGGGCGCATGTAAAACATCTTGACAGCAACTTAAGGGAACATAAAGAGATTAATGGAAAATACAAACAATGCTAGCTGAGCAAGTCATAGTATAACAACATAACCAGTTAATTTAAGTATGCCGTAGAACATAAAAGTACATTAGTGCAAAAGGGCAACCTTGACCCAGTGGGCTCAGGAATCCGACACCGGTGCATGGGGGGTCAAGGAGGCAAGGAAAGTTGAGAAAAACAGGCACAGACAATATCCGGAGTACTACATCGTGTGTGATCGTGGAAAAAATGGGCAAAAGGAACAGAAAAGATGCATTAGTTCATCTCGGGGTGGTCCGGGACCGAAGATCTGAAACGTTTAGGCAAGTACTTCCGCGGGCTTCTTTGGTCCATGGGACGGTTGAGTGGAAGGGCTTTGGGAGTGCGTGCCTGCATGACGAGACCTTAAAAAGGCTTCTGCTTCAGAGGGGTCATGAAGACATGATAGCCATTAGGAGCTTTGAGGCAGAGAGTGTCCGGGAAGGCTAAAGTAAATTTGATTTGCAGTTTAGAGAGTTCTGTGCAGACCTGCTGGAAAGCTTTCCTTTTCTTTGAGACCTCAATTGGAGTAGTCAGCAAAAATTAAAACCCTTATTCCATCAATTTGAAGTTAGCAGGATTGCCTGAACTTTTGCAGTATAAGGGACTTGTCAGAGTAATTTAGGTATTTGGCGATTATTGGCCGAGGTGTTTTGCGGTCAGAGTTGAAAGCACCCATGCTGTGGGCCCTTTCTACCGTGCAGGGGCCTGGAAGCCCTAGGGCTTCTGGGATGCGCATTGCGCAGAAATCTGACAGTGCAGATGATTGCAGCGATTCCAGGACACCTACGAATCGCAGGTTGCTCCTCCTGGACCTATTTTCTAAATCGTCCAGCTTTTGTAAAAATGTATTGGTTCATCTGGTCTTGGGCTTGCTCAGTAGCCTGCACCTGATAAAGCTCTTCTTCTACATTAGATAAGTGATGTTTTAACTCATTGAGTCTGGTGTCGTGCTCCCCTAACCGGGCCTTAATTTGCGCCATCCCAGTGTTCATGGCCTTCTCCACTGGTGCAGCTATCATGGGGGTCAGAAGAGCTGCCACGGCCTGGGCTATGCGCTCTGTGATGTTACCCCTAGGTTGTTGTGGCACAGAGGCATGTGGAGAAGGAGGGTTAGAGGTGTTGCTGCTTACCTCCATCGCCGCCGGCAGCGCTGGAGCCGAGTAGGCCGAGACCGGGGCCTCGAGTTGCGGGTGCGCCGGTACCATCTGGGCCGTTTGGGTGCAGGCGCCCGATTTTTCTACAAACTGGACCATGGTGCAGGGGGGGGGGGGGAGTGCCCGGAAGTGGAGGAGGGTTCGTGGGGCATCTGAGGCCGTTTTGGGGTTGTGCTGCGGGAGCTGAGAGCAGCTACTCCATGCGGCACCGGAAGTTCACACCTCTGTTTGACCATATGCAAAATGGAAAGCCACTACAGTGGGTGGGGGGGTGAAGGTGGCAGGGCAGAGGAAACTGTTTTGGAGGGGAGGGGGGGCAGACGACACTACAGTGGGGGGGGGGGGGTGATGTGATGGGGGCAGGAGACACTGCAATGTGGGGTACAGGTCACTACTGTGTGGGGTGATGTGAAGGGGGCAGAGGACATTACTGTGACACATTTTGTGTTCATTATGTCCTCTTAATTGGGAGCTTGTTTATTTTTATTTAAAGAGAACTGCCTAGTACGCCCCCCAATCATTTTTATTTAAAGAGCACCGCCTAGTAGAGGTAGATCTCAACCTCTGAAAGTTTGCCAACTCCTGCCTTAGACCATGAAGTATGAATGAATCACTACTCTGACTATGGTCTTTTAGCCAATTTTTATTTTTATTTTTTTAATTCTTTAATTTACATAAAGGGTGGTAGAGAATACATGATTACATCACATTCCAACTATTACAAATACATTATTTTTTATACTTCATTGCATTTTATGTTGACTTAAAGTTCCTTCATCTTTACCTAGGCATTCACAATTCATACTCTTATTATTTACCCAAGTTAAAATCCAAATACCACATGGTTTATTCCTAGATTCTCACTCCTTACCTAAATCACTAATCCTCCCTTCAATTCTTTCATTCCTTCCTCTGAATATACAAATCTATCCCATACTGACCATGTTTGGACATATTGTTCCTTTCTGTTTTGAGCCGAATGTACCAAGTCTTCAGTGGCTCCAGTCTCTCTAATCTTATTAAGCCACCTTGCCACAGGTGGTCGTCTAGAGTCTCTCCAGCACAATGTGAAACAGGCTTTAGCGGCGTTTACCAAATGACTCAGCACGGACCTTGCAAGAAGTGTGATGCTTGTTTGCTAAACGCTCCCTTTTCCATACCTGGTTGGAAACTAGGATTTCCTAGTATGGGGTACAGAGGTGATAGTGTTGAGGAGTATCTAGAGTTACGACATATCTTAGCACCAATTCGTAAAGTAACCCCTATAATACGATGTTTTTTATGGAAGGCTGTAACCTCGCACAACACCAGGGTGCTCTACGCAAGGGTACCGGACTCCGCTGTTGTTCCATGTCTATCCATTGCTTAAATTCCGCATGTCTGCACCAGTCCACTACCCTCCCCAGGTGGGCTGCTTTATGATACCCAAGCACATCGGGAACAGCTGCTACCCCGTAGCATTTAGGTAGCTAAGAGTCCTCTACTAATCATAGGTCGTTTCTTCGCCCATATAAATGTTGTAGAGGATGCTTGTCTGGCGAAAAAAAAAAAACTGCTGGAATATCAATGGGTAGAGCCTGAAAAAGATATAGACATTTTGGTAGAATACACATTTTTATTACAATACATCAGTCAAACCACAAATGTAATCCCTGTTGCCACTTTCTTTCTAATAAAGACCGTACCAAGTTGTATAATGGTAAAACATTTGTTGAAAAAGTATTTCTTATATTAAATGGTATAAGTGTGCCCAAATAATTCAATGCAGTAGATACCCATTTAAAATTTAAATTTGGTTATATAGCCTTTCGCGTTGAGGGGGGAAAACTTGCCCACATCGCTTCAGATTTAGCATAGTTAATTTTAACCACTTCCCGACAGGCGTACGACTATGTACAGCTGCAGGGTGGCTCTTATTCTCTGGGACGCCGTCTTTTTACGGCCGCCCCTTTCCTCGTTCCCCGAGCGCGCATCGGGGAACTCCTGTGCTGACCGTAAATAGCCAATCACAGCGGCTATTTACAGAGCGATCTGTGCGGTCAATGAGAGATGATCTCAAATGTAAACATATGAGATTATCTCTCATTGCCGGCTCTTCCTTCTCACACAGACACCGTGTGTGAGGAGAAAGATTCTGTGAGTGATACAAAGTTACCAATCAGTCCCCAGTGCCCAATCAGTCCCCAGTGCCACCAGTGCCCATCTACCGCCTCAGTGCCCATCAGTGCGTATCAGTGCCACATCGGTGCCCACCTGTGCCACCTCATCAGTGCCCACCTGTGCCGCGGTCAATCGGTGCACATCAGTATCCATCTCATCAGTACTCATCTCAGTACCATCTGTGCCGCCTCATCAGTGCATATCTGTGCCTCCTCATCGGTACCCATCTGTGCCGCCTCATCGGTACCCATCTGTTCCACCTCATCATTACCTATTTGTGCCACCTCATCAGTACCCATCTGTGCCACCTCATCAGTACCCATCTGTGCCACCTCATCAGTACCCATCTGTGCCACCTCATCAGTACCCATCTGTGCCACCTCATCAGTACCCATCTGTGCCACCTCATCAGTACCCATATGTGCCACCTCATCAGTACCACCTCATCAGTACCCATCTGTGCAAACAATCAGGGCCCATCTGTAACGCCACATCAGTGCCCATCTGTGCCGCCTCAACGCACATATGTGCCACCTCATTAGTGCTACCTGTGCCGCCTCATTAGTGCCACCGGTGCCACCTCATCAGTACACATCTGTGCTGCCTCATCGGTGTACATCTGTTCCACCACCTCAGTACCCATCTCTGCCCATCTGTGCCGCCTCAGTGCACATCTGTGCCACACACCTGTGAAGTCGCCAGCAACAATGTCAAAACTTTGCTTTTCCGCCGAGGAGGCATATCAAATTATTTCCGCGCCTGATGAGAGCGACGGGGAGCTCTCATTTTCTGATTCCCATTCGGATTCTGATTCTGACGTAGACTATGGTAGTGGCAACCACCAGCGCCGTCATGCCATCCACCAGCACCGTCATGCCATCCACCAATACCGAAGTGCCATCCACCAGCACCGCAGTACCTCGGCAACAAAAGCCAAGGACCCATGCCAGCCTTCCCTATGCCATTCAAGTACCCCTTGTGGCTTCCTCCAAATTCTGGAGAAGCCAACATTCCCCCTTTCACTGCCCAGCCAAGAGTCCAGGTGGACACGGACAATCCCCCCCCCCCCCCAATTCATTTTTTTTATTTATTTTTTACTGAGGAACTGCCATCTAGCATTGTGGCCCAGTGCAACCAATATGCCCAACAATTTATTTCAAATACTCCCACATCTTCTTATGCCTGTCCCTTCGAGTGGAGAGACCTAACAGTGGAGGAGTTTAGAGTTTTTTTTAGGCCTGACATTTTGCATGGGACTCAACCCAAAAAATGAAAAGCATTCCTTTTGGTCAAAACGCCCCATTTACCATATGCCAATCTTCTCTACAACAATGCCCAGAACCAGATATTTTATGATCATGAGGTTCCTCCACTTCAATGATAACACCCAGTGCCTTCCCCGAAATCACCCACATTTTGACAGGCTTTTCAAAATTCACCCCTTAAATTATTTTTCGGAATTATTCCCCCAATTATATACCCCGGAACACCACACATGTGTGGATGAGTCCTTTGTTAAATTTTGTGGCCGACTTAAAATCAAACAGTTTATACCCAGCAAAAGGGCCCGCTATGGGGTGAAGGTTTACAAACTATGTGAACAAGTCACAGGGTACCTGCATTCCTTCTTGGTCTACAAAGGGAAGGACACCCAGCTGAATCCCCCCAATTGCCCAGACTAATTGGGATCAAGTGGAAAAGTTGTTTGGCAACTTATCAACCCCCTACTGGATAAAGGATACCATCTATACGTCGATAATTTTTACACTTATCTTCCCCTGTTCCACAACCTTCATCGGAAGCAGACCCCAGCATGTGGCACCATCAGAAAGAACAGGAAAGGCTTTCCTCAAAGCCTTGTGAATAAAAAGCTGAGGAAAGGGGAATCGGCAAGTCTGCGCAACAAGGAGGTTCTGGCAGTGAAGTGGAGGAACAGAAGAGACGTACTGTATACACGTTGTCCTCCATCCACAACAATTCCTTTGTGGAAACCCGCAGAAGGCGTGGCACCGCCATCCAAAAGCCCACATGTATCCGGGACTACAATTCGTTCATGGGGTGAGTCGACTTTAACGACCAAATGATGGAACCATACCGTGCCACAAGACGCACGTACCATTGGTACAAAAAAGTAGCAATTTCTTTTTTTCATTTTGCCGTATACAATTCATTTATTATTTATCATAAGTCCACCCTAAACCCCCTACCCTTCCTTGGCTACCAGGAGGAAATCACCACTGCCCCGATATTCCAGAACGACCTACCCCGAAACATCCGATCAGATGTTCTAAGTTGACTCTCCGAACGTCACTTCCCAGATAAAGTCCCTCCCACAGCATCAGGCCGACGAGGTCAAAAAAGATGTTATTTGGCACTGCTGACACTATGTCTGCCTGCACTAACCCTGACGGGACAGTATCCCTGCCTGGACAATTGTGTATGCCGTTGCTGACCAAGTCCCTCCCTGCTGCCTGGACCAGTGCTATCCTGTTGTGCAGATCTGCGCTACTATTACCACAGGTAATCTTTTGTTTACGCTTGGCTCAGCATAATGTATTTTGGGGTGTAATTCTTGGTATGTGCATGCTATGTGTCTCTGGAACACCTGACAGTGTTCCTTGCATGTTGGATCTCTGTATGTGGTCAGGCTGTGTAGAAGTCTCACACATGTGGTATCGTTGTACTCAGGAGGAGTAGCAGAATGTATTTTGGGGTGTCATGTTTGCTGTATACATGCTATGTGTTGGAAATATCTTATCAATGGATAACTGTGTAAAAAAAATGCGTTTTCATTTTTTTTCCACATATTTAAAAAACTGCTGGAAAAAAATAAACCGTTCAAAAGACTCATTATGCCTCATAGATTATACGTTGGGGTGTTAGCTTTCCAAAATGGGGTTACTTTGTGGGTAATTCCTTTGTCCTGGTGTTCCAGAGCCTTCAAAAGTGTAATAGGTAGTCATGTGCAGATGTGCAATTTATGCTCCTAAAACCCCTGATGGCGCTCCCTGCATGTTGGGCCTCCGTATGTGGCCAGGCAGTGAAAAAGTCTCACACATGGGGTATCGTTTTACTCAGGAGTAGTAGCAGAATGTATTTTGGGGTGTCATTTGTGGAATGCACCTGCCATGTGAGAGAAATAAGCTATTAGGACAATTTTGAGAATTTTTTTAAATTAAAAATAAAAATCTTAATTTTGCAAAGTATTCTGGGAAAAAATACAACTTTAACCACTTGAGGCCCGGCATATGCTCAATTGACGGCAGCTTTGGGGATCTGAATTTCCAAGCTGCCGTCAATTGACGGCATAGTTTTTTCCGGCCACTGGGGGCGTCCCCGAGATGCCGATGCGCGTGCCTGGCGGTCGCGATGTCCGCCAGGTACCCGCTGATCTGCAGTTTTAGAGCAGGGACGTGAAGCTCTGTGTGTAAACACAGAGCTCCACGTCCTGTCAGGGAGAGGTGACAGATGCTGTCTCTTGTACATAGGGAGACAGCATCGGTCACCTCCCCCAGTCACCCCCCTCCCCCCACACAGTTAGAACACTCATAGGACACACATTTAACCCCTTCCTCACCCCCTAGTGTTAACCCCTTCACTGCCAGTCACATTTATACAGTAATTAGTGCGTTTTTATAGCACTGATCGCTGTATAAATGTGAATGGTCCCAAAAATGTGTCAAAAGTGTCCGATGTGTCCGTCGCAATATCGCAGTCCTGACAAAATTCGCAGATCGCCGTATTACTAGTAAAAAAAAATAAAAAATTGTCAGAATTCTATCCCTTATTTCCTAGCCACTATAATCTTTGCACAAACCAATTACTATACTCTTATTGCAATTGTTTTTTTTTACCAAAAATATTTAGAATACATATCGGCCTAAACTGAGAAAACATTTTTTTTTTTTTTTTAAATTGGATTTTTATTATAGCAAAAAGTAAAAAATAGTGTTTTTTTTCAAAATTGTCGCTCTTTTTTGTTTATAGCGCAAAAAAAAAAAAAAAAAAAACGCAGAGGCGATCAAATACCACCAAAAGAAAGCTCTATTTGTGGGGAAAAAAAGGACGTCAATTTTGTTTGTAAGGCACGTCGCACGACCGCGCAATTTTAATTTAAAGCGACGCAGTGCTGAAAGCTGAAATTTCGCCTGGGCAGGAAGGGGGTATATGTACCCAGTAAGCAAGTGGTTAAATGCCTCTTACATTGGAATGTCTACTTTCCAAAAAGGGGTTATTTGGGGGGCACTGGTACTTTCCTGGCTTGTTAGGGTCTCAAGAAATGAGATAGGCCTTCATATATCAGGTGTGATCAGATGTGATATTTTTTTATGATTTGCACTATGTTGTAGTATACGTAGTAATATGTTGGGTGTTACACAATATATATACATACATGGAAAAAAGGAAATCACTGCGCTAAAACTTACATAGGAAAGAAAAGGTAGCTAAAACATAATAAAATGTGCTACCCCAGGTGCTGCAATCTACATGTAAACAATAAATACAAGAAATGAACATAAGAAAAAATTAAATCGCGCTACCACAAATCGAATAAAATATAAATATATAAATGACCACAAATCAATAAGTGAGTAAACACAAATTAAAGAAGGGTGACCTATGATGGCCGCTGGACAATAAACGATCACCTGATATTGTTAATGACGAAAAACATATGGTGATAAAAATAAATGTCCCTCTGCTGAATTTCCATTTGATATATAAAAGAAAAAAAGTCAGTGAAAAAGAAAACACCGGTGCTCCTGAGTCACAACAAGTTGATAGAAGTGGTCAAAAAAACAAAACAAGTGTATCCTCCACCAAGCTTATAGAATAGTCTCTTACCAGAAACCAATGACAAAGGATCAGATACAGCATATACGGAGTTTCACTCGCGTGATGTCAGACCGTCACTCCCGGTAAAGGCTGGTAGCCAGGAACATGCAGCAGTATGGATGCCCACCATGCAAAAACAATCAAATGCTCCACATAGTGTATTAAACTTAATAAAATGTATTAACCACTTGCATACTGGGCACTTACACCCCCCTCCTGCCCAGGTAAAATTTCAGCTTGCGGCACTGCGTCGCTTTAACTGACAATTGCGCGGTTGTGCGACGTGGCTCCCAAACAAAATTGACGTCCTTTTTTCCCCACAAGTAGAGCTTTCTTTTGGTGGTATTTGATCGCCTGTGCGATTTTTATTTTTTTGCGCTATAAACAAAAAAGAGCGACAATTTTGAAGAAAAATACAATATTTTTTACTTGTTGCTATAATAAATATCCCAATTAAAAAAAAAAACACATTTTTTTTTCTCAGTTTAGGGCGATACGTATTCTTCTACATATTTTTGGTAAAAAAAAAAAAAAAAAATCGCAATAAGCGACTGGTTTGTGCAAAAGTTATAGCGCTTACAAAATAGGGGAGATGATAATTAATTTTTATTATTTTTTTTTACTAGAAATGGCGGCGATCTGCGATTTTTATTGGTACTGCGACGTTATGGCGGACACATCAGACACTTTTGACACATTTTTGGCGCCAGTCACATTTATACTGCGATCAGTGTTATAAATATGCACTAATTACAGCATAAATGTGACTGGCATTGAAGGGGTTAACACTAGGGGGTGAGGAAGGGGTTAAATGTGTATGCTAGGTGTGTTCTAACTGTGGGGGAAGGGGGGGGGGTGACCGATCTGTGTCCCTATGTAGGAAGGAACACAGATCGGGCTCCTCCTCTCCAGAGACAGGACGCTGTCTCTGTGTAAAACGGCAATGAGAAATGATCTATGAGATCATCTCTCATTCGCCCACAGATCGCATCGCAAACCGCCACTCTGATTGGCCGTTTGCCGCGATATGTGATTGGCCGTGTCCAAGGGACACGGACAACACAGGGCTTCCCCGCAGCGCGCTCTACAGCGCGCGCTGGGAACGCCTGAATGACATGCCGTCAAATGACGGCATGTTGGATATTCAGGCCCGCGCTGTTGCCGTCATCCGACGGTAGCGCGGGCCTGAAGTGGTTAAAAAAGGGAATAAAATGCACTTACAATTATGCAATGAAAAAACATAAGGGAACTGGGTGACAACAGCGCGTCGCTCGCCCGCGCTGTTGTCACCCAGTTCCCATATGTTCCACCAGTGGACGAGTGCCTGAAGTTTTTTCTTGTGTTCCGGCCGGCACATTAATTCTTAAGGCGTTTTTTCATTTGCATAATTGTAAGTGCATTTTATATGCAAGTGGTTAATAAATTTTATTAAGTTTAATACACTATGTGGAGCATTTGATTGTTGTTGCATGGTGGGCATCCATACTGCTGCATGTTCCTGGCTACCAGCCCTTACCGGGAGTGACGGTCTGACATCACGCGAGTGAAACTCCGTATATGCTGTATCTGATCCTTTGTCATTGGTTTCTGGTAAGAGACTATTCTATAAGCTTGGTGGAGGATACACTTGTTTTGTTTTTTTGACCACTTCTATCAACTTGTTGTGACTCAGGAGCACCGGTGTTTTCTTTTTCACTGACTTTTTTTCTTTTATATATCAAATGGAAATTCAGCAGAGGGACATTTATTTTTATCACCATATGTTTTTCATCATTAACAATATCAGGTGATCGTTTATTGTCCAGCGGCCATCATAGGTCACCCTTCTTTAATTTGTGTTTACTCACTTATTGATTTGTAGTCATTTATATATTTATATTTTATTCGATTTGTGGTAGCGCGATTTAATTTTTTCTTATGTTCATTTCTTGTATTTATTGTTTACATGTAGATTGCAGCACCTGGGGTAGCACATTTTATTATGTTTTAGCTACCTTTTCTTTCCTATGTAAGTTTTTCGTCATTAACAATATCTATTAGGTGATCGTTTATTGTCCAGCGGCCATCATAGGTCACCCTTCTTTAATTTGTGTTTACACACTTATTGATTTGTGGTCATTTATATATTTATATTTTATTCGATTTGTGGTAGCGCGATTTAATTTTTTCATATATATATATATCCAACAAGTCCAACATATACAGGCCAGATTTCAGTAACCTGTAATTTCATGTTACACATCAAAAGACACTTGTCCATTGTCAAATAGGCAATGAGAAAGGATGTCTTGTTTACACATCAAACCATTTCTTAGGCCACAGGTAATCTAATTACTTATTAAAAGAGAGCTAATTGGTATGCAAGGAGGAATACTGGCTGGCTCCCTAATACTAATTAGTGACTCCTGCTGGGACTGACAATTACCTGACACTCTGCAAGACAGGACGTGGTTCCTGTCTTTCAGATCAAAGACGACCAATCAAATTGCTCAGCTATTCAGTGAATAGGATATATATTCTGGGAATTCTGCTCGTCACTGAGAGAAATATACTCCTATGTATTCTCTACATGAATATATGTTGGTCTGGAAGTGATCAGAATATATATTATATATATATATATATATATATATATATATATATATATATATATACAGTGCAGAAAATAAGTATTTGAACACCCTGCTATTTTGCAAGTTCTCCCACTTGGAAATCATGGAGGGGTCTGAAATTGTTGTCGTAGGTGCATGTCCACTGTGAGAGACATAATCAAAAAAAAATTCCAGAAATCACAATGTATGATTTTTTTAACTATTTATTTGTATGATACAGCTGCAAAGAAGTATTTGAACACCTGTCTATCAGCTAGAATTCTGACCCTCAAAGACCTGTTAGTCTGCCTTTAAAATGTCCACCTCCACTCCATTTATTATCTTAAATTAGATGCACCTGTTTGAGGTCATTAGCTGCATAAAGACACCTGTCCACCCCATACAATCAGTAAGAATCCAACTACTAACATGGCCAAGACCAAAGAGCTGTCCAAAGACACTAGAGACAAAATTGTACACCTCCACAAGGCTGGAAAGGGCTACGGGAAATTGCCAAGCAGCTTGGTGAAAAAAGGTCCACTGTTGGAGCAATCATTAGAAAATGGAAGAAGCTAAACATGACTGTCAATCTACCTCGGACTGGGGCTCCATGCAAAATCTCACCTCGTGGGGTCTCAATGATCCTAAGAAAGGTGAGAAATCAGCCCAGGACTACACGGGAGGAGCTGGTCAATGACCTGAAAAGAGCTGGGACCACCGTTTCCAAGGTTACTGTTGGTAATACACTAAGACGTCATGGTTTGAAATCATGCATGGCACGGAAGGTTCCCCTGCTTAAACCAGCACATGTCAAGGCCCGTCTTAAGTTTGCCAATGACCATTTGGATGATCCAGAGGAGTCATGGGAGAAAGTCATGTGGTCAGATGAGACCAAAATAGAACTTTTTGGTCATAATTCCACTAACCGTGTTTGGAGGAAGAAGAATGATGAGTACCATCCCAAGAACACCATCCCTACTGTGAAGCATGGGGGTGGTAGCATCATGCTTTGGGGGTGTTTTTCTGCACATGGGACAGGGCGACTGCACTGTATTAAGGAGAGGATGACCGGGGCCATGTATTGCAAGATTTTGGGCAACAACCTCCTTCCCTCAGTTAGAGCTTTGAAGATGGGTCGAGGCTGGGCCTTCCAACATGACAATGACCCGAAGCACACAGCCAGGATAACCAAGGAGTGGCTCTGTAAGAAGCATATCAAGGTTCTGGTGTGGCCTAGCCAGTCTCCAGACCTAAACCCAATAGAGAATCTTTGGAGGGAGCTCAAACTCTGTGTTTCTCAGCGACAGCCCAGAAACCTGACTGATCTAGAGAAGATCTGTGTGGAGGAGTGGGCCAAAATCCCTCCTCCAGTGTGTGCAAACCTGGTGAAATCTACAAGAAACGTTTGACCTCTGTAATTGCAAACAAAGGCTGCTGTACCAAATATTAACATTGATTTTCTCAGGTGTTCAAATACTTCTTTGCAGCTGTATCATACATATAAATAGTTAAAAAAATCATACATTGTGAATTCTGGAATTTTTTTTTTGATTATGTCTCTCACAGTGGACATGCACCTACGATAACAATTTCAGACCCCTCCATGATTTCCAAGTGGGAGAACTTGCAAAATAGCAGGGTGTTCAAATACTTATTTTCTGCACTGTATATATATATATATTCTTTAAGATGGGACTTTGAAATACTCTCTCTGGATTTTTGTATCATCTGAGGAATTTGGACTTTATTCTGTATTGAAGTTGTTGAATTAAATTTGCGTTCTCTGGAGGACCTGTGTTGCTGCGAAAACTTACTAACATCATACTGACATCTAAACATCAATTATTTAATCAGAGGACTAGACTATACACTACTATACTTTTATAAGACTACATTGGTGCCGTTCAAGTGACCAGAAGCGCATTTTCAGGACTTAGTAACAGAAGCCAGTGATGACAACAACTCCTGATGAAGAACCAAGAGTATGATCTACAAAATTTAACAAGTTTGAAAGCCTAGAATTATTTTCTGGAGACTGGATCTCACTATCTGTGAGGTGACAGAAAACCAGGAGGACCCAGGAAGGAAGTTCAAAGAAACCCAACAATTGGCAAGTGTGCCTTATTCATTATTATTTATTTTTGTAATAGTTTTTTTTTCTTTTCTCTCATTGTATTTTTCACAATGGCTTTGTCTGGTGGTGACAATAGCCCTAAAGGAGACAATGTGAATATATGGCTGTTAAATTATATAAAAAGTCATGGGGGGCCTTATGAGATTCCCCAAGAATATAGACAGTCATGGGATTTAATGAAATGATTTTTATCTGATAGTGTCTTTGATAAGAAAACAAAAGAAAAGAAACATAAAGGGTATCATTAAGGGACTACTGTCTTGTTGGACAGAATTAATGGAGGAGATTAAAGGGAAAAGGCAGAAAATTCTAGAACATACTCAGAGCTATGAGGTTATGGAAAAAGGGTTTAACCACTTCTCGACGGCCGTACGAATATATGCGGCCGTCGGGTGGTTCTGAATCTCTGACAGGGCACATATATGCGCCCTGGGCTATTCCTGGCCACTAGAGGGCGTGCCCGCTGCATCCCTGAGATACCGATGCGCGTGCCTGGCGGCCGCGATGTCCACCAGGCACTCGCAATCGGCCGCTACAGGGACAAGACGTGGAACTCTGTGTGTAAACACAGAGATCCATGTCCTGTCAGGAGAGAGAGGAGACCAATCTGTGTCTCTTGTACATAGGGACACAGCATCGGTCACCTCCCCCAGTCACCCCCTCCCCCCACACTGTTAGAACACACCCAGGATATACATTTAACCCCTTCCATGCCCCCCTAGTGTTAACCCCTTCACTGCCAGTCACATTTATACAGTAATCGGTGCATTTTTATAGCACTGATCGCAGTATAAATGTGAATGGCGCCAAAAATGTGTCAAAAGTGTCCGATGTGTCCGCCATAACGTCGCAGTCCCAATAAAAATCGCAGATCGCCGCCATTACTAGTAAAAAAAATTAATAACAAAAATTAATAATTCTTTTTTTTTTTTTTTTTAACAAAAATATGTAGAATAATACGTATCGGCCATTTATTTTTTTAAATTGGCTATTTATTATAGTAACAAGTAAAAAATATTTTCAAAATTGACGCTCTTTTTTTGTTTATAGCGCAAAAAATAAAAACCGCAGAGATAATCAAATACCACCAAAATAAATCTCTAATTGTGGGGAAAAAAGGATGCCAATTTTGTTTGGGAGCCACGTCGCACGACCGTGCAATTGTCAGTTAAAGCGACGCAGTGCCAGAAGCTGAAATTTCACCTGGTCAGGAAGGGGTATAAGTGCCCAGTAAGGAAGTGGTTAATGAGAGGATGTCAGATCTCAGGTTACATGCCATCACTACTGGGGAGGCACTAACTGAGAAGGCAGAATTATGTGATAATTTAAGTCGTGTAAACGAGGAATTGTCAGTAAAAATACAAGCTGTTGAGAAACAGTTGGAGGAGTGTAAACATGCTGCTAACATTGCTTTTGATAAATTGGCAGAAAAATCAAGTTACACGCATCAAAATGATACTTCTAAAATACAGCTTGATACCAAAGATTATAAGCCAATATATCCCTGGGGTAAGTTACATGCAGCCCCATGCATACCAGCAGCTCCCACCACTACAACAACTGTATTGAACACTGATGATACAAGTGAAATTAAATTGATCACAAAACAATTAAAGCCACAGGAGATGGAAGCTATTATAAGAGAGGTAGGTCAGGTACCCCCCGCTATGATGTAAATAGGTTCATGAAATGGTTTTGTGATTTGCAGAGAGTCAGAGACACATACAACTTGAATGTGGAGGACCTAGCTAGAATTTTGCAGAAAAGTGTAGGCAATGGATTGTGGGCACGGATTTTACAAAATTGTGGCCAGTGTCATAAAACTAAGGATGTTTTAAGGGAATTATTGAAAGCATTGTATGGTGTAACGACAAATGTGTCCTTGTCAGGAAAAATTAGGCAAATGAAGAATGAATGCCCGTATGAACTTGCAGATAGAATTAGCAGTGTGATGGAATATGTGATGACTGGGAATCCTGGTTTTGAACGTGGTGATCTGGTTCATAGGTCAATGTTATTGTAAGCAGTGGATGATGATGTCAGGGAAGGCATTTTATCTGTTACACCTGATCCTAGTGATAATGATATTTTGTTAAGAGCGGATAATTTGTGGAGAAGGTGTAGAGAAGACAGTCTTGTGATTGATGCAGCAAGAGTTTTTAGAGTCGAGGGTCAGCAAAATAGAGATGATTATGGGCCATGGAGAGGAAGATCTTATAACAATTCGGATAGTTATAGAAGGCCAGAACCCAGAGAAAAGCCAAGTAAACAGCCTTGGGTGCCGTTTAGTGAAATGAGAAGTGAAAGAGATTGTTTGCAGGAGGAGCTATACAAGATAAAGGAAGAGATGTAAAGAATAAAAGCAGGAGGGGTCAAGGTAGCAGCAATAGGAATGGAAGGTGCTGTGTCGTCCTCTACCAGTCATTGTTAGGGGTTCTGAGCCCCCCACGCCCCTTCCTGTCGATTTTTAACTGATTTAAATTTAGATTCATGGGGGCGGCCCACTATTGATGTAATATTGGGGGAACTTGTGTAAACGCTTTGTTAGATAGTGGATCAGCGGTTAGTTTTATTTGATCTGTTGTCCCTGGAAATGAGAAAATTAGAATAACAGGTGTCACTGGACATTCCACTGAAGCTCCTTTCGTGCGTGGTGTTGAGATGCAAATAGGGGAAGAGAAGTCGAAGTGTGATGTTATTTGTCAAAATCAGGACATAATTGGTGCTGATGTCTGTGTACAGCAGGGTCTGGTGGTTGATCTTTCAAATATGAAGTTGTGAATGATGCCTAGAAATGATGGATTGGGTCATGTGTGGCATCCTCCCATGGAATTGGTGACAGCAGCAGTAAAGCCTGTCAGTGTGTTACATGGAGATTGGGATCCCTGTTGGGATAGTCTGATGTGTGAAATTGATGACATAATGGCTAAGCATAAACAAGATTGTGGTAGGATAAATACAATAATTTTATTGGAAGGATTTGATCCAGCACCTCTCAAACAATACCCTGTTCCAAGACGCCATTAAACCTATAACATAAGCTATAAAACAATTAGAGGCGCAAGGTACATTAAAAAGGGGTGCATCAACATGCAATTCGCCAGCCTGACCAGTCATCAAACCTGATGGGTCATTCAGGCTGACGATAGATTACCGTGCCTTAAACAAATATGCTAAAAGTATGGCACCTGTGGTAGCAGCTTACCCTGAAATAATTGCCAAATTAACACCAGAAATGATATGGTTCACGGTCATTGATATCAGTAACAGTTATTGGAATTTACCCCTTGACCCAAAATGTCAGTATAAAACGGCCTTCAGCTGGGCGGGCTTTCAATATTATTGGACAGTTCTTCCGCAAGGATATAAAGACAGTGCAGCAATATTTCACTCACATATGAAAGAAGTGTTTTCAAAACCTGATAGAGTAATTTCATATGTTGATGACATTTTGATGGGGTCAGCCTCTATGGAGGAGCATGTGAACTATGTGAGTGAAATGTTATTGCTTTTGAGAGAAGCAGGTTTGAAAGTTAATCCAAAGAAAATACAATTGGGGAAGAAAGAAGTCCAATTTCTGGGTGTTGCTGTAGCGCAGTCAGGGTGAAGCATCAATGAGCAAAGGGTTGAGCCGATGGGTAAGCTGCCTTTACCCACTGATGAGAAAAGTCTAAGGCAATTTCTAGGCATGACAGGTTTCTGTAGAGAATTTGTGCCTCATTATGCATCATTAACAGAGTGCTTGTATAATCTGCTGAAGCAAGATAAATGGGAATGGAGATCAGAGCATACACAAGCTATTGAAGCGTTAAAGGAAACTTTAGGCAATGCCACTTCATTAGCATTACCAGACCCCAACAAAGAATTCAAACTCTATCCACATGTAGGCCTTAGTACTTTGTCTGTTGCACTCACCCAAGACTATTTTGGAAAACAAAGACCTGTGGCCTATGCATCACGCTTACTATCATCTGTAGAACAAAAGTATCCTTTGTGTACTCGTATGGTGCGGTGTTATTGGGCAATCAACAAATTCAGGTACTTGACAGGTACACACAGGGTCATCATTTCTAGTCATCACACTCATATAGTCATGTTAGCAAATGGGAAATGGAAGGAAGCAGATGTAAATTGTAAAAGGCTGGCAAGATGGACTACAGCTTTGTTGACAGAAAATATTGACGGTTTGATGTTAAAAGAACATAGTGTCCTGATTGGTGGATTGTTGATTGAATGTGAAACTCATGAATGTCGGATGCAAGGAAATAGTTTGCAGCACAGAATTTTTACTGCTGTATCCAAACCTTTTGACTTGGAAAAAGAGTGCTGGTACATTGATGTTTCTTCTTACTATAAAGATGGAAGTAGAATCTCAGGATTTGCTGCTGTTTGTGTAAAAGACGGCAAGGTACAGAGACAATTTTTATATGTAGAGCTTGTTCTGCACAATATGTGGAAATAGCAGCATTTTTGCAAGTTCTCATTGAGTTAAGAGATGATGGTGGAATTGTTAATATTGCTTCTGACTCAGACCAGGTATGCAAGGGTGCAGTTGTCTATCTTTCATGGTGGAATGTGATGGGCTTTAACCACTTAAGACCCGGACACATATGCTGCTAAATGACCCAAGGTGTTTTTACAATTTGGCGCTGCGTTGCTTTAAACAGACAATTGCGCGGTGGTGCGACGTGGCTCTCAAACAAAATTTGCGTCCTTTTCTTCCCACAAATAGAGCTTTCTTTTGGTAGTATTTGATCGCCTCTGCGATTTTTATTTTTTGCGCTATAAACTAAAATAGAGCGACATTTTTGAAAAAAATCACTATTTTTTACTTTTTGTTATAAAAAAAATCAAATAAACGAAATTTTAGTAAAACATTTAGGGCAAAATTAATTCAGCCACATATCTTTAGTAAAAAAAAAAAAAAAAAAAAAAAAAAAAAAAAATCGCAATAAAAAAAATAGCTACCTAGCGGGAACACCGACACTAATACAGCGATCAGAAAAATGATCGCTTAGTGACGCTGGCAATAGGGAGTGAAAGGGTTAACTAGGGCAGTGATCAGGGGGTTAAAACTTTATTAGGGGGGGGGGGGGTACGGGGCTATCCTGAACCCAACACTAACTGACTTTTACACTGTCTGTGACAGACACTAAATGCAGTGATTAGATCACTGCATTCAGTGACACTGTGACAGGGGGGAGGGGGGGGGGCGATCACAAGGGGTTAATGTGCCTATGTGTGTGTGTGTCAGTGTTGTGTTGGTGCACACTTACTGTGGATGTCTTCTCTCATCAGCAGCGGTGGGAAACACTGCTGCGATGAGAGATGACATAATTTCCTCCTCCTGTGTAAACACAGGAGGAGGAAGTGACACAAAGGGGAGCGCTCCCATTGGCTGGGAGCGATCGCGGGGGGGGGGGGGGGGGGGAGGGGGCGAAAAAGACGGACATCCGCCCGCTCGTCAGGGGTCGCTCCCAGAGCCAGGGGGACCGCCGCACGCAGTGGAGGGGGTCCCGATCGGACCCCCGAACAGCACAAAGGCGAGGACGTGAAAATACGCCCTTGTGCCTGTACGAGCCATGTTGTGGACGTACATAGGCGTGCGGCGGTCCTTAAGTGGTTAAAGGAACAGATGGCAGTGAAATAAGATATGCATCCTTATGGAAAATGATAGAGGAGGAAACCCAATTATTTTCAAAAATTAGTATCCGAAAGGTACAGGCCCACAGAAAACAAGCAACCAAGCACTACTGGAACAATACAGTAGATAGATTAGCAAAGGAGGCTGCTGTAACATCCCCTGAATGGCCTCACATAGATCATACTTTGTCATTTCCAGTGTCTGCCCTTACACGTGCTCAAGCAAAAGAAATTAAGGAAAGGACATGTGAGTTGGGTAAAATACAAGATCAGGATGAGGAATTAGCTCAACTAAAAAAATGTGTGGGACTGGGCCCATACAATTTGAGGGTCAAGAGATGCAGATGCAGCATGGCCTTTTAATAACTTACAAACATGATTTATCTATATGGGTTGCCCCAAAAGGAGTGAGGAAAGACATTCTTACGTGGATTAATCGGTCCCCTGTTGGAGGACACCCCAAACTTCCTTTAGCTTTAGAGAGATTAGATCATGTAGCATGGTGGCCTAAAAATAAACAAGACATGCAGGACCATATCTTATCATGTTTGATATGTGCCAGGCATGATCCTGCAAATAGGAAGAGGAGAGGGGCACTGATGAGACAAGCTCCCATGGGAGCAAATTCAAATTGATTACACAGGTGAATTACCTAACACTGCACACCAGAACAAATATTTGCTGGTTGTTGTGGATTCTTTCAGTCACTGGGTTGAAGCTTTCCCTACCAAAAATTGTACCGCCACTACTACTGCAAGGGTCTTGGTCAAAGAAATATTTAGTTGGTGGGGGATACCAAAAGTTTTAGACAGTGACAATGGGGTAGGTAAAGTGGTGCAAGAGACATGTGAGCTCCTTGGTGTCGTCCAAAAATGTCACATCTTCTATCACCCTGAGTCTGCAGGACAGGTTGAGTGAAGGCACAGGACCATTAAAAATGCTCTTAGAAAGGTTGTAAATGAGCAAGGTACTGATTGGGATGAAAAATGACCCCTTGTGCTGGCAACTATTTGTTTCAGCCGCCGTACACACGGCCGAGGTTCTCGCTGAAAACCAGCGAGAACCTCGCTGGAATGCACATTCCAGCGAGGACCTCGGCCGTGTGTACGGTCTCGGCGAGCTTCCCGTCGGGAAGCCCGTCGAGCCGAAATAGAGAGCACGCTCTCTATTTCCTCGACGGCCCGCCCGGAAGAATGGCTGGTTGCCATTCCCGACGGGCGGGTCGCCGATTTTGACGGCCGGGAGAGAACCTCGACGGGCGGAACGATGTGTTCTCTGCCGTGTGTACGGCGCCTCAGAGTGTGTAGGTCCATATGTTCTGCCCCTTATGAAGCTCTGCTTGGCAGAACAATGAGAACCTGGGAGCATCTGATAAATCCGGTCCCAGCAGCATTAGAAACTGTGTCATTGTCTGAATCATGGGTAGAGATCTTAAAGGATCATGTGATTATGGTACATAAGGCTGTGTGTGTGCCACTGATGAATGTACACATAAAAGCTCACAACAATGGTTTAATGCAATGGGTGACACTAGTGAATACCAAATTGGGACTAGAGTAATGTTACTGGATTTTTCTGGGTTTCACCCATTCCCTAGGGCAAAGTGGAAGGGTCCTTATGCAGTCATAGACAAGATTGGACCCTCTGTTTACTTATTAGATTTGGGAGAGGGTAGGTCAAGATGGAGCCATGCATGTCAGATAAAAGCATTTAAAGGAAAAATGGATTTTATGGATGAAAGCATTGTCTAACTTTCTTCCTGAGATTGTCTTTCAGGTCCTAGGAGGAATGCGTACATCAGAAGACTACACCAAAATGAAGACACCCCCCCCCTGGACAAATACAAGCCTCTATTAGCATATTTGCATCACAAACATCAGAGTGGAAAAGTGTCAAGTTGAAGAATTTAAATGCTTACTATTGGGGAAATCTGATCAAAATAAAAGAAGTGTAGTGGATCATACTACAGAACTTACTTTTTTTGAGAACAAGAAAAGGGGTATGAGAGATACTATAATAAGTGACAATAGAGGGAATTAAAATCGGTAAAAATAAACAAAATACTTATTGGTTCTCCCCTGGGTATCTTAAAAAATAAATAAAAAAAAACCCACAAATGATGCAAAACCAAAACAGAGACGTCATAAGCAATTATATTGTGAGCAGGCCTCATGGTCGGTGGAGTCTGAAGTGGGAAAAAAAAAAAAAAGAGAGAAAAAAAAAAAAAGATATCATATCAGGCCTCAGTTTGGGTAGTTCAATTTGTAATAGGGTTGATATAGAAAGCCTACATATGAGAGGACTAAATTATGTGGGTGGATTACAACAGATACTGCTTAAAGGGGGAAGAGTGGATTTAAACGCTCTAGCTAAAATTAAGGTAGATATTCAGAACATTCACACCATTGCTGCAGAATTGCAGAACATTCAAATGTCGGTGAGTGCACTGAATGAAACACTTCAAACCAATAATGTATCCAAGTCTATAGTTTGTGGTATCATAGGAAACTTGCTGAGTGAACACCTGAGCATAGGGCTTCGAGAGATCAAACAAGGAGAATGGACAAGGATAATGAACTCAACTTTATTATTTCATCTTATCAAAGACAGTGGTGTTACTTGTAGGAACTTTGCCCTTGCTAAAGTAAGAAGCCTGGATACTCTTTGCAATACGCATTGGAAAGCAGGAAATACCTCTGACTGTCGACATCCCTACATGGTCAACAACACCC
Source organism: Rana kukunoris (assembly GCA_029574335.1). Taxonomy (NCBI): domain Eukaryota; kingdom Metazoa; phylum Chordata; class Amphibia; order Anura; family Ranidae; genus Rana; species Rana kukunoris. The sequence goes on from CM056053.1 coordinate 205,829,742, forward strand.
TTACCCGTATACAAGATGATCGTTCTTGGTGAGGTGGAGGTGAAATGGCACTAATATACTGAAACAACTGCTACCGCAAAGCAGACTTGTCGTCAAGGACAACCAAGTAGTGGAAAACCATGGATCCCAACTGCTGTACCAGTACATAGATGGCTGTGCTGCTACACACTCTGGAAACTGCTTGGTTCAATTGCATAAATTCGAACCGGCCTGGAAGAGAATAATTCATAGAGAAGATTCGAGGGTCTGTGCATTAGGGGTTCCCTCATTCACTTGGCAGAAACAAGTTCAGTGCCGGACACCTATCAAAGGCTGGTGTGTGAACCTCACCGAAGGACTGTTAACAATTGTAGAGGTGGACATTCAAGCTAATATCCAGATGAATCAAGTAAGTATCTATGGACATTGAGCAAACTGATCTTGGCAAATAAGAATCTATGATTTCTCCTTAATTTAAGAAAATACCACCACTTACAGTTGAATTGGATACATTATTTAAGAGGGATAGTAGGAAAATTATAGAATTACAAGAACTGGTGAAGGAAAACCTCATCAGTTCTAATAAAATTACTAAGGAATTTCAGGAGCCTTGGTGGAGCATACCCAATAACACCTTTACTCACCCTCTATTGAGAACTCTTTCCATAATTTTCGTGTTTATTCAATTTGTATTAATATGTTTTTTGTTTGGTTTATATTGTTGTGGTAGAAGACAATTAAGAATAATTCAGAAAAGTAAGGAAAACCTAGAAATGGCTTCAATCTTAAGAACCAGGGAGGTCTGAGCGGTTTGGTTGTTTGAATTATGAGTCAGTTCTAGTAGTTAGAACCGACTCAAGTGGGGGAATATGTTTTAGTATATGTAGAAATATGTTGGGTTATATAATTATATATATATATATATATATATACTGTATATATATATATATATATATATGTATATATATTGTGCAAGTCCAACATATACAGGCCAGATTTCAGTAACCTGTAATTACATGTTACACATCAAAAGATACTTGTCCATTGTCAAATAAGCAACAAGACAGGATGTCTTGTTTACACATCAAACCATTTCTTAGGCCACAGGTAATCTAATTACTTATTAAAAGAGAGCTAATTGGTATGCAAGGATGTATACTGGCTGGCTCCCTAAAACTAATTAGTGACTCCTGCTGGGAGTGACAATTACCTGACACTCTGCAAGACAGGACGTGGTTCCTGTCTTTCAGATCAAAGACGACTAATCAAATTGCTCAGCTATTCAGTGAATAGGATATATATTCTGGGAATTCTGCTTGTCACTGAGAGAAATATACTCCTATGTATTCTCTACTTGAATATATGTTGGTCTGGAAGTGATCAGAATATATATATATATATATATATATATATATATATATATATATATATATATATATATATATATATATATAAAATGGGATTTTGAAATACTCTCTCTGGAATTTTGTATCATCTGTGGAATTTGGACTTTATTCTGTATTGAAGTTGTTGAATTAAATTTGCGTTCTCTGGAGGACCTGTGTTGCTGCGAAAACAACTTACTAACATCATACTGACATCTAAACATCAATTATTTAATCAGAGGACTAGACTATACACTACTATACTTTTATAAGACTACACACTATAGCTTGTAGACTCTAAAACGTTCATACAGACCAAATAATTTCCAAAAAAATTGGGTTATTTTTTTATCAAAGACATGTAGCAGTATAAATTGTGGCCAAAATTTATGAAGGAAATTTAATAATTTGCAAAATGTTATCACAGAAACTAAGAAAAAAACATGTGTTCTCAAAATTTTCGGTCTTTTTTCATTTATAGCGCAAAAAATAAAAAAAACAGAGGTGATCAAATACCACCAAAAGAAAGCTCTATTTGTATGAAAAAAAAGTACAAAAATGTGGGTACAGTGTTACATGACTGAGTAATTGTCATTAAAAGTGTGAGAGCGCTGAAAGCTGAAAATTGGTCTGGTCAGGAGGGGTGCCCAGTAAGGAAGTGGTTAAAGTTTGACGAGGCTCCATAGTTTTCAATTTCGTTCATGAGGTTAGGCAGTAAAGTGTGCAGGCTAGACATGGAGAAGAGCAGATCATCTGCATAGGCTGAAACTTTATAGTTCCTATCTCCCAGACACAACCCTTGGATATCTGGATTTTGGCAGCTCTTATTAAGTAAAGGTTCTAGCGCAAGGGTGAACAGTATTGGCAACAGAAGGCATCCCTGACACGTGCCGTCTGTGATCTTAAAGGGTTTTGAAAATACTCTGTTTACTTTCACTGTTTGTGGAATAGTATAAACCCTGTATATCTATTGAATTATACGGTCTCCTAGGCCCATTTGCTTGAGAGTCTCAAACATAAAATGCCAGTTTATTCTGTCAAATGCTTTTTATGCATCTGTGCTTAGAAAAATACATGGAGTATTTGTTTTATTGGCATGGTGGACTAAATTCAATACACTAATGGTTTTACCCCTTGCCTCGCGAGTCAGGATAAACCCTACTTGATCTAATTTCACTAACTGACCGAGAGATCATTGGAGAAGTAAAGCAAGTATTTTAGTAAAAAAGTATTAAGTCAACATTCAGTAATAAAATGGGCTGGTAAATGCCACACTCTGCCACGTCCTTCCCCTCCTTTGGTATCACTGATATATGCGCCATAAGCGCCTCGGGGGGGTAGTGTGGCAGTCCGGCCCAACGCACTGAATACCTTTATCATCTGCTTGCCCAGTAGTGTGATAAAAAATGTATAATACTGTATAGAAAATCCGTGCTGGTGCTTTCCCGGATTTGACTGTTGTAAATGAAGTTATGCCTGGTTAAAGATGATAGCCGGGGGAGCTGTGTTGAGGAAACATATTCCTCCAATATGGGAAGAGGTGATGGTGTTGGAGCCAGATTATATAGAGAGGAATAGTACTCTCTAAACCTCTGGACTATTTCCTTTGGCAGTGATATTGTCTGTTTCCCCCTTTTATTTGACACTTGAGAAAGGAACGTGCAGGACTCTCCATAGACCAGCGCACTCTCTGAAACGCGTTGCGATACTTTTGTGATTCCTGTCAGCCACCGTACCGTCCCTCTGACGTCACTATTCCACAGATGAGCGGCTTGTCTAACAGTGCTCTCATACGATCGCAGACTCGGCTTCTCCCGGCCTTTTGAGCGGAGATCTCTCATACCTTACAGGCACACTTCAAACTCCGGCTCCATCTGACTACCAGCACTTCTGCCTTTGCTCCTGTTACATCAAATGCAAGTGTTGGATATCTGCTCTTGTCCTTATAATTAAATCAGATAACTTAGAGGCGCTTTCTCCCGTTTTTTTTTTTCATGTTTGTTCGAGTTGACTTCACTCTTGGAGAGCAGCCCTAGTTACCTGCTAATCACCCACCTGATGCCAATTCCTTAAAAACCCGGATTGTTTTAACCTACCTCTATGGACTGTTTCAAACCCATTTTTATGGACTTTAATATTTAGGACTATTATATTAAATTTTGCCATCATTGTATCCCTGCATTTATTATCTTTATGCTGATCATTTTCAATGAACACCCTGAGCGCTGTAATCCTGTGTTAATTTTATCATCTGCTTGCCCAGTAGTGTGATAAAAAATTTATAATACTGTTTAGAAAATCTGTGCTGGTGCTTTCCCGGATTTGACTGTTTTAAATGCAGTTATGCCTGGTTAAAGATGATAGCTGGGGGAGCTGTGTTGAGGAAACATATTCCTCCAATATGGGAAGAGATGATGGTGTTGGAGCCAGATTATATAGAGAGGAATAGTACTCTCTAAACCTCTGGACTATTTCCTTTGGCAGTGATATTGTCTGTTTCCCTCTTTTATTTGAGGTATATATTTTGTTGCCTTTCTTTAAGTTTCCCAGCTAAGGGGCGTGGCCAAGACAGGCATGTGAGAAGACGCACTTCTCACAGCTCCTACCTGATCCGTCCTTTGATCCTTCCCCGGCATCACTGATCCGGCTCTCTTCGGCTCTCCCGCTGGCTACCGAGTCCCTGCTCCGCCCGGATCCACCGCCGGCCCTCTGCACTAGGGGAAAGACCCGCTGCGGAACTCCGGAGATGACGGGACCGGACTTCCAAGATGGCGCCGCCGCGGCTCTTACTCAGCGGGCCCAACGGACTGAAAAATCCAAGGATGGTGCCAGCAAGAAGGCGCCAAAGGCACAGGGTAAGGAGCAACCGAGGGACATGCTATTCTTTGACCAAAGAATTAAGGGCCCTGTTGACGCTGGGGCGGGGGGGTCATTAGCTGACGGAGGTGGAGGAGGCCTGGCTCTACAGCTAGATTGGGAACATGATGCGGAGGCAGACGCAGGTGGAGATGCCCCCCCCCCCCCTGATGGCACACAGGACACTGCGGAGCAGCCAACCCTTGCAGACATTTTGAAAGCGGTGCAGATGGGCAATGCTGACATGAAGGCACAGTTTGGGGGCCTGAGGGAGGAAGTGTCCCTTCTGCGGCAGGACCTCCACAAGGGCCCCCCCCCCGATCAATGCTAGCCAAGCTCCTGCACTGATAGAGAGGCAATTCTTCGCTGCGCACGTGAAAAGGGCAATGTTACATTTAATGGGGTCAGAGTGTCATTCTACCCTGACTTCTCGGCTGAGGTGCAGAGGAATAGAGCAAGATTCGTTGATGTGAAAAAACGCCTGCGGGCGCTGCAGTTACCATATGCCATGCTCTACCCGGCCAAGCTGCGCGTCACGGCGGAGTGCCAGGCACACTTCTTTGAGTCACCTAGGGAGGTCATGGCCTGGCTGGACCACAACAAGCAGGCCTTACGCCGCCGCAGAGCTGATGATGGAGGGATCTGACCCTGTTACAATCCGTGTCACACTGACTGTGCCCTTATTGTTGGATTACCGCTCTCCTTACCATGATAAGCGGTTGCTCTGGCCTCCTGGCTGCTCCTTTTTGGTTACCCGGTTTCTCCTTCAATACTTGTTTGCCGGGGGGAAATAATTTCACCTGTTTAAAGCACTAGGAAACGAGCTGTGACTGTGTTCTACGGAAGAATCTGAATCTTGCGGGACAATTGAGGCAAATAGTTGGCCCACGGTTGGGCGGGTTTGCAGTGCCAGGACTTGCCCTGTTGGCAACATTGCTGTGCTTGACTGTACCTTGGTTCTCTCCGGGCGCCCCTGGGACCCGGGATGGCCTGCCTGGTTGGGGACCGCCCAACTACTACTGCACTATTGTTCATGGGCACCGTTGTGCCTGGTTGTGTTTTCTAGTACTCATTGACCTACAGTCCAAGGGATTATTGTTTTTTCTTTTATTTTACCCATCTCCGCCACCTGCCGGCCTGCTGCCGAGCTGTGCTGCATACGCCGCCCCTCCTGCTTCATTGCTATCTTTGCTCCTGCAATGGAGGGCACCCCCTTGATCCCCCAGGAATGTTAGGGGCATGAACTCTCCCCTGAAGCGTACTATGATATTTACATGTTTGAAAAAGTTTTACCCTGCTATTTTATGTTTTCAGGAAACGCATCTGACGCATGATACAACAAGCTGTTTGAAATACTCCTGGGTGGGTAGGGCATACCATTCCACTTACACCTCCTTTTCCCGAGGTGTGAGTGTGCTGGTACACAGATCCCTGGATTATCAGGAATATGCTTCTAAGGTTGATCCGGAGGGGAGGTTTGTGTATTTCCATTGCCGTATCGGAATTCTGAAATGTATTTTGGCCTGTGTTTACATTCCTCCTCCATTTGACACTCGGGTGCTCCGGCTTCTCCTGGAATTCCTGGAGGGTGGGCCGGATCTCCCGATGCTGCTTGTGGGGGACTTTAACTGCTGGTTGGACCCGGGACTGGACAAACATCCGGTACCCAGGGGGCAACCTCACAGGGCCACCCCCTTGGCTAGATTGTTACTGGAGGTGGGTTGGTTAGATGTATGGAGGCACCGGAATCCCACAGTTAAACAGTTCTCGTGTTTCTCAAAAGCCCATGGGTCATTATCAATTAGATCTGGCGGTGGGTAACTCTGCGATGCTCCACTCAGTTTCGGAAGTTGCTTACAGACCTAGATGTGTTTCTAATCACTCATGCATGGTGATAATTCTTACCGTGTCCCCTGTATCTACTCTTTCCAAAGCCCCTTGGAAGTTTAATGCCTTTTGGCTTCAGCTATTTACTGCCCCGGAGGAACTGGAGGGGAGCATCCGGAGGTTCTTTTCGGACCAGCCTGACCCAGGATCTGTCCTTGCTGAATGGGAAGCTTTCAAAGTTTATCTTAGACGCCTGCTTAGTGGGGAGGTCAATAAGGTTAAGAAGCGCTCGGAGGCACTTAGGAAGGGCTCTGGAACTAGAGGTTCATACGTTGGAAACTAAGTATGTCCAGGATCCCACTGAGGAGGCCAAAGGGGCGTGGCAGTCGGCTCAATCTGCGTATGAGCACCTGCTCGCCTCTGCGGCAGAAAAAAGGAGGTTCTTCACCAAAACAGCTTTTTTTGAGGAAGGGGAGGTGACAGGCAGACTTCTGGCTAGGATAGCGAACTCGGAACAGAAGTCCCCGGTTATCGGAACTTTGCGGACCGCTGCCGGGGGGATGGTCCATTCCCCTGATCTTATCATACAGACATTAGCAGACTTTTATGAACAGTTGTATCGCCCGGCCTCGGAGTATGGCGCTGAGGAGCTGTCCAACTACCTGGACGTGATTACATTTCAGCGTCTTTCCCCTTCTCAGAGCTTAGAGCTCGACTCCCCGTTGGCTCTGAAGGAGTTGCAGGAGGCGGTCGCCGCCTTCCCCAACTGTAAAGCCCCAGGGGGAGACAGAATCCCCATGGAGATTTACAAACAATACTCCGAGACCTTACTGCCCAAGCTGCTGGGAGTCTTTAATGCTGCTAGGGTGTCCAATGCCCTCCCGCCCTCAATGGCTAGGGCGCAAATTGTGTTAATTCTTAAACCGGGTAAGGACCCAGCGGATGCGGCCTCGTACAGGCCGATTTTGCTGTTACAGTCTGATATCAAAATCCTGGCGAAAGTACTGGCCCTCAGGCTAAATAAGGTGATCACCTCGGCCATACACCCGGACCAGGCGGGATTTATGCCCAACAAATCCACAGCTATAAACCTCAGAAGACTATTTCTTAACATGCAGTCCCGGGCCGATAATGTGGGTAGGAGAGCTCTGCTGTCACTTGACGCTATGAAGGCCTTCGATAACGTCGAGTGGCCGTATCTCTGGGAGGTGCTGCGGCGATTCGGAGAGGTGTTCATCTCCTGGGTGCGGTTGTTGTATCATCGCCCCCAAGCGGTTATCAGAGAGGCTGGAAGGGTGTCGCCGTCTTTTGCTCTGGGCCGGGGTACGCGACAGGGGTGTCCGCTGCCCCCCCTGCTGTTTGCCCTGGCAATAGAGCCACTGGCGATCCAGGTTAGAGAACATGGGGGTATCACTGGCTTCTGCTACGGAGACAGGCAGGAGAAGGTGATGCTCTATGCCAACGACACGATGATCCTGCTGGGGGATACCGAGCAATCCCTGAGCATGACCATGGAGACGGTTGTCAAATTTGGGGAGTTTTCGGGCCTTAAAATAAACTGGTCTAAGTCTGCTTTGATGCCCCTGGATGAGGCCCAGCTGCAACACGGGGAGCGGGTAGGTGGTATCCCTGTAGCTACCTCCCTTAAATACCTAGGAATACAAGTGACGCCGCGTGTAGGGGACTATAGTTTACTGAACATATCCCCGCTGCTGGCTAGGTTTCGCTCCCGGGCCAAAACATGGAATGCTCTGTGTATGTCGATTGCGGGCAAAGTGAATCTGATTAAGATGATTCTCATTCCCCAGCTGCTCTACATGCTGCACAATTCCCCATTAGTTATCCCCCTAAAGACCTTCAGGATCATTAATACCATTTTTCGAGAGTTGACATGGAAGAATCGCCCGCCCAGGATAAAATTAGAGCATTTGCAGCGCCCCAAGGACGAGGGGGGGCTTGCCCTACCGAATCCTTGGTTGTATTATCTGGCATCGCAATTGCAGCACTTGATAGGCACCATGGTCCCCGAGGGGGGGCAGGCGGACAGGGTACCCAGCGCCTCTGAGCATATTATGCTCCGGACGGTGGGGGGAGAGTCGGTGCCGACAGCGCTTCAGTCCCTGGCTTTTGTAGGTCACATAAAAGCTTCCCTACGTATAGCTTGATGCAAAAGGTGTGGAACAAGACTAAGTATTTGCAAGGGGCCTCGGGCATCACCGAGTTTAGCCCTTTTTGGGCGAATGACTCCTATCCCGAACTAGCCAAATTACAGCAGGGGGATAGATGGAAGAGGTATGGGATCCGCTACTTGACACAGGTTGTGGGGAGTGATGGTTTACTGCCCTTTGAGACATCTAGGGAGGCATACCAATTACCAGCGAGCATGCTCTTCTACTATATGCAGCTTAGGCATGCATTTGCTGATCAGTCTAGGGCCTCGGAGTGGCATGTGGACTATCTACCAGTTCTCTCGCAGCTCAAGGGTGCAGAGACATCTAAAGGTTTTATTTCCCAGAGCTATAGTACACTGCTTAGTAAATATCTCCAGAAGCACCCCCTAACAGTTCGGAGGAAGTGGGAGGTGGATGTAGGTCCCTTGGATGAGGAGCAATGGGGGGAGGCCCTGCAGGCGGTTACCACTTGTTCACTGAATGTGTCGCAACGCTTGACGCAACTATATACACTTCTAAGAGTATACTATACGCCTCATAGACTACATACCATGGGATGGCGGCCTACGCCGACCTGTGCAAGATGTAAAAGAGACCACGGGGATCTGATACACATGCTCTGGCGCAGCCCCAAGCTGCACGCCTATTGGAAGGGGGTGACAGACACACTAAATGCAGTGTTCCAGGTCTCGATCCCATTGGATCCTAGGCAGTGTCTCCTGAACCTTTGGGAAGAACTGGAGTGGGAACCCTATACTAGGGAGGCTCTTACTAGGGCCCTTTTTATGGCAAGAAAATTAATTTTGCAGCGTTGGAAATCTGAGGTGCCCCCCACAGTCAGGGAGTGGATTGCTGCACTTGGCAATGTGTTGAGGATGGAGAAAGTGGTATATCAACATAGGGGATGCTCTGGAAAATTTGATAGGCTATGGGACCTGTGGCTGGGAACGCCGGGGTTGGCCCCGATCGACCTAGTCATGGACCGGCTCTTGGGCTAGAGGGACTGGGGGTAATGCGGTGTCTGGATGTGGTTTATATGACCTTTCAGTGTGGTAATTTTTGTTTAATTCTGTTACTGTTTGATGTATGGCTCTGTATGTGTCTGTTACATTGATCAAGAATGTGGTACTTTGGATTGTATGTGTCAAATTTTTGATTAATAAACTTGCTTCTTGGAAATTAAAAAAAAAAGTTTCCCAGCTAACATTTTACTGCATTTATCTCCTAATTCATATGTTACTTTTCTGCCCGATTGTATCACTGCCTTCACCTTATAACAAAGAATATTCGTGATCTGCCACCTCAAATGCATCAATTCTCTCCCGACGGAGGGAGCCTGTGTCTTCTTGTGCCAGAGTTTCAACACTTGTATTTTCTCCAACAAGTTTATTATCTGTTTTTCTCATTCTTTCTCAGAAAAAAGTGTAAAGTACTTTCTCCTGCATGTAGGATCCGCCATGTATCTACTAGCTGCAATTCATGCAGTTTCCGCATTACCCCCCTTCTTGGTACCACTTGGGACTGAGGAGGTCCTGGAGAAGGTGTGTACTCCAGAGTCCAATGGGATAATGAAGTTCCCCCCATGATCAACTTCCCCTCCGTGAACTCAGGAAGGAGTCTTGATGTACATTTGGCGCATATACAGTGGCAAAAGTGACTTTAGTGCTTCCAATGTGGCCTTTTAAAAAAAAAGATACCGACCATTTATGTCCAAATTTATCAGTAAAGGACCACGGTATCTGATTAGAAATCAGAATCGATACGCCTTTAGAATTTTCTTTTTGGTTAGATGCATGATAAATGCAAGAGAAAAATCTATTCTGTAGGAAGGGGAGTTTGTCTGCTTTAAAGTGTGTTTCCTGTATGAATGCTACATCCGTACTGGATTGGTTCAAATCGTGGAGGAGCATCTTTTTCCGGGATATTAAGTCCTTTCGCATTTAGAGAGGTCACTTTCACCCCCCCCATTTTTTACTGCAAGAAATTTTTTTTTTTTTTCTAAACCCCCTTACCTCTTCTAAATCCCTAAGGAAAGCGCACACTTCTAACCCTCCTGTGGGCGTTGGCCTATATGGGGAGTTAGTCCAAGTTAGACGGAGAGCTGGGAGGGGGAGGGGGGAGTGAATTAATTCAACATTTCAGTGACATTTTCAGTGACCTTATACACTGAGTATCCAGAAAAAAAAAAAAGGGGAGTGAGGTTATCAATCCCTATTATCACATGAATTAAAGCGGATCTCCACCCTAAAGTGAAGTTCCACTGATCGGAACCCTCCCCCCCTCCGGTGTCACATTTGACACCTTTCGGGGGGAATAGGGGTGCAGATACCTGTCTGAAGACAGGTATTTGCACCCACTTCTGGCCCGCAGTCTCGGGCAAAAGACGGGTTTTACCCGTTGTGTGCTGGGAACTCTCGGCTCCCAGCACACAGCGGGAGCCAATCGGCGGGCGCAGCGCGACTCGCGCATGCGCCGTAGGGAACCGGGCAGTAAAGCCGGAGCGTTTCACTTCCTGGTTCCCTCACCGTGGATGGAGGGGGGAGCAGCAGAGAGACGATCGAACACTCGTCCTCTGCTGCGGACGCCGCTGGACTCCAGGACAGGTAAGTGTCCTAATATTAAAAGTCAGCAGCTGCAGTATTTGTAGCTGCTGGCTTTTAATATTTTTTTTTAAGGGGGCCATCCACTTTAACACCATAAATTCAAACTGAACGGCAAAGAGAATATCGGGACCACGCGGGACTTTCGAGGGGTCAGGTAAGTATAACTAGGCTCGGGGGGGCCGGCAACATTTTTTCACCTTAATGTATAGATTGCATTAAGGTGAAAAAACTTTTTCCTTTACAACTCCTTTAAGGCAAGCTTTTGGTCCACCCCACACTGCAAAAACAGCAGGACCCTGGAAACCAAATAAGTACGCGGAAGCCACCCCATAGCCTCACACATGGATATGTAGGCCTTCCAAGTGCGATGGTAAATCTTCCTAGAGGATGACTTCTGAGCCCTCTGTATGGTAGAATCCGATAGGCCCCGGTCTCTTAGCACCTGGCTTTCAATAGCCATGCCGTTAAAGCTGGTGACTGTAAAGCAGGGTGAAGTATGGGACCTTGCGACAGGAGGTCCTCTCGCAGCGGTAGATGCCAGGGGACGTCTGCCACCAGACGTACTAGGTTGGCGTACCAGGGACGCGGCGGCCAATCCGGAGAAATTAGGATCATTGGAATCCCCTCTGCCTCCACCCTGCAAACCAGATGGGGAAGAAGCTTCAGGGAATGAAAAGCATAAACAAACCGATACTGACCTCATGGTGCCACCAACGCGTCCGTCACGTCTGCTCATGGGTCTTTTGACCTGGCCACAAATCTCAATACCTTCCGATTGAGTCGAGAAGCCAGGAGATCTACGACCGGCTCGCCCCATTTTTGGCAAAGGAGCTGAAACACATCCGGGTGTAGAGACTATTCTCCTTGGTCCAGCATCTGACGACTCCTTTCTGCCCATCTCAGGATGCGAGCGCCTCCAACGCTGCAGCCGAGCTTCTTGTTCCTCCTTGATGGTTGACATACGCCACCGCCGTGGCGTTGTTCCGACTGGATCCTGACTGGAGCCTCTGAGACCACGTGGAGAAACAAAGCCTGATCGCCTGAAGTTCCAGGACATTGATTGGCAGGCGGGACTTCCCGGAGAGGAGTGCTGGTGATGTCAGCCATCAAACCAGGGAGGTCCTGACTAGGTGGCTCACCCGGATTTTACAATCTAGGGATGATGGGCACTTGTCCCTCAGCAGGCGCTTTATTGCCTGGGATCGTTAACCTGTCGCACTGTCATTCGGCTATGGCACGGTTGTTAACCACTTAAGCCCCAGTCCAATATGCTGCTAAATGCCCAGAGGTGTTTTTACAATTTGGCACTGCGCTGCTTTAACTGGTAATTGCGCAGTCATGCAATGTTGTATCGAAACAAAATTTGCGTCCTTTTCTTCCCACAAATAGAGCTTTCTTTTGATGGTATTTGATTGCCTCTGTGATTTGAATTTTTTGCGTAAATTTTGAAAAAAAAGTGATTTTTCTAAAAACAAAAAGTAAAGTAAAAAATATCAATTAAACTAAATTTTAGTCAAACATTTAGGCCAAAATGAATTCAGCCACATGTCTTTAGTAAAAAAAAAAAAATCGCAATAAGCATTTATTTATTGGTTTTCGTAAAAGTTATAGCGTCTACAAACTAGGGCACATTTTCTGGAATTTACACAGCTTTTATTTTATGACTGCCTATCTCATTTCTTGAGGTGCTAAAATGGCAGGGCAGTACAAAACCCCCACAAATTACCCCATTTTGGAAAGTAGACACCCCAAGGAAACTGCTGAGAGGCATGTTGAGTTTATTGAATATTTTTTTTTTCCAAGTGATTGAATAATGACAAAAAAATATTTTTTTTTTTTTTACAAAAAGTTGTCACTAAATGATATATTGCTCACATATGCTATGGTTATATGTGGAATTGCACCCCAAAAAACATTCTCCTGCTTCTCCTGAGTACGGGGATACCACATGTTTGGGACATTTTGGGAGCCTAGCCGGTACAGGACCCCGAAAACCAAGCACCGCCTTCAGCATTTCTAAGGGCGCAAATTTTTGATTTCACTCCTCACCATCAATCACAGTTTCGAAGGCCATAAAATGGCAAAAAAGCACAAAACCCCCCCAAATGACCCCATTTTGGAAAGTAGACACCCCAACCTATTTGCTGAGAGGCATGTCGAGTCCATGGAATATTTTATATTTTGACACAAGTTGCGGAAATATGACAAACTGATTTTTTTTTTGCACAAAGTTGTCACTAAATGATATATTTCTCACACATGCCATAGTTATATGTGGAATTGCACCCCAAAATACATTCTGCTGCGTCTCCTGAGTACGGGGATACCACATGTGTGGGACTTTTTGGGAGCCTAGCCGCGTACGGGACCCCGAAAACCAAGCACCGCCTTCAAGATTTCCAAGGGCATACATTTTTGATTTCACTACTCACTACCCATCACAGTTTTGAAGGCCATAAAATGCCAAGATGGCACACAACCCCCCCAAATGACCCCATTTTGAAAATAAGACACCCCAAGCTATTTGCTGAGAGGCATGTTGAGTCCATGGAATATTATTTTATTTTTTTGCCCCAAGTGATTGAATAATGACCAAAAAATCTAAAAATAAAAATTTTACAAAACGTTGTCACTAAATGATATATTTCTCACACATGCCATGGTTATATGTGGAATTGCACTCCCAAAATACATTCTGCTGCTTCTCCTGAGTACGGGGATACCACATGTGTGGGACTTTTTGGGAGCCTAGCCGCGTACGGGACCCCGAAAACCAATCACCGCCTTCAAGATTTGTGTGAGTGAAATCAAAAATGAATGTCCTTAGAAATCTTGAAGGTGGTGATTGGTTTTCGGGGTCCCGTACACGGCTAAGCTCCCAAAAAGTCCCACACGTGGTATCCCCGTACTCAGGAGAAGCAGCAGAATGTATTTAGGGGTGCAATTACACATATAACCATGGCATGTGTAAGAAATATATAATTTAGTGAGAACGTTTTGTACATTATTTTTTTTGGTCATTATTCAATCACTTGGGGCAAAAAAAAATTATATTCCATGGACTCAACATGCCTCTCAGCAAATAGCTTGGGGTGTTTTCTTTCCAAAATGGGGTCATTTGGGGGGGTTGTGTGCCATCTTGGCATTTTATGGCCTTTAAAACTGTGATAAGTAGTGAGGAGTGAAATCAAAAATGTATGCCCTTAAAAATCTTGAAGGCGGTGCTTGGTTTTCGGGGTCCCCGTATGCAGCTAGGCTCCCAAAAAGTCCCACACATCTGGTATTCCCATACTCAGGAGAAGCAGCAGAATGTATTTTGGGGTGTAATTCCACATATAACCATGGCATGTGTGAGAAATATATAATTTAGTGACAACTTTGCGCAAAAAAAAAATCAGTTTGTCATATTCCGGCAACTTGTGTCAAAATATAAAATATTCCATGGACTCGACATGCCTCTCAACAAATAGCTTGGGGTGTCTACATTCCAAAATGGGGTCATTTGTTTTTTTTTTGTGCTATTTTGCCATTTTATGGCCTTCGAAACTGTGATAGGTAGTGAGGAGTGAAATAAAAAATTTACACCCTTAGAAAGCCTGAAGGCGGTGATTGTTTTTTGGGGTCCTGTACGCGGCTAGGCTACCAAAAAGTCTCACATGTGGTATCCCCGTACTCAGGAGAAGCAGTAGAATGTATTTCAGGGTGTAATTCCACATATGGGGGGTGTATGCTTTGCGCGTGGGTGTAAGCGTTACTGGCACTAACTAGCTACCTAGCGGCACCAGCGACACTAATAGAGCGATCAGAAAAATGATCGCTTAGTGACGCTGGCAATAGGGGGTGAAAGGGTTAACTCTAGGGGCAATCAGGGGTTAAAACCTTTATTAGAAAATGTATGGGGGTACCTAATAAAGCTTTTAACACCTGATTGCCCCTAGAGTTGAGCCTTTCACCCCCTATTGCCAGCGTCACTAAGCGATCGTTTTTCTGATCACTGTATTAGTGTCGCTGGTGCCGCTAGGCAGCTAGTTATTTTTTGAGGTTCGCCGCCATGTTTTTATAGCGTTAGGTACCCCCATACATTTTCTAACGCTATAAAAACAGGCAAACCTCAAAAAATAACAAGCTACCTAGCGGCACCGGCGACACTAATACAGCGATCTGAAAAACGATTGCTTAGTGACGCTGGCAAAAGGGGGGTGAAAGGGTTAACTAGGGGGTGATCAAGGGGTTAAAACATTTATTGGGGGGTAGGGGGCTACCCTGGACTTAACACTAACTGCCTGACACTAACTGCCTGTCACACTGACACTAAATGCAGTGATCAGTAAATAAATGATCACTGCTATTTAGTGACACTGTGACAGGGGGCTGGGGGGGGGGGTGATCGGGGTGGGGATTTGTGTGCCTATGTGTACTGGTGTCAGTATAGTGCTTGTGTACTCACTGTGAGATGTCTCCTCTCCTCCGCCGGACGAAAATACCGTCAGGAGGAGCGGTGACATCACTTCCTCCTCTGCCTGTGTTTACAGTTCAGGCAGAGGAGAAAGCGGATTGGCTGGGAGCGATCCAGAGGGGGCGGACAAAAACGAACAGCCGCCCCCCTCATCCCGGATCGCTCCCAGAGCCACGGGGACCGCCGAACACAGTGGAGGGGGTCCCAATCAGACCCCCGACCCGCGGAAAGGCAGGGACGTACATGTACGCCCATCTGCCTGTACGTGCCATGTTGTGGACGTACATAGTTGTGCGGTGGTCCTTAAGTGGTTAATGGATAGGTTCACCTTTATAAAAAAATTAGTAAATGCATAATTTTTTTTGCTGGTAAAAAAACTGTGCACTTATTTTTATTAAGAGCCTGCAAAGCATTGCACCCCTGATCTGCAATTTCAGGCTCCTGCTCCTCAGTGTAGCTGTCTGCACCTTGTACAGGCAGGCAGTTACTGAATGACAGGAAAGATCAATGAACGAGTTCTCATCAGTGCCCTGGTAGTTCATTCAGAACTATAAGCAGTCAGCCATAATGGATGATGGTAGTTGTAGTTTTCTCATACCGAAAATTCTGTGAAAGAATGACGTAGCTGGAGCCCTGATTCTTGGTCACAACAGGGACTCGGAAGGCTGCTCAGTTATTAAAGTGGTTGCAAACCTCAATCATGGAATCTGAGCAAAGCACATATCTGTAGTGTTTACTTATCTCTCTCTAAGCTTTAAGTGTTAATTTCTCTCTGGTGATTTGTTCCTCTGTTATCAGCGTTAAACTTCTGAGAAGTTTTCTAGAAACTGTTGGGAGGGAGAGCTCATAATGGCGCTTGTCTATTCAGAAAACAGTTCTTCTGCTGTGTGGAGGGGAGTGTGTGCCTTTCCTCCAATCACCTCTCACACACTGTTTCTGCAGCCTCTCCACCCCGTCATCTGTGCTCCTGACAGATGCAGAAAGTGTTAAAATCGTAATTCCCTTCTGAAGGGGTGTAGATCAGAGTAGACTGCAGATAAACAAGTAAAACTTATGTAGGAGGATTTGTTTAATCTCTGAGTATCCTCTGCGACTGTTCACTTGTGCTCATATTTGAGGGTTTACAACCACTTTAAAATGTTCCACTCTAAATATGGTTGAAAATTTAACATGATACTAAAGGTGAATGTATAGCAGTATATGCGCCTATAGAAGTAATGCGAGTTGCTCATGCATTAAAAACATGCGTGCTTGACACTTGTTATTAAAAAAACACACCCCACATGCCCACATTTTTGTTGGCTGTTGAAAACAAGGCCTAATGCAGTCCAAACTGGCGGTACATTATCATAGACTTGAATGGAAGGAGTTGAGATACTTCAACTCCTTCCAAACTTCAAATGTTTGAAGCGCAGCAGCACAACATGAAACAAATGCTTTATGTTTTGATAATGTGTACTGTGGACTGTCCATAGTCTCAATTGCACATGGTTTTACTAGGAGTTTGAGGAGAGTTGAAAACACACATCAAACGCCTGCTTTTAAAGCCAGTGTGAACAGGGCATAAGGCAGCCACCTCAGCTGGTACGCTGCAATATATTCGGTGTTTGTTTCTAGATACATTTTAGGTTTCATTATCTCTCATCTAAGGTTGAGGCCTAAGTAAATTGTACACTTTTCAAAAGAGAATTTATTTAAATGCACCATTACCTTATGATCTTATCATGTGTCCAAACCCATTTACGGTGACTGCAAAGCAAATCAACTGCAAAGACATATTCCCAAATGCTATCTGTTAAATCTTCGCCATACTTCTTACTCTGTTGAAACTTCCCATCAGGATAAAGCTGTACTGCCATTAAAATGCTGGACAGAAGTACAGTTACACTCATGGGTTGGACCTGCAAAAAAGGATACAAGTTACAAGAATCTTAAAACCGATGTACAAAAGTGATTAGGACATAAAAAAGTAGTGTTAATATCAGAACTGATGTATTAATAAATCTACAAATTTTTGCTACTTCTTTAGATCACAAAAGGCAAGTAGATGAATAAGAGAAGATAAAGATAATTTTGAGATCTGGGAACACAGTAACAATCACAATGCACAAAAGAAAAATGCAATAACTAAGATATAATAACATAACTAAGTTAATAGGATTTAAAAGCAGAAAATATATGTATGTATACAAAAATAAAACCCTTAGTTAGACTTAAAAAGCAAAACGGAAGTGCAGCGAAAATACAGTGTGAGAAAGAAGAGTCTCCAAAACTGTTTGGAGATAAGATCCAGTGAAAAGTCCAGCATTAAATCCTGTGATGAAAAAGCTGACAAGAAAGGTGATCAAGTGAAATCCAATGTGCTATCAGATGAAAAAGGGATCTCCACAGTGCACTCGTGTAGTAGGACTGCCTGCTTACCAGAAAGAAAGACTGGGATGGGCAGGCTCGGCTACTCTCGCGCTCACGTCCTGTACGTCCAGGACGTGGAGCGCGAGAGTAGCCGATCCTGCCCGACTATACAGGAGTGTACTGCGCTCGGTATATGCCGGCGCAGTATTCAAAATCGTCGCGGGAAAGCGGGTATCGGCGTATATCGCGCACCCACGATTTTGCCATAGCAAACATACACATATGTCATTAACATTTACAGATCAGGGAGGGTTATCGGTGCTGTCCTGAAAGACTGGTAGAAATACAGTTACCGGTAAGTCTAACTAAGGTTTTCTAACCTCGTCTTTCAGGACAGCACCTGGAGATGATAAACGAGGACTTACTCTTAGGGTGGGACCACCACTTGCAGGACCTTCCTGCCAAACGTTTGGTCTGCAGCTGGGAGCAAATCTATCCTATAATGACGAGTAAAGGTGGAATAACTCGTCCATGTGGCCGCCTTGCAGATACGCTGTGGTGAAGCCACAGCTCGTTCAGCCCAGGACGTTGCTATTTCCCGTGTGGAATGGGCCACTACCCCTGTGGGAGGTTCTATTCCTGCAGCTACAGCCATCCGAAGCCACCTACCAATCGTGTTTTTTGAAGCTCAGTAACCCCTACGAGGCCCAGAATATAAGATAAAATAGGTAGTTGGATTTTCTGAACTGCTTTGTTATTTCCAGATAGTGTAAGATGCATCTTTTTACGTCCAGACTATGAAAATCTCTTTCTTTAGGGCAAGTTGGAAACAGACAGAATGTTGGTAGGACTATTTCCTGTGCTCTGTGGAACATTGAAGCAACCTTCGGTAAGAACCCCGGGCCTGTTTTCATAACCACCCCATCCGGAAAAATTGTCAGGAATGGCTCAATGATGGATAATGCCTGAAGTTCACTGACCCTTCTAGCCTAGGTGACTGCTATCAGCAGTGCTAATTTAAAGACCATAATTTAATTGTGGCTTCTTCTGGTGGTTCCAAGGGTCTTTTAGTCAGACCTTGCAAAACCACTGATAAATCCCATTTGGGAAAACATTTAAGTGGTATGGGCCTAGCTCTAGCTAGTGCCTTAAAACAATCTAATAATAAAAGGATCTAGAGATAACCTTCTCCCAAAAAAAAAAAAAAAACTGACAGCGCAGCTACTTGAAAAAAAAGGTGCTTGCTGCTAAGCCCTTATCCATCCTATCCTGTAAAAACTCCAGAACAGAAAGGTTCACCTGCGGGGAGCAATTTTTCGAAATACACCAGGAATTGAAAACCTTCCAGGTTTTAAAATAAATGGCTTGTGTAACTTTCTTTCTGCTATTTAGCAGAGTACAAGTTAAACGGTTGGACAAACCCTTATCTTTCAGGATATGCTCATCAGTAACCAAACCGCTAGTCTGAGGTGACCTATGTTGGGATGCAGGAGGGGACCCTGAGTCAGTAGGTCTTTTAGAAATGGAAGAATCCAGTGTGGCTCTACTACTGACTTCAGTAGGACTGAAAACCAAGATCTCTTGGGCCAATATGGGGCCACTAGAATAAGGGTCGGCCTTTCTCCCTGCAATTTCTTAAGCACTAGGGGAATCATTTGCAACGGGGGGAAAACGCATAGCACAAAAGGCAGGGCCAACGCTTGGTCCTGCCTGTTCAGGTAAAAGTAGAGTGGGACTTTTGCATTTGCTTGTGCTGCAAAAAGGTCTACCTGGGGAGTTCCCCACCTTTCTACTATTCTCTGAAACACCTCAGAGTTTAGGCTCCACTCGGATTCTAACACCCTTTTTCTGCTCAACAAATCTGCTAGGTGATTTAGGGTGCCTTTCAGGTGCACTGCGGTCAAGGATGCCACATTGTCCTCTGCCCAGGTCAGAGTTTCTTGGGCCAAGTTCAGAAGACACCTGCTCCTTGTGCCCCATCTTGAAATATAGGCCACTGCCGCGGCGTTGTCTGACAACACTGACGTGTTGTCTCCTGATTTTTTGTCTGAAGGCCCACAGCCCCAGAGCGAGCGATGGCCCTTACCTCCCTCCAATTGGAGGACCTCCTGGATTCCTCTGTTGACCAGGACCCCTGTGCCATTTGGTCTTCGAGGTGTGCATCCCACCCCCAGGAGCTTGCATCTGTTGTAAAGATCCTTGCTGTGGGAAAAGTCCACAATAGACCTAGACTTAGCTTTTCTTGCCTTCTCCACCACCATAATATTCTTTTTACTGGGGATGGGATTTTGATTTGTTTCTCCAGAGACTCTCCGTGGTTCCAATTCTGCAGAATCGCTGTTGGAGGTCTCTCGCATGTAGACGGGACCCACTGAATTGCTGGAATTGAAGCTGTAAGCAGCCCCAGCATGGACATGGCTGCCCAAACAGTGATAGATTCGTCTGTACTTTTACTATCTTTTCCTCCGGAAGAATTTTTTTTTCTTGTACCGAGTCTATGATATAGCCCAGAAACGTGACCACTTGAGAAGGAATAAGATTCGATTTTTCTCTGTTCAGAATCCAACCCAGACTTTCTAGGTGGTTCCGAGTCCTTTCCAAATCCCTGTATAACAGGTCTTTTGTACTAGCAAACAGGAGGTCGTCCAGATAGGGTACTAATGATACTCCCTCCAACCTGAGTGGTGCCAATGCCTCTGCCATGATCTTTGTAAAGATCCTTGGGGAGGAGAGACCGAAGGGCAGGGCCCTGAACTGAAAATGTGTCACCACTCCCCTTGCGCTGATTGCCAGACGCAGATATTTCTGTGACGTGGGTTTTATTGGCACATGCAGATATGCGTTCCTCAGATCTATGGAACCAAGGAAGCATCCCCTGGGAAGAAGTTTTCTCACAAATAAATCATATCCGTCTGAAACTTTTTGTATCGGATTGATCGGTTTAGTATTTTTAAATTCAGTATTAGTCTGAATTTTTCCGATGCTTTTTTCACTAGGAATACATATGAATAACACCCTAGACCTTGATCCTCCTGTGGCACTGGGGTAAATACCTTCTGTTAGAGAAATTCTTGTATTAATGATGTCATCGTCATAGATCTTTCCTGATCTCTGGATAGCTGCGTCATATAAAACCAAGATGGTGGGTTTTCTGAGAATTCCAGTGCGTAGCCCTCCGAGATCACTTTGAGAACGAACACACTGGATGTCGCCTCCTCCCACTGTGGCAGAAACGTCTGAAGCCTTCCTCCCACAGTCGGGAGACCATCACTGGGTTTTTGCTGGTTGGCTGGGAGGACGAAACAGCACCCCAGACTTCCCTCTACCTTTCTGGGGCCTCCAAGTTGGTTTCTTTTGTCCTGTCTCTTGAATTCCGGGATTGGTAAAAAGGACGAAATTCTTTTTAGGTTGTGGTGTTGCCTTCTTTATTAGGAATGCTTTTTTCTTATGCGCTGTTCTGTCCAGAACTGCGCCCAAATCAGGACCAAATACTAGGTCCCCTTCAAAGGGTAGCCCACACAGTTTAGTTTTAGACGCTGAGTCGCCTGACCAAGTTTTTACCCATAGGGCCATTCTAGTTGAAATAATTAAGGCTGAGGATCTAGCGGACATTTTTTGTGACTCTGCTGAGGCATCTGCCATATGACCTACTGCCCTTTTAAGGGTTGGAAAAGTTTCTAGCAAATCCTTGCAAGACGGTCTTGCCTCAATGTGGTCTTTTAGTTGTTCCAACCAATGTTCTAGATTTCTGGCTACCACCGTAGATGCCATTGCTGGTTTAAAATTAGCCAGTGCAGAATCCCACACCTTTTTTTAACAAAGAGTCAGCCCTCTTGTCCATAATGTCTTTTAAAACCCCCGTGTCCTCAAAAGCCAAATCCGTATTCCTAGACACTTGTGAGAACGCCGTGTCAAGTTTGGGTTTCTTGTTCCAGACTTGCATGCGATCTTTATTGAAGGGGAAGCTACTTTTGAGTGATCTGGAAAAAAGGGAGCCCTCTCAGGGTCCTTCCACTCTCTTTTAATGGATTCTGTTAACACTTTATGTACCAGGAATACCTGATGCTTGATCTCCTCCATACCCTGGTACATCTTGTCATGAAGGGACAATTGGTATTTATCCTTCTTAATATTAAGGGTTGTATGAATGGTCTTTAAAAAGTCGTCTACTTCTTCTAAAGACAGTTTGTAACAGGAGGAAGATACATCTTATTCTTCCTCTTCCGACCCTGAGGAAATAAGTCTCTCATCCTCCTCTGACTCACTAACCTCTTTCCTAGCTGCAGAGGAAGTGCGAGTACTGGAAGGAGAAGCAGCTGTTGACTGCGTGAAGGATGAAAAAGTGCTTTCTAACTCCTTCAAAAAAGAAGCGAGTATCTCACTAGACTGGGCAGGAGGTGCTTGAGTAGACGTCTCCTCCCTGACCAAGTCTGTTATGCAGGACCTACATAATGGTTTGCTCCAAAACTCCCCAAGGGAAGTTTTACATGAAGCACACCGTTTCTTAGGAGCAACATGCTTAGTCTTTTTTCAACCATCTGAAAAACACCAACGCCAGCAAACACTTTGTTAATAATGTATACACACACACACACACACACACACAATACTTTACCCCCAGCAGACCTTAAACAAACAGCCAGTGAAACAAATCATACTCCACCAAATCATTGCTGGCAAATAACACACACTACACAGAGAAATCACCTGCGGAGAGTGAAGCAGGCTCCCTTCCCCCACTGCAGGGGAGGAGGAGAGGGACAGCAATATACATATCCCAGGTAACTAAATTTAGAGCCCACTGTCTATTCCTACCTGGGCTGGGCTGGTGCTTGTGGCTCCTGCTCCCGCCACCGGTTCCTCTGGCTCCATTTTGCCAAAGTGCAGCAGTCGCCCGGGCTGTTTTCAAACTTTTTCCAGTCCTTTACACCGCAGCGTTGACCGGGATTTGCATGGCTGTGGCCGCCTTCACCTTTTCCGTTCCAACGGCCGGAACCGGAAGCCGTCTCGCACCGCCGGAAAGTCCCGCCCCGTCACCCGCCACTCGGTACTGGCACTTCATGACCAGAGACTCCTTAGAGCTCCTAATCCACGTTGCCCAGCCTATCAGCGCGGGGACTTCCGACAACCTCTGCCCTCGCCGGGCTCGAGAAGGGTCAGACACCGAAACCTCCCCCACCCATCAGGGTGGATGTTGGGCTGGCCTGGAAAAAAGAAAAAAACTACCAACAGGTATGCTCTAAATCACCTCCACCTGGAGAGAGCGCAGCACCCCCTTGATTCCCTGCAGCGCTTCCACCATGGTCGGAGGAAACACTACAACTGAGGCCATGTGTAGTAATATTAATATAGATGTGTTGGTATTTAAAATATTGTGTTATACAGTATGTATGGTATGGTATTTAGGTGTTGCATACAGGCATTTAGGGTTACACATCAAAGGAAGTTTGCTGACCAGATCTTGTGGCTAAACGAGTCAAAAGATACAGAGGACACTTTGATGTGTAAATCTTATCCAAGACAACCTAGGTATGTGAGATGGCCTGGTACTTCCTTACATACATAAGGAAGTATTTATTAATGGTAATTAGACTTGAGGGGGGGGTAGTAATTCAATGGGAACATTTGGTTGACCCCCCCACTCCCCTCCAGTATGAGACCAATATAGGAGAAAGACAGGCTGACATTCAGTTGATCTTGTGACTGAGAAATATGGCATAGGTCTTTGAATTACTCTGCTGGATTTTTATATTGTTGTCTGTGGACTTTGTACTTTATTCTGTATTGGAAGTCAGTTGAATACATTTGCGTTCTCTGGAGAGCCTGTGTGTGTTGCTGCGAAAACAATTTACT
Source organism: Rana kukunoris (assembly GCA_029574335.1). Classification (NCBI taxonomy): domain Eukaryota; kingdom Metazoa; phylum Chordata; class Amphibia; order Anura; family Ranidae; genus Rana; species Rana kukunoris. The sequence continues at coordinate 205,853,224 of CM056053.1, forward strand.
AACATCATACTAGACACTATACTATAGAGGATACACGCTAAAGATCTGAAGACTACACCATGGTCAAGGTGTCCAGCTTTTAAAGCAATGACTGTAGTGTTTCCTGGGAAAGTGGGTGGAGCTGCGCTCTCCAGGTGCTGTCCTGAAAGATGAGGTGAGAAAAAACATAGGGACCCCAGCAATAACCAAAAAAGTAAACAGATCAAGAATACATTGAGAATATATGTTATGCGGGTTGTGAAAAAACGTTTGCCTGTGGTTTTGCATTGGCTCCCTTTTGCCGTCATCTGCCACAGCTACATGTGAAGGTATTCCTCTGTGGGATTCCAAATACAGAGTGTGTCCAGAAGAACACAGCAACTGGATGTACACCTTCCCAAAAGCAAATTATTCAGGTGAACGGGTAGGAGCAAGCACCCAAGTACCATATACAGTGCATCCGGAAAGTATTCACAGCGCTTCACTTTTTCCACATTTTATGTTACAGCCTTCTACAAACAATACCCATAAAGACAACATGAAAGAAGTTTGTTTGAAATCTTTGCAAATTTAGAAAAAAAAGAAAAATGTACATAAGAATTGAAGCGGTAGTAAACCCGCTGTCTGTTTTTTTTTTAAAGCTAAAACGCAAAAGCCATAATGAGCTAGTATACTTACCTCGGAACGAGGTAAGAGGAACTTACCTGGTCCACGCCGATGGAGATGACATCTTTCCTCGGTGTGTCTTCCGGGTATCCCCAATCAGCGCTCTGATTGGCTTGAGCAGCGATGTCGTCACTCTCCCCGGCAAGGTCCGGCGCCTGCTGGGCCTTTAGCCGAGGATCTTCGCTGCACATTGCGGGGGGGGGGGGGGGGGGGGGGGGAATGATATTTTTTATACCTACAGGTAAGCCTCATTATAGAGGAATCAAGAAGAATCTTATCAAAGAAATTTGTTTCTCATGGTCTGAGAGTCCTTCAGGTGCATTTTGGCAAACTCCAGGTGGCTGTCATGTGCCTTTTACTGAGGAGTGGTTTCCGTCTGGCCACTCTACCATACAGGCCTGATTGTTGGAGTGCTGCAGAAGACAGTTGTTCTTCTGGAAGGTTCTCCTCTCGCCACAGAGAAATGCTGGAGCTCTGTCAGAGTGACCACCGGGTTCTTGGTCACCTCCCTGACTAAGGCCCCTCTCCCCCCATTGCTCAGTTTGGCCAGGCCATCCGCTCTCGGAAGCATCCTGGTGGTTCTAAACTTCTTCTATTTACAGATGATGCAGTCCATGGTGCTCATTGGGACCTTCAATGCTGCAGAAATATTTCTGTATCGTTCCCCAGATCTGTGCCTCAATACAATCCTGTCTCTGAGGTCTAAAGACAGTTCCTTGGCTTGGTTTGTGCAATGACATGCAATGTTAACTGCGGGACCTTATATAGATAGGTGTGCTCCTTTCCAAATCACTTCCAATCAACTTAATTTACCACAGGTGGACTCTAATCAAGTTGTAGAAACATCTCAAGGATGATCAGTGGAAACAGGATGCACCTGAGCTCAATTTTGAGTGTCATGGCAAAGGCTGTTAATACTTAAGAATTTATTTTTATTTTTATTTTTTTTAATAAATTTGCAAAGATTTCTAATAAACTACTTTCATGTTGCTATTTTGGGGTATGGTTTATAGGATTTAGAGGAAAATAATGAATTTAATACATTTTGGAATAAGGCTGTAACATAACAAAATGTGGAAAACGTGAAGCACTGTGAATACTTTCCGGATGCACTGTAAGAGTTTTAGGCAAAGCGGTGGGTGGTAAAATGGGCAAGACTAAGCTCTGAGTGGTTAAGTTCTCGCGCCAAGTTTTTAAAGTTTGAACCAAATATTGCCCCAGTGATTAACCGTAATGGTCAGAAGCATACAGTTTATGGTGGGGCATACCCCTGAAGAGGGTTTTAGGCACTGGGTTTGATAGGAATGGACCACAGCCTTGAATCCTATAGCACCCTGTGTCAGACTATGCATTGTACTAAATGCAAAGGTTGAGCCTCTATTCAGTATCCAGTGCCCAAAGCAACATTACAAGCAGTCCCCACCACATGGGGGCCAGGTTGTGCTGATCCAGATGCACTGATTCTATTTGTGGTATTAGAAGGCAGCAATTTCTCCATGAAGAAGTAGTGATCGATCACCTTAGGACACTAGCAAAAAACTGAAGTTTTGTGGGGTGAGGTCACAAGGGAGGCGTACAGAGTGTGTGTCCGGTAAAGCTGTGCCAGTGTCCAATCAACTGAAAGCACAGGCAATATAACCCAAAGTCTATGAATACTTTACTTGGGTCCTGCAATAGATAAACCTTTTGCTTCTTTTGGTCAGTATGATTATTATTATTATCATCAGAGCTCTAGCAGATTAGCTGAATGGAAGAACAGATAAAATAAAAAATAGGATTTTTTATGACAGCTTACCTGTAAAATCCTTTTCTTGGAGTACATCACGGGACACAGAGCGGCAAACCATTACTATGTGGGTTATAGAGTCTACCTTCAGGTGTGGACACTGGTGTAATTAACTACACAGGAAGTTCCCTCCCTATTTAACCCCTCCCATACTGGGAGCTCCTCAGTTTTTGTAGCAAAGCAATAAGTGTCCCAATATCCCCAAACAAGAGGGGGGGAGCTCTGTGTCCCGTGATGTACTCCAAGAAAAGGATTTTACAGGTAAGCTGTCATAAAAAATCCTATTTTCTTTATCGTACATCACGGGACACAGAGCGGCAATCCATTACTATGTGGGATGTCCGAAAGCAATGCTTACTGAGGGGAGGGAGACACAAACAACGCAGGCCGCCATCAGATGTGAGGATCTATAATGCTGCCAGATGCATACTGCGCCAAAAAGCTGCATCCTTTTGCCCTCCTATGTACATCTGACAAGAATCAGTGAACCTAAGCACAGACGCCAAGTTGCGGCCCTGAAAATCTGCGTCATAAAGGCTCGGTAAAGCATTGCGCATAAAGCGCTTACTATCCTGGTACGGAGCACCCCCCCCCCCCCAAGAAACAGGGGGAGTCCCACTCTCCGAACCACAAGCCTGAATAATACCCTGATGAATCAATCTTGAAAACAGTTGATTTTAGACGCTGCCTGCCCCTTCCTGGGGCCTCCTGGTAGCGCAATAACATCAGCTGAACTGAACACTGCCTGCCCACATCTAGGGTCTTCTGACAGCACAATCAAAACTTCAGATTTCTATATCTGAACCTTCAGATAGATATTTAACTGCTCTCATCTCTACTGAGAGAAAGCAATAACCTTTCCTTCCGAAAACAAGGTTTTGAAAAAGAGGGAGGTAAAAATATTTAGATTCAAATGAACACTAGATCCTTCTAGTAAAAAAGGCTGGGTGAGGATTAACATCACCCTACTAGTAAGAATAAGTATGGTTTTATACCAAGAGGTTGCCAATACTGAAACTCTCGGAGGCTACCACAACCAAGAACACCAATTCCCTCGTTAAAGGCTGAAGGGAAATATGGTGCATCGGCCCACAGAGCTGACCCTGTAAGCCGACAAAACTAGAGCCAATCCTCCAAGCACAAGGGCGACTAAACTGGTGGACTTATGCGCGTCACCCCTTGTATAATGGCTCGGAACAAAGAGTGTGAAGCAAGCGACCTTTGGAGGCAAGGCCGAGATCGGATCCTTGATGTAACTTAAGGCTGGCTCCGTCTCCTTTCCAAATGCAGGAAGGCAGGAATTTTATCTTTGACAAACTTCCAAGGATGCCACCATCTGTTTCATACCAGGAACATGGGCTCTCCCGATCCTGGGATATCTGGTCCTGGAGGCCAGCCTTCCTGTATGAATCAAGGAAGTGCCGTTGATTCTAAAAACCCTGATCCTGAAGAATGTGGGCTAAAATAGCCAGACCATTAATTCACCTGTTGCACGACAGGATGTAATACCCCCTTCGAAGTAGGCCTGGCCAAGATGTAAGGGACCGTGGGTCCTCTACTACCACCTCTACTGTCCCTGCACAGAAAAGGTTGTCAGGGCTATGCCGGAGTAATCAGGCCAGCTTCCGCCATCCTCTAATGTTGCATGGAAGCCACAAACGCCGCGGCACTGGGGGAGAGACATAACCAGTGACCACTGGTCCCACCAGATTACTAACACATCTGCCCCGCATGCGGGTGGATCCCTTGTCCTTGACCTCAAGCTGTTCAATTTCTTGTTGCGCCTGGACGCCAATACCTCTTATGTACAGGGTACTATTTCTGTGGCCCTTGGTCAGGAAAACAGTCGGGGTGTAGAGGTCCTTCTCCTGGAGACACTTGTTGACGGCTACAGCGAATCGCCTGCCAATTCTGCATTTCATGAAATGACGAATGTCAATAGGCAAGGCACAAGCTCCTCCTTGGTAAATTAAGTAAATCACTTAATATGGTATAGTCTGATTGAACTCTGACTGAACCAACCAGCCCCTGAACGTTCAGGCCCCTAAGCCAGATGCTCCATCGGTAGCTCTAGCTGACAGATAAGGCTCCCTTGGAGCTCGACTACTTCCCCTGGGCCAAGGTCTCTTCCTGACCTGGCAAACCCTTTAGTTAAGAACCACCAAGAGGAATTCCAGCCTATCTCTGGGACCGGTTCTTTAGATAATGCTAGGTCAAGATCCACTCCTTCTAGGCCAACACAATACTGTTTATAACAGTCCTGAATAAAAGTATAGGGAACTGTCTTGAATGAAGCAGCATCTTCTCTAGTGCCTTAAGCAGAAGGCCAAAAGTAAGGAACTGTTCCTTGCCGTAACCACCTAGACCAGCTTTCTTGTAACGATGGTCTTGTCTTAGGCCAAAAGTACTCTCCTGGTGCAAAACATACCCAGCTTCTTGTCAATGAAGAATGTATCTTTAGACTGGAATCCTAACCCAGGAGATCCAGATACCTGACCATGCTGGACACCCTTAGGTCCAGCCATGCTGCTGACTGATCCATCAGCAGGAGTCTGCTTCCGTATGCCATTACTGCTATACCCTGGGCCTACAGACCTGCTAGAGGCGGGCCCTAGCACCCTGACAACCCAGACACGGAGGCTAACCCAAAAGGGCAAGACCACCAACTGGAGATAGTGCTGTTCCCCTGCACAACGCAGACAACCTCTGCAGTCCCAAGTAAATAAACACATATGCAACTGGCTCCCCATATGTGTATGTGGCAAGTGTTAAAGCCATATGCCTCAATGGAGGCGTGTGTACATGGCAGTGTGTGTTCATGGAAGCATGAAATCATAAATATGTCTCACGCCAAACATGCATATAGCATGTGTGCTCTGGAACGAGCATCCTTGCAAGCAAGCAAGCATGTGCTATAAACGTGTTATGCAACAATGTGCAACATGAACCCATGCAGACACGTATCTCTATGCAAACACAAGGCATCCTGTATTGCTTAATTAAGCCACCATGTGCAACTTTAAAGTAACCATGCATGCGATTCAGCATCTTCCATGCGATCAACATCTTATGCATTTTAAGCACTACTGTGCGGACAAGAACCCTTGTGTGACCAAGCACCCCTGTGCGTTCCAACATCCTTATGCACCCAAGCATCTTAATGCGACTTTAGGCATTTCTGTGAAACAAGCCTCTCTATGTGATCAAGTATCCCTGGGTAATCCAGGACTCTGTTGATCCAACAACCATGTGTGATCCAGCTTCTTTTTGCATTCAAGCATCTTTAAGCGATACCTTTAGGCCTTGAGTAATCCAGGACTTGGGTGATCGGGTAATCCTGTGTGATTCAGCATTTTTATGCCTTCAGGCCTCTTTATGCGATTCTAGGCATTTCTCGATTCTAGGCATTTCTGTGGGAACAAGCCTCTTTGCGTGACCAAATATCCTTGGGGAATCAAGGACTTGGGTGATCATGTAATCCTGTGCGATTCAACCTTTTTATGCATACAAGCATCCTTTATGCGATTCAGCATTTTTATGCATACAAGCATCTTTATGCGACTTTAGGTACTTTTGTGGAAACAAGCCTATTTGTGTGACCAAACATCCTTGGGTAATCCAGGACGCTGATGATCAGGTAACCATGTGTGATCCAGCATCTTTTTTGCATCCAAGCAACTTTAATGCGATTTTAGGCCTTTCTGTGGAAACAAACCTCTTCTGTGTAACCAAACATCCTTGGGGGAAACAAGGACTTGGGTGATCAGGTAATCATGTGTGATTCAGCATTTTTATGCCTACAAACGTCTTTATGCGATTCAGCATTACAAGCATCTTTTATGCGACCTCTTTTGTGGAAACATGCAGCACCATATAGACAGAAACATGTATGTTTATGCGATCCACAATAGAATCTGCTCTGTTACTTGTTTTTATCCCACATGCATTCCAAACTCATGTATGTTATGCAACATGCGGACTGGTAAAGAGGAAGAGGAAATTATCCTCTGCAGATGTGTGTTTCCTCAATTAAGAGACATTAGCAATGTGTGCCCGCAACTGTGCATCCCTCCGATGCATTTGGTTAGCCTGAAGCCGACACCAGGCTGAGGATTATATGGAGGTCTTACTAGCCACCTACAGGAAAACCTCTCTTTACACTCTAAGGAGAAGATAGAGGTGTAATCAGAACCTGTAGGGCTTTTGATAGCTTCTCCTTGTTAGGCTGCAGCTCCTGTCTCCTGTCCTCTGACAGTGAAACTTTTATCCCCAAGCTTTCTAATCCCTTTGTTTCAGGATTAAAGCAGAAAAAGGGAGACACCCCCTTTTTTTTTTTTCCTTGCAAAACACAAAACACATGCAGAGTGATTGCAATGTTGGGGGAAGGCTGCATTGCCTGACAGGTCTGATGGCTCAATCTATGAGCTGTTTAAGTCTCTTCAGAGGAGAATAAGGGTCCACCAGGTTCAGGTGGCGATCCCTCTTTATATTTCTACCCCTGACCTTATTCAATGGGGAGACCAAGTCCTAAGCTAAAGCAGAGGCACTTAACCCAGGTGCATCAAATAGCTGAATTTAGTCTGACACAATGCCTGCTAATCTGCACAGCTAGATGCGAGTAGGCGTCTTAGATGAATCTGTATCCAACTCACACAAGGTGCTTACATTTGTGTCCCCCTAGCTTTACAGAGCTCTGACGTCCGGGCCCTTTGAAGAGCCTTCTCTGCGACTGCACTGAGCCGGTGAGCACGTGCAACATGGTAGAGCCTGAAGCGGAGGAAGTGGGACACAATAGATCAGCTAACACTTAAGCTTCCGTTTTCTGGAAAGCATGGTAAGCAAAAACATCAGGCATGTCTTCTACTGCCCATAGTAGTGGAAACACAGATAAGACTTGCAACTACTCACGGAAGACAATCCTTTGTATAGGATTAAGGGCATATTTTTTTTTTTTTTTATTTATGTACCGGCCCCTTCAAGGGGAGATATATAGGTACTGCAGCCATCCTGTCTAACAGACATGGTGGGCCAGGCTGCATGCCAGCTAGGGGAGGTATATGGGTGCCCTGAGCCATCCTGTCTCAGAAGACATAGTGGTTTACATTGCCCATGCATAGAAGCATAATATAGGCGAGACCCAAGTCCCCCACGGAGGACCTACTGTCGAACCAAGTCCCGTAGGCCCTCCTCTTACCTTCTCCACGCTGCAGGGTATTGCCAAGCAAGAGGCCCAATCTTCCCCCTTCACCGTGGGTATTGTCCTAGACCTTCAGGGACCGGGGTCCATGGCAGGAAACACCAACTCCCCTGGACCTATATAGCATCCTGGCAGCAGAAAAAACATTGGTCCTTAGAAGGCACAAAGTTCTGGAACCCAGGATCCAGCCCTCCGCAGAGAGGCATTATAGGCTAAACCTCGCTCTTCGTACCGAGGCCCGGGTACCGTCCACTTTGGCTATGAAGCACCTTGGACGGATCCGGATTTATGGAGGTTTTTTACATCCAGCATGGATCCCTCCAGTGGAGCTCCTAAGAGCACATGTTCACTCGTGACCAACACCTTAGACACTGATGAAAAAACTGGGGAGCTCCCAGTATGGGAGGGGTTATATAGGGAGGCAACTTCCTGTGTAGTTAATTACACCAGTGTCCACACCTGAAGGTAGACTCTATAACCCACATAGTAATGGATTGCCGCTCTGTGTCCCGTGATGTACGATAAAGAAAGGAATAATTCAGATCCAAATCATAATATAATAGCAAATATAAAAGGATTTTTAATAAACAGCTTACCTGTAAAATCCTTTTCTTGAAGTACATCACGGGACACAGAGCGCATAGCCATTACACTTGGGTTATATGGGTACCTTCAGGTGTGGACACTGGTGTAATCAATTTCACAGGAAGTTTCCTCCCTATATAACCCCCTCCCACTGGGAGTGCTTCAGTTTTGTAGCAAGCAATTCCTCCGAGGTTACACAATGTTCCCCAAAAGAGGGGTGGGAGCTCTGTGTCCCGTGATGTACTTCAAGAAAAGGATTTTACAGGTAAACTGTTTATTAAAAATCCTTTTTTCTTTATCGTACATCACGGGACACAGAGCGCATAGCCATTACACTTGGGTTATATGGGTACCTTCAGGTGTGGACACTGGTGTAATCAATTTCACAGGAAGTTTCCTCCCTATATAACCCCCTCCCACTGGGAGTTATTCAGTTTTGTAGCAAGCAATTCCTCCGAGGTTACACAATGTTCCCCAAAAGAGGGGTGGGAGCTCTGTGTCCCGTGATGTACTTCAAGAAAAGGATTTTACAGGTAAGCTGTTTATTAAAAATCCTTTTTTCTTTATCGTACATCACGGGACACAGAGCGCATAGCCATTACACTTGGGATGTCCTAAAGCAATGCTCTATGAAGGGAGGGAGACCGTAAGGCCAAGAATAGCCAAACAAAAAATTATCAGGAAGTAAAGTAACTCCACCAACAGAAAAAAAGGGGGCGTGACCTGGACCAGAGGATTCTATACTGCTGCCCGTAGGACCGCCTGCCCAAATGCTGCGTCCGTACCCTTTGCAACGTCCAACTTATAAAATTTAGTAAACGTATGTACGGAAGACCAGGTTGCCGCCTTGCAAACCTGTGCCATAGAGATCTGATGGTGTGCCGCCCAGGAGGCACTCATGGCCCTCGTAGAATGGGCTTTAACTGATAAGGGAGGTGGAACACGCTTCAGACCATAGGCCTGAAAAATCAGCTGCTTAATCCACCTAGCCAAGGAAGACTTGGCAGCCGGCTGACCCTTCTTGGGGCCATCCGGAAGAACTAAAAGCACATCTGTTTTCCGAATCTTCTCTGTAGCCTTAAAATAGACCCTCATGGCTCGAACCACGTCCAAAGTATGAAGCAGTCTTTCCTCTCTGGACTGGGGAGTAGGAAAGAAGGATGGTAGGACTAGGTCCTGATTCAAGTGAAAACTGGATATGACCTTAGGAAGGAAAGAAGGTTGAGGCCGCAGAACCACTCTGTCCTTATGCAGAATAAGGTATGGCTCCCTGCATGACAAGGCTGCCAGCTCGGAAACCCTTCTGGCCGACGCCATAGCCACCAAGAAAACCAACTTTCGGGTTAGTAGCACAAGAGGGATTTCTGTCAGAGGTTCAAACGGCTGCCTTTGTAAAGCTGACAAGACCAGATTTAAATTCCAGGGGCAGAGGGGAGCTCTAATAGGGGGATTCACATGCAAGACCCCCTGCAAGAAGGTTTTCATAAGCGAATGGGTGGCCAAGGGTCTTTGAAACCATATCGATAAAGCCGACACCTGCCCCTTTAGAGTACTAAGAGCCAACCCTTTGTCCACGCCAACCTGGAGGAATCGCAAGATCCTGTCAATAAAAAACTTTCGAGGATGCCATTTTTGAGACTCGCACCACTCCACATAGGTTCTCCAGACTCTGTAATAAATATTTCTGGAGACCGGTTTCCTAGCCTGAATCAACGTAGATATGACCTGAGCTGAGAGGCCTCTGCCCTTAAGAATTAGGGATTCAGCCGCCAAGCCGTCAAATTTAGCTGCTGTGAAGCAGTGTGGCAGATTGGGCCCTGAGACAGCAGATCTGGGCGCAGGGGGAGCGGCCACGGCGCCCCGACTGACATCTTCACGATGAGTGCGTACCAAGCCCTCCTGGGCCAGGCTGGGGCCACCAGGATCACAGGCCTGCGCTCCACCCTGATCCTCCGTAGAAGGCGGGGAATCATCTGCAGTGGAGGAAACGCATACAGGAGAGAAAACTGGTGCCAAGGGCAAACCAACGCATCGGTCCCGTAGGCCGAGGGATCCCTGGCTCGGGATATGAATTTGTCCAACTTTTTGTTGGATCTCGTTGCCATAATGTCCACATCTGGGACTCCGAATCTTTGGCAAATCTCTTGGAATACCTGGGGGTGAAGAGACCACTCCCCCGGGAGCAACTGTTGACGACTCAAAAAATCTGCTTGAGAATTGTCTATCCCTGGGATGAACATCTGCCTCCGACCACTACCCTTGCTGGGTCTGTCCTTCTAGAACTGCCCCCCAACCTGACAGGCTGGCATCCGTGGTTACTATCTTCCACGTGATGGGGCAAAAGGATTTCCCCTTTGACAAATTTTGAGGGACCAGCCACCAAAACAGGCTGCGCCGGACTCCTGGGGAGAGCACTAACGGACGATCTAACGCCTGAATGGACTTGTTCCAAGCAGAGAGAATGGCTGCCTGAAGATATCTGGTATGGATCTGGGCGTAGGGCACTGCCTCGAAGGCGGCCACCATCTTCCCCAGCAGTCGCATACATAGGCGAATAGTCGGCCTCTTCTTGCCTAAGATCACTTGAACTGCTTGAGTTATTGATCTGACCTTTGCTTGAGGTAAAAATATCCTCTGGCAGTCTGTATCTAGCCGAAGGCCTAGATATTCCAACTGCTTTGTGGGTTTCAATATCGATTTTTCTTGGTTCACAATCCACCCGAATTCCTCTAGATGCTGAACTGTGCGAACTACTGCATGATTGAGGCTGGAAGCTGAGCTGTCGATAACCAGAAGATCGTCCAGGTATGCCAGGACCAAAATGCCTTCTGTCTTTAGGACGGCTAGCACCGGGGCTAACACCTTTGTGAATACCCGCGGAGCTGTTGCCAACCCGAAAGGGAGGGCTACGAACTGGTAATGACGGTGATCTATCATAAAACAAAGAAACTTGTGATGTGCCGGGTAGATCGGCACGTGCAGATACGCATCATTTATGTCTATAGATGCTAGAAAGTCGTCTTGATGTAGGCTGGCTGCCACCGAACGTATGGACTCCATACGAAAGGTCTGAATCTTTAGAAAGCGATTTAGGCGTTTGAGGTCTAAGATAGGCCTGACGTCGCCATTGGGCTTTGGTATTATGAAAAGGTTGGAGTAGAATCCCAGACCCCATTCCTGGGTTGGTACTTCTACAATTACTCCTTGGAGCAAGAGACGATCCAATGCTTTTACAAGAGAGGCCCTCTTTAATGGGTTGCTTGGAAGACTTGACCCCTGAAAATGAGGAGGGGGGACTTCCCGAAACTCTAGCTTGTAGCCCGTGGCTACCACGGACAGTACCCAAGAGTCGGGAATTCTGGCCTTCCACACTTCGGAGAAAAACCGAAGCCTTCCCCCCACCCAAGAGAGTGGGGGCGCCCCTTCATGAATCTGACTTGATGACTGGTTTAACCGGCTTGCGAGACCATGGCCTCTTGCCTGCCGTGGCTTGTCCTTGTGGGCGGCTATTAAATGCTGAACGCCCGGGAGGCCGTCGATACTGACGGGAAGTTGAAGGGGCCGAGCCTGCGAAGGCCTGTCGCTTAAACGCGGGCCCACGCGATCTTTTCTTGACAGGCAAGAAAGAACTTTTACCACTTGATATGGTCTGGATATATTTATCTAGGTCTTCACCGAATAGTCTCCCACCATGAAAGGGAAATCCTGCTAAAAGCCTTTTGCAGGGTGCCTCTGCTGACCAGTTTTTCAGCCACAAAAGGCGACGCATATGAACCAACAGCAGAGATAAACGGGACGCCTGTTGAATGGAGTCCTTAATAGCATCTACTGCAAAGCAGAGAGCCCTTGGGAGGTCAGCCAATTCACAAGCTTGCTGAGCCGGTATGTCCCTTAATATCTGTTTAGTCTGATCCTTTAAAGCCTGACAAACGCCAATGGCTGCCACCGCTGGCTGAACCACGGCACCTACTGTGGTAAAAGAAGCCTTCAGTAGGGTCTCCAACTTTTTGTCGACTGGATCTTTAAACATCTGGACATTTTCAACCGGACAGGTCAGGGATTTATTTACGCAGGAAATGGCTGCGTCCACGGTAGGGAGTGCCCATTTCTTTGCAAATTCTTCTTCCATAGGATAGAGAATAGTGAACCTTTTAGGAGGGATAAAAATCCTATCAGGTCGAGCCCAATCCTGAAAAATCACGCTCTCCAGAAGGGGGTGAACCGGAAAAGACGCACCACTCAACGGTGCCTTCAAGGAACCTAAAGAGGATACCGCGGGGGCTAATTGTTCTGACACTGGAAGTTTAAAAGCAGTGCGAACCATATCTGTCAGAGACTGTATCCACAGGCTCTCTGCTTGAGAAGCCGAAAAAATTTCATCTATAGTGGAACCTTCAAGGTCTGAACCGTCGGGACTCGGGTCCGCTTGATCCCCCTGTGGGTCCAATTCCTCCGAAGAGAGGACCTCTGCATCTGAAAACACCAATCTAGGTGACGGGGATCTAGCCCGTTTGCCACCTGGCAAAGAGCGGGCAATTAAAGCAGTTAACCTTTCCTCTAGCCCACCCAGGGTGGTCGCTAGCATTTCTTCCGTAACTTAAACGGGAATGGGTTGATTGGGGGCCACCTCTGCCCCTGGCACCCTCAATGGCTCCTGCAACATGCTGTTCGGTGGTCTATCTGGTGAGGGTGGGACCGCTAGAGCCTGGCCCAAATCCTCTGACCCAGATGGAGCCCCCTTTAGTTTTTTGGTACCCTTTGCAGCCTTAGCTGGTCCTGATCCCTTGGGAGCCATTGCACAACCTTGAGACACCCGTAAAGCCAACACCCAACTGTTGTAGCTAGAAGTGAACCATTAATAAGAACAGGCTATGGTAAAAAAATTCCAAATTTTCCTACGCCCGAGAAGGCGGCAATACCGAGGAAGGTCCTGTGAGTATTGCCACACCAATGCCCGTTAGCTGGAGCCCAAGGTTGCACCGACTCAGATACTGCCAGATCTAAGGCTGAGTCCCTTTAAGAAAGTCCCTTTTTTTCTGGTCAGTATGGAGCTAAGTCCAGACCTGAAGATCCACAAACCCCCACTGGGTGTCACTGTTAGCCAGAAATAGCTCAGCTGCCCGCTCTGTGTCCTCAGCCTCCTCTGCTTTCAGGAGGGATTGACCAGCCAGGAAATGCTTTGCTGCTTTAATTGAGACCTGACGCTGCTGGCCCGCCCCCCCCACGCACGCTGACGCTGTAAAAGGTGGCGCACACGCGCGCGCCCCCCCACGCTGAAACCAACATGGAGGAAGCAGAAAGCAGAGGAGAAGCCTGGACCAGCGCTTAGCAACCCAACAGACACCAGGCAAGACACTAATCTTTATTGTAGTGCACACATAGAGGAAGCTGTCCCCATAGGCTTCCTAAGAAACAGGAGTTTTGTCAGCATTTCCTCCCTATAGCACGTGGGGCTGCAGTATCATGCTAACAGGCAGATCTGGGGGGAGTAGCAAATACATATCTTTAAAAGCATACATATACCTACATGTTATCTGGGTAAACATTAGTACATCCCATCCTGCCTCAAAAGACATAGTGGAGATAGTGGCTGATGCACAAGCATACCATTAGCCGACCCAGAACCCCCAGGGGGATACCTACTGTCGAACCAAGTCCCGCAGGTTCCCTCTTACCTGCTCCACGCCGCAGGGTATTGCAAAATGCAAGAGGCCCAACCTTCCCCCATCTCCGTGGGTATTGTCTTGGACCTTCAGGGACCGGGGTCCTGTGTTAAGGAACCCACACACCTGGACCTATATAGCATCCTGGCATCAGTAGCGTTTAGTTCTTGGAAGAGACTAAGGCACTGGAGCCCAGAATCCAGCCCTCCAAGGAGAGGCGTTATAGGCAAAACCCCCCTCCAGCAGGGCCCGGGTACCGTACACCTTGGCTTTGAAGCACTTCGGACGGATCCGGCTAGCTATCCTGGGTCCCGAGACCTCCGAGGGACAGCTAGACGTGACCAACACCTAAGACACTGGCGAAAAAACTGAAGCACTCCCAGTGGGAGGGGGTTATATAGGGAGGAAACTTCCTGTGAAATTGATTACACCAGTGTCCACACCTGAAGGTACCCATATAACCCAAGTGTAATGGCTATGCGCTCTGTGTCCCGTGATGTACGATAAAGAAAATAACATTTGTAATTCAAACCTTGATGTACTCTAGTATCAAACATAAAAATCTAGCATGGTTACTTTTTATTTAGAATGGTTACTCTATGAGATATGCCACGTAACTTCAAAGATGCGTCGACGTATCTATTTTCTGTATTCAGAAAACAAGATACGCTGGAATTTTGCTTAGATACGAGCGGCGCAAGTCTCTTACGCCGTCGTATCTTAGTTGCATATTTACTATGGCCGCTAGGTGGCGAGTCCGTCGATTTACGCGTTGAATATGCAAATGAGCTCGATACACCGATTCACGAATGTACTTGCGCCCGGTTGTCGTATTTTACGTCGTTTGCTTAAGCGTAAGTCTGACGTAAAGTTACCCCTGCTATATGAGGCGTAGGCGAGGCGTACGCAATGTTAAGCATGGACGTCGGGACAGCGTCGAATTTTCCGCTGTTTACGTAAATCGTTCGCGAATAGGGCTTTGCGCGAGTTACGTTCACGTCGACACCAATGAGTACTTGCGGCGTAATTTTGAGCATGCACACCGGGATACGTCCACGGACGGCGCATGCGCCGTTTGGAAAAAGCGTCAATTACGTGGGGTCAGTATTCATTTACATGGATCACGCCCCCTACCTGCCTATTTTGATTTAGGCGCGGTTACGCCGGCCCATTTACGCTACGCCACCGTAACTTTGGGCGCAACTTCTTTGTTAATACGGCACCTGCCTCTCAAAGTTGCGGCGGCGTAGTGTAAATCAGATACGCTACGCCCGCACAAAGATAGGCGTCCCTACGAGAATCTGGCCCTATATCTTTAACCTGTGGCTGAAGTCCTTTCACAGGGGTGGACCGATTAGGTCCACCTGTCCGTTTTCCTAGGAGGACCCGATCAGAACATCCATCCCCCTCTATGGAGCGGCGAGTGTCAACGGATATGTGTCCGTTGACACCCATCAACATCCAATCCAATCTGCTAAAAACAGGCGGATGGGGATAAGTTCCCATCTATCTGGTAGATCGCATAGGATGAGTCAGGTGAAAATAGAGAGGTGGTCCGTTTAAATATGACCACCTATAGAGGAGAGCGGGCTGAGTCTGTGTCTATAAGCAGAGCAGACACGGACCAGCCATCCGCCTGGGGCCTTACGCTGGCCATACATTATACAATATTCTTATTCAATTTCCTTCAGATTACCCTTCAACTATGTAGTCCAAGAGCCTGCCTGATTGCATACAATTTTTTTTAGGTTTGCCCTCATATTATATAGTTTTGGTACATCTAAAGGAAAATTGTACAATAATATTTTATGATGTATGGCCAGCCTTAGTCTCTGAATTAGTTTAACCACTTCAGCCCCAGAAGGATTTACCCACTTCCAGGCCACTTTCTGCGATATGGCACTGTGTCGCTTCAACTGACAATTGCGCGGTTGTGCGATGTACCCTAAACAAAATTGATGTAATTTTCCCACAAATAGAGCTTTCTTTTGGTGTTATTTGATAATGTGTTTTTATTTTTTTTGCGAAAAAAAAAAGAAAAACCTTAAAAAAAAAAAAAAAAACACAATTTTTTACTTTTTGCTATAATAAACCCCACCCCCCCCCCCAAAAAAAAATCTTCCTCAGTTTAGGTCAATATGTATTCTACATATTTAACCACTTTAATACCTAGCCATTGTCATATGATGTCCACAGATGGGATCTCCCATGCTCAGGAGTACCTGTCCATCAGGAGTACCTGTCCATCAGGAGTACCTGTCCATCAGGAGTAGCTGTCCATCAGGAGTACCTGCCACCTCACCAGAGTACCCGCCACCTCACCAGAGCACCCGCTACCAGAGTACCGACCACCAGTCCATCAGGAGTACCTGTCCATCAGGAGTACCTGCCACCTCACCAGAGTACCCGCCACCAGACTACCTGCCACCAGTCCATCAGGAGTACTTGTCCATCAGGAGTACCCGCCACCTCACCAGAGTACCTGCCACCAGTCCATCAGGAGTACCTGCCACCTCACCAGAGTACCCACCACCAGAGCACCCGCCATCTGTCCATCAGGAGTACCCGCTACCAGAGTACCGACCACCAGTCCATCAGGAGTACCTGTCCATCAGGAGTACACGCCACCTCACCAGAGTACACTCCACCTCACCAGAGTACCTGACCATCAGGAGTACCCGCCACCTCACCAGAGTACCCACCACCTCACCAGAGTACCTTCCACTAGAGTACCTGCCACCTCACCAGAGTACCCGCCACCTCACCAGAGTACCTGTCCATCAGGAGTTCCCGCCACCAGTCCATTAGGAGTACCTGCCACCAAAGTACCCGCCACCTCACCAGAGTACCTGCCACCAGATCAGCAGGAGTACCCGCCAACAGAGAGCCCGTTTTCAAAACTGTAATGGGTGGTTGAGAAATGAGATTATAACGCCTGACGGTGCTACTTCAATGTTGGGCCTCTATGTGGCCAGGCTGTGTAAAAGTCTCACACATGTGGTATCGCCATACTCGGTAGGAGTAGCAAAATGTATTTTGGGGTGTCATTGCAAGTATGCATGTGCTGTGTGAGAAAAATAACTTATGACAATTGTGTGCAAAAAAAAACCCCAAAAAAAAGTCCCCCCCCCCCCCCCCCCCCAAGAATAATGGGGAAAAAATACAACTTCACAAAACTCACCATGCCTCTTACTAAATACATTGGAATGTCTGCTTTCCAAAGAAGGGGTCATTTGGGGGGTATTTGTACTTCCCTGGCTTGTTAGGGTCTCAAGAAATTATAGGCCTTCAGTACATCAGGCGTGATCAGATGTGATTTGCACCATAGCTTGTAGACTCTATAACTTTTACAGAGACCAAATAATATACACTTTTTTTGGTTATTTTTATTAAAGATTTGTAGTAGTAGACATGTTGGCCCAATTTTATGAAGAAAAAATACTTATTTGCAACATTTTACAATACAAACTAAAAAAGTTTTTTTTTTTTTTCAAAAATTACATTTTTTTTGCTTATATTGCAAAAAATAAAAAACCCAGCAGTGATTAAATGCCACCAATAGAAAGCTCGGTTTGTGAGAAAGAAATGATAAAAATTTGGTTTAGGTACAGTGTAGCATGACTGAGTAATTGTCATTCAAAGCGTGAGAACGATGAAAGCTAAAAATTGGTCTGGTAAGGAAGGATGTATAAAAAGCCCTGTATTGAAGTGGTTAAAAAAAAGTTATGGTGTCTACAAAATGGGGGATAGATTTATGGCATTTGACAGCGCTATAAAAATGCACTTATTACTGTATAAATTAAACTGGCAGTGAAGGGGTTAACACCAGGGGCGATCAAAGGTTTAAATGTTCCCTAGGGAGGTGCTTTCTAACTGTGGAGGGAGTGGACTGACAGGGAGTACAGAGAGATCACTAGGAACACGCTGAACTTCCTGACAGAACAGGGATCTGCTTTGTTTACACTGGCAGATCCCCGTTCCGCCTCTCTGCGGAGCGATCACGGGTGGCCGGCTGACAGAGTCCACCGGACCCGATGATTTGCTCCCCCACTAGCGAATGGCGCGTGCCCACAGACCACCGTGTACGTGCCCATCGTACACCTACGGCTATTCGCGCATGCGAGCCAACCTGCCACTGTATGACTGCGGCGGCTAATCAGCAAAAAATATTTTGATATACTGTACATGGAAAAATACAGTGCGTTTGCCCCATACTAGCACTATATATCCATCCAAGTATGATGTAAGCAAGTATTTGACATTTTGCACAGTAGAGAAGAAAAGCGAGGGATCACTGACACAGTTGGCCAGCTTGAACACACAGTGTAGTATATGTGAAACAAGAATCTGTTTTTAAGGAAAAGCATGAACAACTGACTTGCCTTTCCCCAGTTGAGGTAGGCACTCAGACAAGAGCCAACATCATCCTTTGCCAAGTTCTTCAATACAGCCTGTATTGCTTTACTGACAACTCCATATGTAGAAAAGATATCATTCCATGAGCTCACAATGAACAGTAGCAATCTGTCAGGGTCTGGAAAATCTAAACAAGGAAACAAATAGAAAATGTATCAATTATTTAAACATGTTCATCTTTCACAACAGCCACATATGACTAAGAATACAGTTTAAGCATCTAATGACACCTCTTAAAGCTAGGTCCACACTAAAATGAAATCTCCGCTTTTCGGAACCCTCCCCCCTCTGGTGTCACATTTGGCACCTTTCTGGGGGGTGCAGATACCTGTACAATACAGGTATTTGCACACACTTCCGAGCATAGACCCCTCCGCAGGGTCACTTCTCGCCCCCCTCGCTGTCTTCTGGGAGACACATGGATCCCAGAAGACAGCAGGGACCATTTCGATTGCGCAGCACGAGTCGCGCATGCGCAGTAGGGAACCAGGCTGTGAAGCCGCAAGCCTTCACTTCCTGATTCCCTTAACTAAGATGGCGGCGGCACCCTGGACAGGCAAGTGTTCTTATTTTAAAAGTCAGCAGCTGCAGTATTTGTAGCTGCTGACTTAAAAAAAAAAAAATTTGCGGACCTCCGCTTTAACCTCACCTCGCAAAAAGAGAAATAGCAACTTCAATAGCAAGGAACTACTATAATGAACAAAAATACATATATTAACCACTTTGTCCCCAGCACCCATATGCACCTTATGGATCAGATACATTTTTTACATTTCTTACAAGGGTCCGCTGATTCAGTAAATTTTTCATTACTCACCATATTAAAATAACATGTATCTTTATTTTGGGACAGGAAGACTTGACATGGTACTTCTAATTAGACCAGCATTCATTCTATTTTACATTTAAAAAGGGTAATCATTTGTTTCTTATAAAACTAAAAAATATCAGCAACATGTAATACCTAAAGCAGCTGTTCTGAAACTGTTCTGGCTCTTTAGGAAGTTCCTAGAGGTTATTTTAGTGGTGACCAACTATCCATTTGACAGTGCCTTAATAGTTTTGGTGCCAGTACCACACGGTAGAGCCAGCTGAAGGGCACCAATGATTATTTAGTATTCTGCCCACCAGTATAAGGGAGACCTTCTTTCCACAGGCCACCAATGTAAGTGGCATTTTCCCACTGACCCCTCTCCCCACACAACCAATGAATTGGTTTTAGCAGGGGTTACCCCAGAAGTATTTCAAAATTTTCGCAGGGGTAAAAAGGTTGAGAACAACTGACCTAAAGGAGGAAGGGCAAGGAGGAGTTAATTAGGGCTGATTAGTGAGGTCATTGCAATCAGATGCTGTTAGTTTTCAGAGCTGAATGACAGTCAGCAGCACTCAACCCATTTGCTCTGTGCCAAGGCTGTGATGGACCCACACAAACACTGTAAATGGGAACCATTTATATTACAAAAATTACCTAGGTTCAGGAATAACATCCATTAATGCATTAGAGAAGAGGATGAACCTGTGATGTCATTTGCCAAAAGACCTTGAATTAAATATGCACACACACACACTGTATAAATAGGAATTACCAGTCATTTATAAAAAAAAAAAGAAAAAAAAAAAAAAAAAACTTTATTGGAGGAAGAACATTCGTTGATACACTCTGCAATCTAACAGACCTAGTTAAACCACCACCCCCCCCACCCCCTTATCTTCTTCTGTAGTACAATACATTTCTGATGAGGTTGCTAGCTGTTCCTATTGCACATGTTTCTGGACATGGCCTAAAGTAGGGTGCTATAGAAGCTGCCAGGAGGTTCACTGGCATCCGCATAGATAAGAACATATGTCAACAGTACACCCTGGATCAATAATCAATATTTTAAATGCTTATTTAAAAAACTCACATCACAAAAAGTGCAGATGCAATGTTTTAATGCCACGCAGGATCTTAGATGCCCAATAAAGAGGTCATGTGTGCCCTTGAAATCTTGCACCTACACTTTTTGTCATGTTATCACTTTACCCAGTTTCCACTCAGCCTACAGTCAAATGATGGCTTTGTTGTTCCATGTGGACGTCATATGACGTACCACTGGAATGGGCCATGCTGCAGCACGAACTGTCAACGGTTGCGTCTGCCGTTTACGGGTGGCCGTTCCTTCAAAACGCATGTGCCCACGACGTCATTGGTTGCATATATAGTAAATATCTTCTAAACGGTGCACATTTAGGAGATATTTACAGTACCTATAGGTAAGCCTTACTATAGGCTTACTTAAAAGTACAAGTCAGGGATGGAAGTATACTTCCACTTTTAAGATTCAATCTGCAAAACAACAGGCAGTTATTCCTTCAGAGCAAAAACAGGTAAGAATTGGCAACAAAATATGTTAAAATCCATGCAATGTACATTGATCACCCCAGACAGTATTGTTACTCTTTAAATAATATTAAAAAACAACAACATACAACTGTACCTTCTTTAAGTATGCTATAACAGAGAATCCGTGCTCTTTCAATATTTCCGAGCCGACGACACAATCCGACATAGACCCTGCAAAGGGCCTGAAGATATGTTGGGGCTATTGATCTCTTTCCGGTTCTGATTTTATTTAAAACAACTTGAAGAAAACGATCTGCTAAACTCTACATGCACAGAGGGATGAAAAAAAGAAAGACAATTTACAATGTAGCAAATTAAAATATCCAAGCTACCTAACCTCAGCTAACCAGTCTCTTTTTGGGTCTCACAACAAATGTCTCCTAAGGACACTATAAAGGAGAAGTATGGCCAAAACATTTTTTAGCTGCACTTCTCTTATGGATCATAGGGGTGCAGTTCGTTCTGTGCTCATGTGACCTGTTTTCAGCAGACAGTGGTCTTTAGCTTTGACGTCACAGAGAGCTGGTCCTGGCACTGAATAGAACCTGATCATACGGTCGGGATTCATCCAGATGCCTGGACAATCAGCTAGCTCAGACTCTCAGCTAACCAATTTTAAGGATATTTTCAAACTAATGTTGACGGTTTGGTTAAGGTATTTTCCATTTGATGTGCTCATGAGGACATTATTCAAGTTATATTTTTTCAGATGGCAACATGGGGGGAAAAAAAAGGAGGATGCAAAGTGCCTCATCCCTACTGGCCAATTTAGTAAAGTGGAATTTACTCCCTTTAATTCCATGGCTGAGCAACTGAGAACATGCAAAGAGGACCTCAGAAAATCACTCTAGATGGAACATAAAAATATCTCGCCCTTCAGTTGCATCAACGCCAAACTAAAACTAAATTGGCCAGCTTTTTAGCACCATACTACTAACAAGCCTGTTGCTCTTTTTGTACGACTTATATGGCAAATTATTTGCTCTGTGAGTCATCTTCATCCATAGGGAGCAACCTCAATTTCCCCAACAACATCAGGCCGTCATCCAGTGTATGGATCCTGTAGGAAACAACATTACGATCAACAATCAATTTGGTGGGGAATCCCCATCTATACTTCAGATTATGATTATGGAGTATCTTAGTAATGGAATTCAAGTTTTTCTGTGCCAATAAAAGTTGCTTGTGAAAGGTCCGAGTAGAAAAAAAATACCTGCATATAGATCAGGTAGTGGGACATGTTGTCATGCGTTCTGCATCAGGAGATCTTTAATATGATAGAAATAAATTCTCACAAAAACATCTCTCTGGAGTTTTTCTGGTATATGTGAAGGTTTTGGCAATCGATGAGCCCTGTCAATTGTCAGCTCCTGATGTAGGATTTTGGGGAGTAGGTCAGACATTTTTTTTTCTCAAAAAACCCTGTCATTCAGTATTTTTGACAGTTTCTGGGATCCCTCTAAATTTGATATTATTGCATCTGGATCTGTCCTCAATAACTGACACTTTTAACTTAAGTTGCTTCAGTTCTTACATTAGCTCAAAATGGGAGTCTACCAATTTATTATGCTCGTCAGCGACATCCTAAATGTTATTTTCCATGTCATCACTTCTTACTCCTAGACCTTCTATTGCCACATTAGTTTTGTGCATATATAACTGCACATCTTGTTGAATCGCTCTCTCAGGGACAGAAGCATTTCTTTGAATCCGAGAGACAGATATCCCACAAGAGGTCAAAAACCATCCTACATTAGGGGCTACATTACGAGTCACAACAAGGAAGTTTAGCAAGACTAACGTGTCGCAATATGCAAGTCCACTTACACCAGTGCTGGGAAACCCGAGGTTTCAATTAGGTCTTACAGACTTATATTTCAACAACTTAAGACGCGCAGGAAAGAGCAGGCTAATACATTTTGAAATAGACAACCAAAGGGCGGATAGGGGAGAATCGGATGGAGATCCTATAAGTGAATTAGACCCACTGAGACGATTCCAGTTGAGAGCAGCAATCAGAGCATTGTCTCCACAAGGGGACCCATCTAGAGAGCTTTCAGGGTTCGAGAAAAGATGCTTGAAGGGTAACCCACTGAGACACGGTCTGTCCTTAACGTACAGTCTTTTGGTAGATTTAGAAGCCCCCAAAGACTTACCATGCATACAAGCATGGGAAAGAGATCTGGGGACGAAATTCTCGGAGACTCAGAAAAAAAAAATCTTCACCTTTACACACAAGGCCTCGTTAGCCACCAGATACCAGGAAGGAGGGTATAAGACCCTAACCAGATGGTATAAAACCCCCGTTTTAAAACGTTGCTTCCCAGAAGTATCAGATCGGTGTTGGCGGTGTGGAGATGGGGAGGGCACAATATTACATATTTTTTGGCAATGCGTACAAGTGAAAGAATTTTGGGAAATGATTGTGAGCACGGTAAAAGAAATTACAGGAGGTAGAACTAGGAGAAAACCCAGCCACGTATCTACTATTGGATCTCCCGATCTCTACGGTAAAGTTCAGAAACTCCTTGCTTAGACATCTGACGGCTGCAAGGTCCTGTATTCCAATTTTGTGGAAAAGTACAGCTACGCCTACTAGACAACAATGGTTAGCTAGAGTCATGGACATTCAGCTGATGGAGAAGCTAACAATGGGAATAAGAGAACAGGAGGAGAAGTATAGACAGATTTGGAATCCATATATAAAATACAGAGAGCAGGAGTTCTGAGGCGGAGAGAGGGAATGGAAGGGGGAGCGATGCTGGGGGAAGGGAGGAGAATGCTTTTTTTTGGGGGGTAGGGCTTGGGAGGTTTAGGGGGGAAGAGGGGAATACATGACAATGTCATAGATGGTAAAATTGGACTTGGAATATTGATAGCTTGTTAAGAGTAATAAGGTTGAGATTATCGCAAGAAATCGTTATATTGTGTAACTACCTATGTAAGTCCCCTAGGAATGTTGATAGCTTGTTAAGAGGAATATGGTTGGCTGAGACAATCGCAAGAAATCGTTATATTGTGTAACTGCATATGTAAGTTCCCTTAATTTGTAAATGAAATGATTACCAATGACTATAATTTAAAAACAAAATAAAAGAATAAAAAAAATAAGCATTTCTTTGATATCTGTAACAAGTATAGGCTGTCCAAATGTGGGCAAGGCAAGCAGTTTATCAGCACAGGGATTAACAGACAGCTGGTCATAATCACCAGAGGGGGAAATCCTTCTTGGTCTCTGAGGTCCAATAATTTCCTCCCCCTTGTAAGGGTCAGTCACATATCTGCTGTTTTTACGGCGAGTACAAAAATCCTATTTTCTCTTTCATTCATGGACGGACACAGCAGCAATCTTGACAAAGTGGTGAGGTGAATATTACCGCGCTAACCACTAGAGTGGGGGACAGGGAAAAGAGGGGGTGGGTGGGTACAGCTGCTGCACTGAATGGTGTATCAACCAAAAGCAAATAAGGGTAGAGGGGTAGTGCTGTGCTGTTGGGGGGGGGGGGGGGGGGTTGGGAGTGGGATAATGTGCAAAGAGGAAGTGTGGCAAATCTTGATATATGGAAAAAAAAGGAGTACTCTAACTAGTGATCATAAATGACAATATCAAAAAATGACAGTGGTATTTTGCAACAAAATAAACGTGCTACAGTGCAGCCAAGGCTAGCTGCCAAAAATAGGTACTGAACAGTGACAGTGCATATAACATATAAAGTGATACCGAAATTGCTGATACACAATAGGGTGCACAGTGTGCCAAATACAACACACAGCGGTGTTTATAGGGATAAATTAAAAGTCCATTCAGCAGGTCTTGGTAAACATAACCACAGGTAAATTCAAAGTAAAAATAAAAGTTCAAAGTGAAAAATTGCTGGTGTAAAAGCCAAAGTGACATGATGAAAATTTCAGGTGTTATCTTCAAAATAAGTAAGGATGTCCCCTTACCTTACTGCTGTAAGGTAACAGCAAAAGCAAAGCCCAGGAGCACTTTTCTGGTTAGGTCCGCTTATGGTGTCATCCAAAAGACTATAGTGGGGAGGATAGATCCTTCTTGGTAATCACCTCCAAACGATAGCAGTGACTCACATCCAGGGAGATAAGAAATGCCTATAGTGTTTTACCGTTAAAGCAGGGGGGGTTTTATTCAAACAAAACAATACACTGGGTACTCACAATATTGTGATAAAAAACAGGCATATTAAAACAGGGAGTTCGCCGACGTCACCTCCGGTACCAGTTTTCCATACCCGGAATGTACACGTCCAACAGGGCCGGTACACTTCTCTCTGCCTACCTCAGGATGCGAGCAGCCTCCGAATGCTGCAGCTGAGCTTCTTGTTCCTCTTTGATGGTTGACATATGCCACCGCCGTGGCGTTGTCCTACTGGACCCTGACTGGGCACCCCCCATAGCCTCTGAGACCACGTGGACAGGCAAATCCAGGACATTGATCATCAGGCAGGATTTCCTCCGGAGCCCAGCGACTCTGCACCGGCTGAACACCCCAGACTCCCCCCCCCCCCCAACTGGTAAGGCTGGCACCCGTCGTGATCACCGTCCAGTGAACAGGAAAGAACAATTTCACTGACAGAAGTGTTGTGATGTCAGCCACCAAACTGACTAGGTGGCTCACCCTGATCTGACAATCCAGGAATGATGGACACTTGTCCATCTGGACAGAATTTCCTTCTGCAACACTCAAGAGTTAAATTGAGCATACATGGTAGCCTCGAAGGAGGCTACCATGAAGCCCAGGACTCGCATGCAGAGGCGGAGTGACGAACATCTTTGACATGTCAACTGGCGCACCGCAGCCCGAAGGGTCTGCAACCTTTCCACACGGAGAAAAACTCTCACCTGAGGAGTCCAGAACCAACCCCAGATATACTAGGCATTAAGTCAGCACCAAGATCGACTTCTGAGTGTTCAGCACCCAACCAAAGTCCCTGAGGGTCTGGCAGGTTATGGACATGCTTTCCTCTAATTCTGAGTTTAAAGTGGCCTTTAGAAGATCGTACAAGTAACCCACGATATCGATTCCACACTGTCTTTGAGCTAGAATCGGGGCAAGCACCTTGGTGATCACCCTCAGTGCTGCTGCCAGACCAAAAAGGGAGAGCCACAAATTGATAGTGGTCCTCCCCGACCGCAAAGCGCAGAAATCTGTGATGCCTGGTGCATATGGGGACATGCAAGTTTGCGTCCTGGATGTCCAAGGATGCCAGAAAGTCCCAAGGATGAAGAGCAATGACGACAGAGCGAACCGACTCCATCCAGGATCTTTGTACTTTCACAAAGCAATTGAGAGCCTTGGAGGTCCAGGATTGGACGAACCCCATCCTTCTTGGGTACTATGAACAGATTTGAGTAAAACCTCTGAAACTGTTGCTGTACTGGAACATGAATGATTACCCAGCGTACCGGCAGATCCTGAACCACCCCTAACAGGGCTACCCGACGAGCTGGATGAAGCTGGAGGTTGGAGGGAAAAAATCTGCTTGGTGGGCAAGAGAGAAACTATCTTGTACCCTGCGGAAATTACTTCGCAAACCCACCGGTCGGGTGATCAGACACGTCCATCGAGCCGTGAATTTGCGAAGCCGTCCCACCCCCGCAAGACGGCCGGGGGCAGACCTTCATGTGGATGCAGATTTGTCAGCAGGCTTGCGAAACCAGGGGTGTCCCTCAGCAGGCGCTTTATCGGCCTGGGATCGTTTACCTGCAGCCCTGGGCGGATGAAAAAAAAAACGCTTGTGCACGGCGAAGGAGGGCCCTTGCCTACGGCGTGGCTCCTTATGCTTTTGGATTATGGGAGCAGACTGCTTCCTGTGGCATCCTTAATAATGTGAAAGGAAGAGAAATGAATCTGCGCCACAGACAACTTAAATAGGTGATGAACTAGTAAAGTGATGAAATAATAGGCGATTAATTTTCTCAAGGCTTTTAAAACTACATGTAAATTGTGAGTACCCATTGTTTTGTCAGAAATAAACTTTACTATTTTAAAACGGTATCACGCTATTGGGCACTTTCGTTTATCTTCTCTATGAGCGGCTGAATGGTTGGACAGATCCCATGTGAGAAAACCAGATATTGAAGTGTGGACGCTTATTGTGAGAGCCTGTTACCCCTGCAGGGGTGATTGGATCCGGTGAGTGCGGGACCATTGGGGGAGAGCACTGAGTGATCCACTGACGGCTATACCTGCATGAAGCACTTATCACTTGATTTTGCATGAGCAATCTTGAAAATAAGTTTTTTTCCATTAACAAAAGTGAAAATTTGACTTTTTCTTGGATTATTATTATCATCAATTTATTTTTGAAGAATTTATCACTTATTTATATGGAATAATTTTGAATATTTTACAGCACATAATAAGATTGGGAATTGGACTATATGGATTATTATTATTATCATCAATTTATTTTTGACATATTGTTTTATTATATGTAATATCAAAACTACTGGCATCACTACAAAGATTTGCACTTTTCAGCACATTAATTTTGGCCACAGTACTTTAACTGTTTGTGGCTACACCCCTTTTTTGCACCTATATATATATTTTTATCTTAGTAGGCGCCATCACCTGCTATTTATACCTAATCATCCTTAATAATGTCATCCAAAGATGCTCCAAACAATCCATCAAGGCTTTCTTGGAAGATTGGTCTGCAGACCAACACTTTAGCCAGATCAGACGGCACAAAATCACCACATAGGCTGAGGCTCTGGACAGCAAGGGAACCATATACAAAGCTTACACTCAGACAAACTTAAGGCCCCGTACCAACTGGTCGGCCAGAGCCAACTCGTCCGAGGGAGCCTGTCTTTCCTTTAATCCATGGTGCAACAATTTAGCCCATTCAGTGAGAGTCAGACACGAGGGCCCCAACCACAGTTGGATGCACTGTCGAGTCCACTACCGTGTATAGGTAGTGGGTGACTGCCTCAGCCTTTTTGTCTGCAGGGTCCTTAAAAGCAGGAGCCCCTTCCACCGGAATTGTGGTTACCTTGTTTAACCTGGACACATGGGGGTCCACTATCGGGGGAGAGGTTTATTTCTTTAGGAAACTCTCCTCAAAGGGGTACAGAGCTGGCAAACTTTTAGGGACCGAAAAAAACTTCTGTGGTTAGCAGTGCGGGTCGGCTTACGGAAACCGAAAGGGACCGACATCTCTGCCGCTTCCAGACTCCTCCATCTTTAGAGTATCTCGCACTGCGGTGATGAGATCACCTACCAGAGCCCTCTCGTGCGCTGACCCGGAGACATCCTCACTGTCCAACTGTTCTCGGTCCGCATCCTCAGATACATCAGAACCAGGACCATGAGCCGCAGCGGGGCTCGGCTCCACATCAGAGTTGTCCACAAAGGATGGCGGGGGAAGGTGCGCTTTTTACCCCCCCATGCGCCTCTTTCATCTTGGCAACAAAGGCCTCCAGGAACGCCGACATAGCGCCCACCGATGCAGCGGGTACAGGGGCACCGGTTGCCAACTCAGGTGTTTCAGGGGGAGATGCGTCCGCTTCTGACGCCATGCTGACCCACGTGCCTGACACACAGGGACTCCAGGCAAGGAAACAACACCTCACCCTCCTAGCTGCCGCAGAGACGAGGGGCCCCCCAGAGAACTCGCCACCCTAGAACGGTCACTGCACAGCTGCGTTCGCCTCCCGTCTTAGGTGCTTTCTCTACACCCGCCTGTGTCAATCTGAGCCTCCACAGCGCGTGTTGTTAATTTGCGCCGGTTAAACGAGCGCTAGAGGCCAAGAACCCTTGCAAAATGGCTGCCGCGCGGCCGTACTGTAGACGGGTATGAAAACACAACTCCGATAATGGCAGTACATCTAGCACCCCAGGAAGCGGACCCACAGCACAGTTCCCTGTCCCAGATGGAGCCCCCCTAGGTGAACCCCCGGCTCCCTGCAGCTAGCCTAGCTCTTAGAGCCCAGGGAGGAGGGAAGGAAGGGAGGGAGGAAAGGAAGGATGGAACCCCTTACTCAACCTCCAGGGCATGCCCAGCTATGTTCTCGTGTCGAAGCAGGGGTCTGCTATTTACCCATTCTGAGTGGATTACGCTGGAAGCATCCCAGACAGACCATCTTTCGCATGGTGACAGAGGTAATTGTCGGTCTGGCCTGCTGTGACTCGGCCATATGCGTGCCCCAGAACGTGTAGCTCACCGGCCACCCGTAGAGCGACGGGCATGTCGTGGATGACCCAGTGCGTAAGCCAAGGTCGGCACACGCTTGATGGCCGAAACTGGGGAGACTACAAGGATCTGAGATCCAGCCTGTCACCCAGTTGCCAGTTGGCAGTTGATAGAAAAAAAAAAATTCCAGGCCATGGGCCCGAAGGAAGCCATGTTCTTCTGCTATGCTAGGCAGAAAAAAAAAAATTCCAGGCCATGGGCCCGAAGGAAGCCATGTTCTTCTGCTATGCTAGGCAGAAAAAAAAAACAGAGCTGCAGGGAGAGGGGTTGTACCCAGGTGGTATTCAGTGTGTGATCTAATTAACATTTTCTAACAAGTTTTCTGCCTTGTCACTCCTAATTGAAGGCAAATACCCACTTTGTCAAGATTGCTGCTGTGTTAGTCTATGAACGAAAGAGAAATTCCAGTATCTTTTTGTGCCCTCAATACCTCTTAGTTGCTGTGTGCGCTTCAGGGAAAGTCAGTGCTGAAGAGCTTAGCTAGATAGCAGCCGTCTTCCTCTACTGCCGGCCATGAACCCATGTGGAGGTTTTTAAACAGATGGTTTTAAAGGATGTTAATAATATATCATTATAGAATATTATAAATCCTAAATACATTGAGAAAGGTATAACATCATTAGAAAATATGTTATAATTAGACCAGCAGACAAGGGAGGAGGGGTGGCGATTTTAGGAAACAGTTTTTATCATTCCTAGTTAAGATATGTTGGTCTGGGGGGCGGCATTTCAGGCCCTGGTTTCTACTAGGGACAGACTTTTTCATTATAAGTTTCTACATAGGATCTACTTGACCCCCAGCTAGACTAGCTAGAATGTTTGGGAATCAGAGATCTGTTTGCTGGCGGTGTTTCATGCCCTCTGCAAACTTTATGCATGTCTTTTGGGATTGCCCCCGGGTCAAAACATATTGGCAAGCTGTGGTGGATGGCATTCAGTCGGTCACTTCTATTTCAATTCCAATGACTGTGGAGGTCTGTTTACTACATTTGGTGGAACCCCTGCTACAACCTTTTTATGCCAAAAAACGAATCATCCTTTCCTGGAAAAGCTCCTCAGCCCCAAATTTGATAAGGTGTGGGTGGGGGGGGGCTTTGGCTGGATGGCCTTGGTGGATACGGTGTCGGATTAAGGCTTGGATTGAAAGAATCCCTGATTGTCCGAAAGCTACAGTAGGCAGGGAATCCTTTTTGGGGGTTGGTGGACCAGCAATTTTCACATTATAGGGTGACTGCTCACTTGGGGAGGGGGAACATGTTTTTTGTAGCACGTCTGGGTTTCTTTGGAGGGAGGAGGGTCATGCTTTACATTTTTATCTGCTATCGAGGTCTGGGGAGCCAGGAGGCAGGAGTGCTATGTTATCTGGCACTTACCCCCAGTTTGGGGAGTCAGCATTGGAATTGGGAGTAGGCAAGAGGATATTATGTTGGGGGACTTGATTTGATTTGTCCTCATTTGATTCCATTTCACTCCGTCCCACTATGTTTTAGTATGCTTTGTCAGTGTCTGCTGTATTTATCCCCCCCCTTTTTTTTCCCCGTTTTTGAACACCGGTCTCTGTGTTCCGGCCGGTAATTGTTGGTCACGTCTTGAGGTCTGTTGTACATATGTCTAAAAATGACTTTACAAAAAAAATAAAAAAAATATATGTTGGCAGATGTTGATACATATGTGAAATTAGACTGTGATCCCACTAAAAGTTATAGGAGTGATTTAAACAACTTGGTAGATTATGGTTCTTATCCAGAGGATTATATACACTACCTAAAGTCCACAAGGACCCTCAAAATCCTCTGGCTTGGCCAATAGTCAATATAATTGGATTTGTAGCCTTTAGGAGTGGGACAAGATCTTGACCAATTTCTTAAAAAAAAGTGTGATACACACTAAAGCCTATTTCAGCCTAGGTTCACATTGGAGCGAAAGACCTTGCTACTTTAACCACTTAAGACCCGGACCAATATGCTGCCAAAGGGGTTTTTGCGATTCGGCACTGCGTCGCTTTAACAGACAATTGCGCGGTCGTGCGACGTGGCTCCCAAACAAAATTTGCATCCTTTTCTTCCCACAAATAGAGCTTTCTTTTGGTGGTATTTGATCGCCTCTGCGATTTTTATTTTTTGCGCTTTATACAAAGATAGAGCGACATTTTTGAAAAAAAAATCTATATTTTTTACTTTTTGTTATAAGAAAAATCAATAAACTAAATTTTAGTCAAACATTTAGGCCAAAATTTATTTAGCCACATGTCTTTAGTTAAAAAAAAAAAAAAAAAAAAAAAAAAAAAAATCGCAATAAAAAAAAATTAGCTACCTAGCGGGAACAGCGACACTAATACAGCGATCAGAAAAATAATCGCTTAGTGATGCTGGCAATAGGGAGTGAAAGGGTTAACTAGGGCGGTGATCAAGGGGTTAAAACTTTATTAGAGGGGGTACGGGGGCTACCCAGGACCTAACGCTGACCGTCACACTGCCCGTCACAGACACTGAATACAGTAATCATACATGTATGATTACTGCATTCAGTGACACTGACAGGGGGGAGGGGAGGGGGGGGCAATCAGGGGGGTTAAATGTGACTAGTGTAGTGTTAGTGCAGTGTAGTGTTAGTGCAGGACTTACTGTGTTGTGATCTCTCCTCAGCGGTGGTTGAAAAAACTGCCGAGGGAGAGATCACATCGCTTCCTCCTTCCTGTGTTTACACAGGAGGAGGAAGTGACAGGGCAGGCGGGAGCGTGCATTGGCTGGGAGCGACCCGGAGGGGGCGGACAAAAACGAATAGCCGCCCCCTCTTGTCGGATCGCTCCTACAGCCGCACGGACCGCCGCATGTATGGGGGGGGTCCGATTGGACCCCCGAACCCCCCCAAGGCACCAACGTATATATACGTTGATGTGCCTGTCGGTGCCATTCTGCCGACGTAAATGTACATGCGGCGGTCCTTAAGTGGTTAAATTGCGCCACTTCAAGCAAAGTAGCCTAATTTAAAAGTAGAATCAATGTGAACCAGGGCTAAAGGACACAAAAAATTCCTAAAGCTTCTAAAAGATAAGCATCTCTGACCAGACAGACATCTATTTAGTGACAGCCAACATTGCATATATACTGTGATACAACAACAAACGTTTTTGGGAATGGCCCTAGAATTTTGCCTATGCCATAATTATTTTTGGTATGCTGGAGAGTCTTTCACTCAGAAGAGAGGTGTAGCGATGGGCGTGCCCAGTCTGGCCAATCTCTTCATGAGTGAATGCGAAGATAGGCACATTTATGGCAAACAGAGAAGTGAGCTTTTATTTTACAAAAGATTTATAGACGATCTGTTTTTATTTGGGTTGGCACGGAAAGGTCTTTGAATTCATTGAGGGGCTCAATCAAAAACATAAAATTGGATTGTCATTGAAGCAAATCAATTACCTTGATGTCACCGTCATGTTATGTAATATGAAAATAATTACTAAGGTCTATATAACGTAACCCCAAATGGGACAGGGGTTAACGCCGTATACGATATTCCATTCCGAACCCAAGACAGCTTATCGACATTCCACAATCCGGCAAACCGGCAAACCGGACCCATACAGATTTCGCCCAGAAACGAGACACACAGCTCTGTTCTCTGATTCGAAACGAATAGACAATCTTTATTGAGAAGGCAGGCTCTTATATACACCAAAAAGAATACTTGCACTAATCAAATGGACAAGGACACATCGGAGCGTAAACAGAAACAAAGGGGGCCAAATCATTCCCCAGTAGTACATCCGCTGGCAAATCCTTCATCACCCCCACATTCACGTGTCCCGAACTAACCCCCCAATCCAGGTGAACACGGGCAATGGGTAGCCGGAAGACAGTGCTTTCCGCTACTCTTACGGCTACAGTGTCTCCGGTATGCTGGCTCTCTGGGATGAGGTTCTTTTGTAGCAGGGTCATGGTGGCACGAGTATCACATAGGCGATTGGCTACCTTTCCATTGACCCAGACAGTTTGCCTGTGTTTCTGTCTGTTGTCCTGGTTAGCTGCTTGTATTGGATCTGCCTCGTGCAGGACGCCCCAATGTTCTTCCTCCTCAACGCAGTGGGCCGCAGGCATGGATGTGTGGGAGTTCCCCCTTTCTGGCTGTCTCCGTGACTGACTGCCTGGGTGGATTCAACGGACAGTCTAGCTTTTTGTGCCCTAGCTGTTTACACCAAAAACACTTTATGGGTTATGAGTAGCCCTGGGAGTTGAACCTGGGCTGCTGAGAATAAGTGGCCGCTGGAGGGGGTGCTGTAGGATGGTCCGACTGGGATTTGTAGGCAATAGCCGACGGGGGGGGGTCGCTGATCGATAATCCACCCGAGCTGTTGTCTTGACCGGAGTTATCCAGTTTGCGGGCATCTGTGTATTTGTCAGCCAGACGAGTTGCTTCAGACAAGAAGAAAGGCTTTCAGGTGCCAGACCCTCTCACTGACTTCCAGGGACAGTTTGTCAAAGAAGTGCTCCAGCAGGAACACCTGCAGCACCTCTTCCCCGGATTCTGCTTGGCTTCCATCAACCCAGTGGGATGCAGTGCGGTGTAGGGGGCATGCCCACTCGGTATATGAGTCTTGAGTCTGCTTGCTCGTCTCTCGGAACCGCCTCCGGTATGCTTCTGGTGTGACGGCATAGCTGGCAAAAAGTGCTTCTTTTATCAGTCCATAGTTCATAATATCCTCGTCTGGAATGGCCCGAACGCTTCACTGGCCCGGCCAGACAATTTAACAGACAAAATGGTAACCCATTCCTCTGTGGGCACCCGGTGTAGGGCACATTGCCGTTCAAAATTAGCCGGGTACCCATCAATCTCCCCTTCAGTTTCAATGAAATTCTTAAAAGCAGAAAAATGTATCTTTCTCCTTTCAGTTGGTGCTGCTGTGACTTCTGCTGCTGCAGAACCTCTTTGCCGTAGCCAATTTGTGTCCACAGCAGCTATAACTCGGTCTATGGTCTCCGGTGGAGGCTTAGGACCATAGTGTGCCAGTCTTAGTTGAACAGCCCGATCAAAACTTGCCTCCTCGGGAGTCCATCCATTTGGACTAGTTCTGTGATCATGTCCCTCTTCTTACGGTTGCTGGCCAGTCTGTCATGGTTCTCCAGTAAGTCCTTAAGGGTAGAGAGCTTTAGCCGTTCCTACTGTGTCTCCATTGTCCTGTGTCCTCTTTTAGCTGTTCTTTAAGGCTGTGGGATCAACTCACTGCTAGCCAACAATTGTAACGGAACCCCAAATGGGACAGGGGTTAATGCCGTTTACGATATTCCATTCCAAACCCAAGACAGCGTATCGAAACTTCACAATTCGGCGAACAGGACGCATACGGATTTTCCCCAGAAATGACACACACAGCTCTGTTCTCTGGTTCAAAATGAATAGACAATCTTTATTGAGAAGGCAGGGTCTTATATACACCAAAAACACTTGCTGTAATCAAATGGACAATGACACACTCCGCCCACAGTATCATACACCATTCTGACTCCACTCTGACATAATCTACATGAGCTAATTAACTACAGCTGACAAGTCAGACATCTGACCTTGAGACTGTGCCAACTCACAATCCACATTTATCATCAATAGAAATTCACACAATACAGTGTCAATTAGCATAACACAATGAAAGGTCTTTAGGAGCCATCCTAGG
The DNA here is from genome assembly GCA_029574335.1 of Rana kukunoris. Lineage (NCBI taxonomy): Eukaryota > Metazoa > Chordata > Amphibia > Anura > Ranidae > Rana > Rana kukunoris. Next base: position 205,887,786 of record CM056053.1, read on the forward strand.
TTCATTTACATCACAGTAGCAGACTTAATTACCACAGCAAGCTTAATAGTACACATCAGCCAACACACAATATATATACAATATATACAATATCTATACCACATTAAATGTGACAAGCACAGACCATAGTGGGCTTCTATACCACTACCAAGTTGTATACCACTTACAAATCTGGAGGTTTAGAAATTCCTTAACTATGGGTACATTTTGATACTTGTAGACATACACAATTTGCCCAAGGGAACATTTTAAAACCTGAAATTCCCTGGTTAGAACAAAAAAAAAGAAGAAGGAATTTGGCATCCAGTCCCTCACCTGGAGCCTCTTTCTTGGAAGATCCTAGATTTAAAAATGTCCTTTTTCTCCCCACAGGTTTTCCAGTAGTGGGTAGACAATAATGACTCAGATAATATTTTTTTTTTATAATTTATACATTTATATATATTTTTCGTCCCTTTAATGTAATACAAGAACTTAAAGCAGCTTCCATTTCAGAACTCCAAAACTACTTACAAATAGGTCCTTTTCACAGACTCCGCTTGCTCAGCAGGGATCGATCCGCTGATCCCTGGTGAGCGGCGAATGACAGGTCTGTCTCTGCTCACTGTGCAGAGACGGACTTGTCAGAGCCCCGCTCTACTCTATAGGGGATCAGATAAAAACGGAAATTTTTCCAATCTAATTCGCCTGACGGGTGGAAAAATAGGATTTTATTGTACTCACCGTAAAATCCTTTTCTCTGTCGTCCATGGACGGACACAGCTCCTTAAATCTTGACAAGTGGGTTATGTTTCTGTTCAAACGAGAGGACTAGGCTGAACATGTTGGTTTTCTTAAAACATGTAACTTTAACAGAGTTGAACAACCACATCATGGGGGCGGTCTCTCCGGTCGTAACTCCTCACCCTGCAGCATGATGCTCAGTTCGTCAAAAAGCAGTACAAACTTAAAAAAGGAGAGGTGGGTGCCGTGTCCGTCCATGGACGACAGAGAAAAGGATTTTACGGTGAGTACAAACAATTCTATTTTCTCTTATTGTCCATGGACGGACACAGCTCCTTAAATCTTGACAAGTGGGACGTCCCCAAACAGTGTCAGAAAAATGAGGGGTGGGAACAGCAATCAAAAACCAACTTCACTGGGGCGTGGTCTGCCAGCGCCGGAGATGGCTGCCTAGATTGGGTGCTCGTCAGTTTGAGGGGGAAAGAGAAGCGAAACAGGCCCAAACTTCAGCGCAATCAGGAGCCACCCTTCATCCTCACAGCCGACACCCCGGAGAACTATGTCGCGGAAAAGAATGACTGACCTGCAGCCGCAAAAGCTGACGGCCTTCTTCACCAAGCCGCAGCACAAGGTTAGTCAGAGCCAATATAGCGATGGCGAGGTGGCGACTCCAGCAGCTTACGCAGCACTCCCTGACGAGAATCCAGAAGATAATGCTGCACAAAGCCCTGCGCTATCCCCCACGGCCAGACCAGGAGACAATCCCATCACAGGCAGCCTGGCGAAAGCCTGCATGCGGCTGGATCCACAGCAGGCGCCTTTAGCGCTTATTGAGCCCCAGGCCTTCAGTCTCCTGAAATCAAACCAGGCCCTGCAGTCTATGGCGTGTTTCCCCACTACAGGACTGCCTGTCCTGGACACAACCTTAAAGGACATGCTGCTATCATTACAGGGATCACTGACAGACCTGTCCTCCCTGTTCACTAAACTGACTGCTGATATGCAGGTTATTGACAACAGGGTATGGAGGAATGCACCCCGACCATGAATGACCTTATTGATTCATTTCAAGAAGTGAAAGATGAGCAATCCTGGATGAGGGGCAAGTTAGAAGATTTGGAGGACAGGTCCAGGAGAAACAACGTAAAACAGAGGAATCTCTGAATCTATTCTGCCACTTGATCTCCCCAGATACGCTAAGGAGTTAATGCATGCAATTCTCCCTGACGCGTCACCTGCTGCCTCAGTTCCCAGAGATGTTCTAATGAGGGTCCACTTTTTTCATATTAAGGAAAAACTCATGACTGCCAACAATAATCCAGCGCTCCCTGGGCCTTATGATGGAGTTTCTTTGTTCCCTAATCTGTCTAAGTACACCTTGCAACTGAGGAGGCAACTTAATCCCGTCACTAAAGGGTTACATAACCACAAAATCCAGTTCAAATGGCGCTACCCAGCGTTGTTGCGCATCATTAGAAACGGAGCATTCCACGTTATACACACCCTAGACAAGGTGCTCCAACTACTTCACTCTTGGGGAATTATCCTTGATCCGCCACAACCTTCAGAAGCCCCTTTGGAACAAAGGGGGTCCCGCCCGTCGCGGTGTACCCAAGAAAAGAAGACCACCTGAAATATCGTCCAGCTTCAACGTGCACTGGGCCTCTACATCTACGTGGAATATGACCCCCTCGGCTATTAGCCTTACATTTTCCCTGTTATCTATTGTTTTGTTGCTGTTGTGATATTATTTTTTGCTGTAACTTGACTCTGAACCCCTCACTGTGGCTAAGTTGGATATTGCTCACCCTCTATCCCTCCGGACACTCTAGTTGGTGGACACCCCACCTTGTTAAAATTATCTGTGTATTCTGACCTGTTTGCAGCTCATTATTATTCCTCAGACTAACTTTGCCTTTTTACAGATATACCCTCGCAAGTGACATATACCTGTAGTGTTTTAGCACCCATCGTGTTCCAGTAATTACCAAGTCCTGAGCCGTTAATATCCAGAGCCCTTCATCTAACTGTGAGGGACTGGCCCCTCCACTGACAATGCCACTCAATATTCTATTCATCAATGCAAATGGGCTCAACCACCCAGCTAAGGACACATTATGGAAAACGGCCATGGACCTAAGTGTGATATCCTGTGTGTTCAGGAGACACACTTTATTTCTACAGCGGCTCCTATATGCAGACAGACACTTCACTCAGATCTTCTCTGCTCCTTTCACCTCTAAAAAGAGAGGTGTTCTGATTGCGAACAAGGACTCAATCTCATTTCAACTGAAAAAGTCTGTGCTAGACCCAGAGGGTCGATATATCATTCTAATTTGTACCATTAACAATATCGTATTTACTCCGGTTAACGTACAGTTGTATTCCAAATTATTCAACCCCCACTGAAATTGATTGTTTTGGCCAGTTTGGCATTGATTTTGATCTTTCAGTCATCCTGCTTACAATTAAATCAAAGAGGCACGTGTAGATCAGACAAATATAACATAACATTTATAATGAAATAACCACAAATGTTTTTTCTGTGCTCACATCATTATCAGTTTTATTCAAGCCCCAAGTGACATTCAATCTTAGTACTTGGTACAACATCCTTTTACAGTTATAACAGCTTTTAAACGTGAAGCATAGCTTGACACAAGTGTTTTGCAGCGATCTACGGGTATCTTCGCCCATTCGTCATGGGCAAAAGCCTCCAGTTCAGTCACATTCTTAGGCTTGCGCACTGCAACTGCTTTCTTTAAGTCCCACCAGAGGTTCTCAATCGGATTGAAGTCTGGTGACTGCGATGGCCACGCCAAAATGTTCCAGCCTTTAATCTGCAACCATGCTCTAGTGGACTTGGAGGTATGCTTGGAATCATTGTCCTGTTGAAAGGTCCAACATCTCCCAAGCCTCAGGTTTGTGACGAACTGCATCACGTTGTCATCCAATATCTCCTGGTACTGAAGAGAATTCATGGTACCTTGCACACGCTGAAGCTTCCCTGTACCTGCAGAAGCAAAACAGCACCAAAGCATGATTGTCCCCCCGCCATGCTTCACAGTAGGCAAGGTGTTTTCTTCATAGGCCTTGTTCTTCCTCCTCTGATCATAGCGTTGATCCATGGGCCCAAACAGTTCTAATTTTGTTTTATCAGTCCACAGAACACAATCCCAAAACTTCTGTGGTTTGTCCACATGACTTTTGGCATACTGCAGTCCACTATTATTCTTTGGAGACAGCAAGGGGTGCGCCTGGGAGTTCTGGCATGGAGGCCTTCATTACGCAGTGTGCACCGTATTATCCGAGCAGAAACTTCAGCACCCACATCTGACAAATCTTTTCTCAGTTCCTCAGCAGTGACACAGGGACTTTTCTCCACTCTACGCTTCAGGTAGCGCACAGCAAAGTCAGCATCTTCTTTTTGCCACGACCAGGTAGCGTTTCAACAGTGCCCTTTGCCTTGAATTTGCGAATGATGCTTCCTATGGTGTCTCTTGGTATGTTTAACATCTTTGCGATCTTCTTATAGCCATTCCCCTTCCTGTGAAGAGTAATCACCTCTTCTCTTGTCTTCCTGGACCATTCTCTTGACTTCACCATGTTTGTAACCACACCAGTAAATGTCTAGAAGGAGCTGAGTATCACAGTCATTTTAAAGCTGCCTAATTGGTGCGTATTAGGCTTTATTGCTGCTCCCTGACATCCATAGGTGTTTTCAATACCCAATTAAAAACACTTCAATAAACCTCTGTTCTTCAGAGTGGTAGTCTTTAAGGGGTTGAATAATTGTGTAAATGCAGAATTCACAAAAGAAAGAAACATTTACTACTGTATTACAAAACCAATTGATGTCATTTTAGTTGCATATGGTTCTTTAAGAAGTCCTTGTAGGATTTCATTCTGAATACAATTACAAATGTACACTAAATTCCCTAAAACCCTTTACAGCATTGGGGGGTTGAATAGTTTTGAATAAAACTGTATATGCTCCGAATGCCAATCAGATGAGATTTTTTCGTAAATTGAGGACTATTGTGCATCCCCTGAGACAAGGTCGTCTGCTTCTCTGTGGCGACTTTAATCTAATTTCCGGAGGTCCATTTGGACTCCACTTTTTTTTTACAGTGTCGGCAGCGGCGGCCGTCAATTGGCTGTTGCAGACAGGGGTGGTTGGCACAGGGGTGGATGGCACTGGTTGGCACAGGTGGTGCACTGGTTGGCGATGCACTGAGGTCATTGCACTGGTGGGCATTTTGTGAGGTGGCACTGGTGGTGGACACTGATGGGCTGCACTGGTGGGCATTGATGAGGTGGCACTGGTGGTGGACACTGATGGGCGGCACTGGTGGGCATTGATGAGGTGGCACTGGTGGTGGACACTGATGGGCGGCACTGGTGGGCATTGATGAGGTGGCACTGGTGGTGGACACTGATGGGCGGCACTGGTGGGCATTGATGAGGTGGCACTGGTGGTGGACACTGATGGGCTGCACTGGTGGGCATTGATAAGGTGGCACTGGTGGTGGACACTGATGGGCGGCACTGGTGGGCATTGATGAGGTGGCACTGGTGGTGGACACTGATGGGCGGCACTGGTGGGCATTGATGAGGTGGCACTGGTGGGCATTGATGAGGTGGCACTGGTGGTGGACACTGATGGGCGGCACTGGTGGGCATTGATGAGGTGGCACTGGTGGTGGACACTGATGGGCGGCACTGGTGGGCATTGATGAGGTGGCACTGGTGGGCATTGATGAGGTGGCACTGGTGGGCATTGATGAGGTGGCACTGGTGGTGGACACTGATGGGCTGCACTGGTGGGCATTGATGAGGTGGCACTGGTGGTGGACACTGATGGGCTGCACTGGTGGGCATTGATGAGGTGGCACTGGTGGTGGACACTGATGGGCGGCACTGGTGGGCATTGATGAGGTGGCACTGGTGGTGGACACTGATGGGCGGCACTGGTGGGCATTGATGAGGTGGCACTGGTGGGCATTGATGAGGTGGCACTGGTGGTGGACACTGATGGGCTACACTGGTGGTCATTAATGAGGTGGCACTGGTGGTGGACACTGGTGGGCACTGACAGGCTGCACCCCACCTCTCCACCCTAAACAATTATCTCCTCCCCACCTCTCCACCCTAGGTTTTTTGAGTTGAGAAAAAAAAAAATCGGCAACACATATCGGCCGCAAAAATCGGCAACACATATCGGCCATCGGCCGCCCCGATTTCCAAATATCGGCATCGGCCAGAGAAAAACCCATATCGGTCGACCTCTAGTTTTGAACGGTGTTTACATATGTGGGCTGGACTTGCATGCGTGTTCGCTTCTGCACGCGAGCGACCGGGATTTTTTATTTACTTCACTTTTTTTATCACTTTTATTCCTATTACAAGGAATGTAAACATCCCTTGTAATAGGAATCACGGTGACAGGTCCTCTTTATGGAGAGATGTGGGGTCAATAAGACGTCCCCTCCCGCTGCCTATAAGAATGATCAAGCGGCAGAACCGCCACTTTGATCGTTCCTATGATGCACAGAATCGCCAGCTGAAGACGGCGATAACTGAATAATGTCTGTAGCTTCAGGCATCATTCAGACATCACCACACAAACCCGAGGACGTCCATGGACGTCCTTGGTGATTAAGTGGTTAATGGTGCTTAAGGCAAGTTGCTGATCCTCTCCATGCTGTAAAAACCGCAGGACCCTGGAAACCGAATGCGCCCATAGAGATGTAGGCCTTCCAAGTGCGATAATTGATCTTCTGCGAAGATGACTTCCGTGTCCTCAGCATGGTTGAAATGACCGAATCCGACAGACCTTAGTCCCTTAGCACCTGGCTTTCAATAGCCATGCCGTTAAAGCCAGCGACTGTAAGGCAGGATGAAGTATGGGACCTTAAAACAGAAGGTCCTCCCGCATTGGCAGCCGCCAGGGTGCATCCGTCACCAAGCTCACAAGGTCGGCGTACCAGAGACGCCAGGGCCAATCTGGAGCAAATGGAATCACCGGGATCCACTCTGTGGAGCAGACGAGGAAGCAACTTTAGTGCGGGAAAGGCATAAAATTAGCCGATATTGACCCCCACGGGGCCACCAACGCATCTGTACAAGGATCTCTGGACCTGGTCACGAACCTCAACACCTTGCGATTGAGTCAAGAGGCCAGGAGATCCACATCCGGTGTGCCCCACATCCGGCTAAGGAGTTGAAACACCTCCGATGAAACGACCATTCCCCCTGATCCAGCATCTGGTGGCTTAGGTATTCCAACCGACTTCTGAATGTTCAGCACCCAACAAAATTCCCGGAGGGTCTGAATGGCTATAGACACGTCCTCTAATTCTGAAGAAGAATGTCTAAGAAGCCCAAGACAGCAATGCCAGAATCTGGTGGGGCACCTTGGTGAACACTCTTGGTGCTGACATTAGGCCAAAGGGAAGAGCCACAAACTGATAGTGGTCTTCGCCGATCGCAAAGCGCAGAAACCTCTGATGCCCGGTGCAGATGGGGACATGCAAGTATGCGTCCTTGATGGCCAGAGACGCCAGAAAGTCCCCCGGATGGAGCGCAGCAACCACCGAACTAATGGATTCTATCCAGAACTTTCACACCCTCACAAAGGCATTGAGGGCCTTGAGGTCCAAGATCGGACGGACATCGTCCCACTTTGGGACCACAGACAGATTTGAATAGAATCCCTGAAACTTTTCCTTCAGTGGCACAGGTAAAATTACCCTGCACCTGAGCAAGTCTTGTACTGCTACCATTAAAGGAACCCGACGAGCCGGAAGGAGGGGAAGATTTGGAGGGAAAGAATTTGTTTGGTGGACAAGAAAAACTCAATCTTGTACCCCTAAGTTACCACCTCGCAGAACCACTGGTCGGATAGCAGGGAGGTCCACCAAGCTGCAAAACCACAAAGTTGCCCCCCCACCCTTGAGCTGGGGGGGGGGGGAACTTCATGCGGTAGCAGGCTTGGAAGCCGGCTTGTCCACCCAGGGATGCTTCTGTCCCCCAGCTGGAGCTTTGTCAGACTGGGAGGATCTGCCGGCTGACCCAGACTGATAAATAACTGCTTCTGCGTAGAATAGGAGGCCCCGGCTTACGGCGCGGCTCCTTCCCCTTAGAGGACTGAGGGAGAAGTGTGCTCTTACCTCCAGTGACATCCTTAATAATGTCGTCCAGCGAGTTACCAAAAAGCCTCTTACCTTTGAAGGGCAAATCTGCTAGAGCTTTTCTGGATGCTTGGTCAGCGGACCAGCATTTCAGCCAAATCAGGCGGCGTAATAACACCGCCGATACAGAGGCTCTGGAGATCAAGGGAGCTGCATCCAGAGTGGCATCACAGACATACACAAGGCCCTGTACCAACTGGTCGGCCAACCTCACACACTCAGGGGGGAGCTGATGCTCCTTCATTGTCTGGCGCAAAATCTTTGCCCATTCAGCAAGCATCTGAGACACCAAAGTTGCAGCCAAAATAGGCCGCAACGCAGACCCCAGCATGGTGAACATAGCACGGGTCATAGCATTGGACCTCCTATCAGTAGGCTCCTTAAAGTCAGGGGTCCCCTCTACCTTATTTAGCCGAGAGACCGGGGGTCCACGACCAGAGGAAAGGCCCATTTTTTGAAATGGCGTTTTCTCAAGTCGTCTTCCAGGACGGCACCCTGAGAGACAAGCAAGTAATCCTCAGGCCTACCTTAGGGCGGGACCACTGCCTGCAGGACCCTTCCACCGAATGTCAAGTCCGGGGGTGACAGAAGTTCCACTCTATAGTGTTTGAGGAACGTGTTCTGGCTTAACCACGTCGCCGCTCTGCAGATCTGCTCCACTGAAACTCCTGCTCTCTCTGCCCAGGGGGTTGCCAGTGATCGCGTAGAGTGTGCCTTGATCTTAGGAACTGTCCTGCTGGCTTGAGTGAAGGCTAATGAGATTGACTGCCTTATCCACCTAGATATGGAGGCTCTAGATGCTTGATAGCCCTTTTTCTGACCTGAAAAATTAACTAATGGATGGGAAGAGCGTCTGAATTCGCTCACCCTCTCTAAATAAATCAATAAACAGCGTCTTACATCCAAACAAACAATGAAAGGTGGCTTCCCTATCATTCTGTGGATTTGCGCAAAAGGAAGGGAGAACTATTTCCTGCGACCTGTGAAATTTTGTTGCAACTTCAGGAAGGTACAGGGGGTCCTGACTTAGTACAACCCTGTCCTCAAATAAATGGAAAAAAGGCTCCTTAATAGAGAGCGCTTGCATGTCTCCTATTCTCTTGGCCGTAGTGATTGCTAAAAGAAAGGAAAATTTAAACGTCAGCAACCTAATTGGGATGCCGTCTATCGGCTAAAACGGAGCCCTGGTTAACTGATATAGAACAAGAGAGAGGTCCCAGGGGGGGAACTCTGGAAATTTGTACCGGGGACAACCTAACCCTGGCTGTTAAGAACCTCTGGACCAGAGGGTCCAGGGACAGACTCTTGTCCAAAAAATAGGACAAGGCCGCCACCTGTACTCTCAAGGTTCTCGTGGCTAGTCCAATGTCCCCCCTCCTGTAGAAATTCTAAGATGACGGCGGTTTCTGGCTGGGGGGCCTGTCTCGCAGTGCACCAGCGTGAAAAGACTCCCCAGACTTTAGCGTATATGCGTCTAGTGACCTCTTTACGACTAGCCAAAAGGGTGTCTATAACCTCTCCGAGCAGCCCCTCCGCCGCAGGTTCCACTTCTCAAGCAACAGGCCATCAGTCTGAAGAAGCCGGGCGCTGGATGAGAGATCGGTCCCTGCCGCAGAAGGTCCGCCCGTACGGGGAGGGGAAGGGGGAGGGAAAACCGACCAACACTCCAGGGTTGGGAACCAGGCCCTCTTGGGCCACCAGGGGGCGATCAAAATCAGACTGCCTTCTGAAAGGCTCAATTTCTGCAGAACCCTTGGAATCAGGCTCAGGGGAGGAAAGGCATAGGCCAGGCGAAACTTTCAAGCCTAAGCCAACGCATCCACTCCCTCTGACCCTTGCTCCCGGGTGAGGGAGAAGAATCTTTTCACCTTCCTGCGTGCAAAGAGGTCTACTTCTGGGTCGCAAAATGTTGTCGGACCAAGCTGAAGACCTCTGGGTTTAGTTCTCATTCCCCCTGAAGGATGGGCTGGTGACTTAAGAAGTCGGCCTCCAGGTTGAGGTCTCCACTTTTGTGGACCGCTGAGAGAGAGAGAGAACTCTCCGCTCTGCCCAGCCCAGGATTTCTAGGGACAGCATCAGGAGGGAGCGGGATCTGGTGCCTCCTTGATGGTTTAGAAATGCAACCGTGGATGCATTGTCGGAGAGAATCTGAACCTCTCGGTTCAGAATTCTCTCCTCTAATGCCTCCAGCGCCTTCCCGACTGCTAATTTGCGGTAGTTGGAAGAGGACTCCCTCTGCTGTTGATTCCAGGAACCATGGGCTCGAAGTCCGTCCATGAGGGCTCCCCACCCCCAAGAACTGGCATCCGTGTTTATCCTGAGGAGGCTTGTCTGGTTCCACGGAAGGCCCATCTGTAGATTCTGAGGGAGGAGCCACCACCCTAACGTGCACTTTACTGGTTCTGGGATGCTGACCCTGATGTCTAGCGATCCTTCTTTTCCATCCCAAGAGGAGAGAAGGAAGGCTTGAAGAGGTCTGTAGTGGAGCTGGGCCCACGGGACTGCTGGGATGCATGAGGTCATTAATTCCAGCAACCTCATGATCTCTCTGAGGGAGGGTTCCACTGTTCCCAAGAGGGACCTGACCACTGACATGAGTCTCTGGACCTTGTCTTCGGGCAAGATAAGCTTCTTCTCTAAGGAGTCTATTAGAAACCCCAGATATGCTTTTTCTCTGTTCTGGAAGAAGAGAATTTTTCCCTGTTCACAATCCAACCTAAGGATTCCAGGGTAGTCATGACGGTGGCCAGGTCCACGAGAAGGAGGTCTTGACTCTGATTGAAAAGTAACAGGTCGTCAAGATAGGGGACAAGGGAGATCCCTTTCAGGTGTAGAAAGGCGATAACCTCCGCCAGGACTTTCGTAAAGACTCTTGGGCTAGAAGTCAGACCGAAAGGGAGGGCGGCAAACTGCCAGTGTTGTATCCCCTGAGCAGAGGCGATTGCAAATCTGAGGAACCTCTAATGGTCTCGGAAAATTGGGACATGAAGATAGGCGTCCCTTAGGTCTATAGTTACCATGAATACTTTCTCCAGTAAAAATCCCTTGAGACTGTAAATATTTTCCATACGGAACCTCTTGTAGAAGAGATAGGCATTCAAGGGTCTTAGGTTCATGATCAACCGAGACTTCCCCGAAGGCTTGGGTACTACAAAAATATGTGAGTACACCCCCAGACCCTGTTGGTCTGCCGGGACAGGGACTATGACCTCCTGTTGTGCTAGATCTGCAGCATTCCTCGAAAGACCTGCTGCTTTGAGGGGATCCTTGGGTAAATGTGTGAGGAGAAAAATTGGGGGAGGGAGCTGGCGAAATTCTAGTCTGTAACCTTCACTATCTGGAGAACGTGGGGGCTCAGAGTTATGCTCTCCCAGCCTGGCAGGAACCGGGAGAGTCTTCCACCGACTCTTGCATCATTTAGAGTCTTTTCCACCGTTCTTAGGATTGGGGAAAATGATACCCCCTTTTGGTCTATCCTTCCCCGCGATCCAACGCCTATTAGAAGCCGGTCTCCTGTCTGAGGGTCGGTTCCTGCTCTGGGATCTACTCATATTCTGTCTAGGCTTGGGGGGGAAACATTTACCCTTCTCTGAGATCTAGCCAAGGCCTGATCTAGACCTGCCCCAAAGAGGAGGGAGCCCTCAAAGGGAAGAGCACACAGACGGATCTTGGAGGCAAGATCACCTTCCCAAGTTTTTAGCCACACAGCCCTTCTAGAGGAGTTGATGAGCCTGTCTTGGCGGTAGACCGTACTGTCTCTATTGCTGCATCTGCCAGATAGGCTACAGCACTGCCTACGACCATAAGGGAATCTCGTATTTTCTTTAACTTAGATGTATGGGGGACATGGTCCAATAGCCTGGTGACCCAACGTCCGCATTTCTTGAGACACAGGATGAAGCTAGTGCGGGACTTAGTGCTGCTGCATTGGCCTCCCAGGCCCTACGAAGGGTAGTTTCAGCCCGTCGATCCATGAAATTGTTTTAAATTCCCTGCATCCTCAAAGGAGAGGTCGGACTGCCTGGAGAGCAGAGCTAGGGAAGCATCTAGTCTAGGCACCTTAAAAAACGTATCCTCCACCTCTTCCTTAAAGGGACAACAGCGTTTCCAGGTCTTGTACCTCAGAAGCTTCTTTTCTGGTTCGGCCCACTCTCTAAGGACACTGTCCTTAAGGGATTGATGTACTGGAATAGCTTTAGACTGGGGTTTGACAAGACCCCGATACATTTTGTCCTCTGCCGAAATCAGCTCAGTTGGCTGTTGAATCTCCTCAGAAGCATAGACAGCAGCGAGAAGGCCCTCCATGTCATCGGCGGAAAAAATATATTTTCCCGCCCTGGCATCCTCATCCTCGTCCTCCGCCTAGCTATCAATTTGACCTTCCTCCTGCGTGGGGGCTTCTGAGTCCTCGGAGTCCGATAATAAAGACTCCCAGGACTCCTGGCAGGCAACCCATTGCCGTGAGGCAGAAGAGCACTCCTGAGAGGGGCCAGCCACCTGGGGATCAGGTTCTCTGTTCCTCAAGGTATCCTGAAACTCTCTGAGGGTAGAAAGCATCTGTGTCTGGACGGAAAGAAACTCTTTCATAACTTGAGAAGTTTCCTTTCCAGTCAGCTTTTGGATACACCTGGCACAGAAAGGCTTGGAGTAATCTGCAGGGAGTTTGCTACTGCAGTTACCACACCTTTTAACCCGCGTCACTGCTGTGCGCCAGCAACACAGGGCGGATCATGGCGCCACATTTGAGCGGTGCTGGACGCTCCCTGTATGCGCCATTCGTGGAAGACACCCACTGCGGGCCCTATGAGTCTGGAACGCAACGCCGGAGGGGTGACTGTACCCGGACCACCGAGGTAGGGGGAGGCAAAAACGGGAGAGAGGAATTTGGCCTGCTGGAGCACTAGGATAGCCACTATCCTAGGAGGCTCCAAATCGGGGGGGGGGGGGTTGGGTCTTTTTATCCAGGGTTGTCCAGAGCTGCCCCCCCCCCGAGGAAAGGGGACCCCCAGGGAAAGGGAGTTTACCCTTACTGGACACAAAAGTTCCACAATACCTACGGTCCAGACTCCGGGGGGGGGGGGGGGACCATCAGCCCCAGGCTTTATGTAATTTTAGAAAATAAAAAAAACGTTTTGCTGGGGGAAACACAATCAAGAACTGAGGCGCACAGGGAGGGGCGGGGCTTTTAACCTCTTTTTTTATTGCGTTTCCTGTCAGGTGGAGCCAGTCATCTCTCAGGGTGCCGTCTTGGAAGACGACTTGAGAAAAATATGTATATTTTTATTATATTTTGTTATAAAATTTTGCAAACAGGTAATTTTTCCTCTTCATTGATGTACGCTGATGAGGCTGCAATGATGGGCACTCATGGGCTGCACTGGTGGGCACCACAAAGGCAGCACTAGTGGGTGGCACTGGTAGGCACTGATAGGTGACAGGTGGCTCTGATAGGCATTTATAGGTGGCACTGGTAGGCACTGATAGCTGGCAGTGATGGGCACTAATCAGCACTGGTAGGTTACGATAGGAAGCACTGCTAGGTGGCACTGATTGACACCACTGGTTGGCACTGATAGGTGGCACTCATGGGCACTAGCAGGCGGTAATGGTGGTCACAGAAGGGGCATCCCTTGTACATAAACCGGTGATCGGCTTTTTTTTCTCCTTAAACTAAGATAACCGAGCTTTTGATTACATCACATGATCAGTTGTCATTGGCTGACAGCTGATCACGTAGTAAGTGGATGGGATCCGCACATGCAAAAAGGGATGCCCTCTATTGACGGCCTTCTGGCAAAGCAGATCCGTGCTGTAGCCGTCATTTGGCTATAGCGCAGATCTCAAGTGGTTAAACTAAAATTATATCAAGCTACCTCCTTCCCCAAGCTTTGACCCTACAGTATATGTCATAAAACCCCCAGAGGAAAAGGTCTTGCTTAATTTGTTTTATAATGATCTCAATTCTTCTACTTTAGTTGACAAATTACGCTATATGTTAAGATGGGAAGCTGAAATGGGTTTAAAATTTTCTTCTCAAGAGTGGGGCTATATGTGGTCTAATCTTCGTAAATGTACAAAATCTTTAACAATACATGAAACAGCAGTAAAATGATTTACAAGATGGTATCACACGCCGTCTCACCTACATATTTTCTACTCAAATGTGTCACCATTTTGTTTTAGAGGCCGTTCCCTTCCTAGTACATTACATTACATTACATCTGCATGGCTCTTCTCTTCACACAAACACATCTCGAGCTGCCAAGCAAAAACAGCAGCTACAGGAGGAATTTGAAAGGTCTGACTGACTATAATGTCTCTCCACAGGCTGAAAAGTGTAGCTGCTGACTTTTAATAATCAGACACTCAGCTGTCCCACAGTCCAGCGATGCGGGCGCCAGAAGCCTCACTTCTCTCACCATCCTCTCTGCGGCATTCGAACTGTGGGCACTGTGCATGCCGCGATGTGAGTGGCCGTGAAATCTTTTGGGACCTGCGACGTGTCCCAGAAGATTGGAGGGAGGGAGGGGGAGAGGTGATCTTCCTTTCAGCACCGCAGCGCCAGGGGAGGAAGTGGGAGCTGGGTGACCGTAAAAACAGGGTAACCCCCCCCCCCCCATGGAAATGACATGCAAAATATGGCATGTTAGGTGGTCAACAGTACTTAAAAATGGAAGTTTCATTTTTGGTTCGAACCCAACTTTAATCTGGTCTGCCTCTCCAAAACTTCATGTGTCATTCTTCAAGTTGCTGTTGCCTTGTTATATAAATGTCCACCTTTACTTTTGGGCCTTACAGGCCAACATATCACCTTTGCTTACATATTTATTTTGGTAAAACTCAATAAACTTATTGAAAAGAAAAAGTTTAAGGCCTAGCCAACACATCCTAAAGCTTAAATAACAGATATTCGAACTGGACAAAAATGGACTTTAAAGGCACCAATTATAAAATATGAATATGTTTATTGATGCAACACCCAAAAGGGTTATTGAATCAGAAAGAAGGTAAATATACATAAAACATTAAAAACAACAAAGAGTGACACAGTATCAGCTGTGTTTAACAGCAACAGTGTTTATCCAATGCTAATCCAGAGGAAGTATCAGATCTCCTAAGATGGTAGGATGCAGACAAGCTCGACAGCGGGGAACCGCTTCTTCGGGAGCTATTTAATATTTCATTAAGATACTCGGCAGAATATGAACAAGAAGGGTATTCCTGAACACAGTTAAAGTACTGATGACTGGTAGGGATTTCTCTTTTTCAAACAATTCCCCAGAATGCCTCGATAAAGTTCCAGGTGGAGTGCATCTAATTAACAGCCAGAAGCAAATGAGAGCATGGCTCCATACGTTCAATGTAAGGGGATGGTAGAAAACCAGCACCATAAGTAAAGCATGTATTCAATAGGATTAGAGTTTTCTACCATCCCCTTACATCGAACGTATGGAGCCATGGTCTCATTTGCTTATGGCTGTTAATTAGATGCACTCCACCTGGAACTTTATCAAGGCATTCTGGGGAATTGTTTGAAAAAAAGAAATCCCTACCAGTCATCAGTACTTTAACTGTGTTCAGGAATACCCTTCTTGTTCATATTCTACAGAGTATCTTAATGAAATATTAAATAGCTCCCGAAGAAGTGGTTCCCCACAAAACATGTCGAGCTTGTCTGCATCCTACCATGTATGATAGTTATCTCATCTCTTAGGAGATCTGATACTTCCTCTGGATTAACATTGGATAAACACTGTTGCTGTTAAACACAGCTGATACTGTGTCACTCTTTGTTGTTTTTAATGTTTTATGTATATTTACCTTCTTTCTGATTCAATAACCCTTTTGGGCGCTGCATCAATAAACATATTCATATTTTATAATTGGTGCCTTTAAAGTAAATTTTTGTCCAGTTCGAATATCTGTTAACCACTTAAGACCCGGACCAATACGCTGGCAAATGACCCAAGGGGTTTTTGCGATTCGGCACTGCGTCGCTTTAACAGACAATTGCGCGGTCGTGCGACGTGTCTCCCAAACAAAATTTGCGTCCTTTTTTTCCCACAAATAGAGCTTTCTTTTGGTGGTATTTGATCACCTCTGCGGTTTTTATTTTTTGCGCTATAAACAAAAATAGAGCGACAATTTAAAAAAAAATGCAATATTTTTTACTTTTTGCTATAATAAATATCCCCCAAAAATATATAAAAAAATATTTTTTTTCCTCAGTTTAGGCCGATACGTATTCTTCTACATATTTTTGGTAAAAAAAAATCGCAATAAGCGTTTATCGGTTGGTTTTCGCAAAATTTATAGCGTTTACAAAATAAGGGATAGTTTTATTGCATTTTTATTAATTATTTTTTTTTTACTACTAATAGCGGCGATCAACGATTTTTTTCGTGACTGCGACAATTTTGACACATTTTTGGGACAATTGTCATTTTCACAGCAAAAAATGCATTTAAATTGCATTGTTTACTGTGGAAATGACAGTTGCAGTTTGGGAGTTAACCACAGGTGGCGCTGTAGGGAATGTGTGCCCTAATGTGTTGTGTACAACTGTAGGGGGGTGTGGCTGTAGGTGTGACGTCATCGATCGCGTCCCCCTATTACAGGGATGACGCGATCGATGCTCCGGCCACAGAGAAGCACGGGGAAGCCGTGTGTACACACGGCTCTCCCCGTTCTTCCGCTCCAGGGACGGATCGCCGCACCGCAGCGGCGATCGGGTCCGCGAATCCCGCGGTCCCGGAGCTTCGGACCGGGTCGCGGGCGCGCGCCCGCGACCCACGGCTGGGTACTAAAACCAACGTATATATACGTTGATGTGCCCAGCCGTGCCATTCTGCCGACGTAAATGTGCAGTAGGCGGTCCTTAAGTGGTTAATTCAATCTATCCAGGATGTGGCACTGCACTACTATAGACACCCACAGTCCATTCTGTGTATGGTGTGCTCTCTGTTTAAATCTAAAGCTTAAATAGCCTAACCAATGACTGCTTTTAGTATTACAATCACTTGGAATAGGCTCCAATGATGTAACCACCATCTGATTACCTTTAAAATATACAATTATTACCTCATCTAGAATGCTTTGATAGCTTCATGCTATCATTAAAAGAACAAGGCCGAAGTAATGATTTTTTTTATTTTTTTGTAGTTCTTGGTTCTCTTTTCCTTCACTGGGCTACTACTACTTCTCCCTACTACAATAAAGTACCACTCTTGGACTTCTGGTGTTATACCCCATGATAAATGTTTCCCGAACTGACAGTTGTGGATATCTGTGCACAGTGACAAGTGGGATTTTGGTTTACTGTACATTTATTGCCTGAAGGAAACTTATACAGCCGCTATTTTTTTTATTAAAAAAACTATTAGGATTTTATATGGATAAGTTGCTGATGTGTGGGGAAATATAAGTTCTAATGCTGCATTTTCTCTGACTGTCTCCCTATTATAATTCTTAGGCCTGGTTCACGCCTATGCATTTTTTTGTGCATTTTCAGTTTTTCAAAAATACACTGCAGTCCATTTAACATCTGTGCATTTTATGGAAAGGGCCAGGGACCAGCAGGTTGTGTTTTTTGTTCCAAAGACTTCAATGGTTCAAAAACGTGTATTGAAAAAATAGGATTTTTTGTACTCACTGTAAAATCCTTTTCTCTGTCATTCATGGATGGACACAGCTCCTTGACATGTGGGTTATGTTCCTGTTCATAAGAGAGGACTATTTTGCATCTGTTCTCGGGCAATGTGTTTCGTCCTTTTGAGGAATTTCGTAGAGGCTATAATCTGCCATGCACAGCTTATTTCCTTTACCTACAGATATGCCACACTGCAGCAACGCAGTTTGGCCTTCGTAACATAGCAATCGTTCCAGCAGGGAGAGCTGGACGACTGACTCCAAGCTAGTCTCCACATATTATGGGTCTCTCCTGCACACTACGACTCAAAGGCTGAGCAAAGCGGCTGCTAGATGGAGAGCCGACATCCCTGAGCTGACGGAGGACATAGTTACATAGTTAGTCAGGTTGAAAAAAGACAAGTCCATCCAGTTCTGGCATGAGGTATTACCCCTCCAGGTCCCCT
This sequence comes from Rana kukunoris, assembly GCA_029574335.1. NCBI lineage: Eukaryota > Metazoa > Chordata > Amphibia > Anura > Ranidae > Rana > Rana kukunoris. The sequence goes on from CM056053.1 coordinate 205,905,796, forward strand.
CTGTCATTTCGTCCCGTGACAAGGTAAAACAGACCAAACTGTTATACAGATACTATTTTACACCATGCTTATTGTTTAAACTGAACAGAATCCCATTAGCGCCATGCTCCAATGCGGCGCAGCTGATGGCACGTTTTTTCATTTAATGTGGGAGTGTGCTCCGATTAGAAAGTTCTGGTCAGAGGTCACGGCCTTCATTGGCTCGCTGACGCAGATACCCAATATATGTAATCCCCTGAGGTGTTTACTGGGCTATATTGATGATGAAAGTATATCGAAGAATGCACAAACCCTTCTGCGGATAGTATTGTTCTATGCTAAGAAGTCTATAACCTTTCACTGGAAGTCTCCATGCTTACCTACCATTGCCTTCTGGCTTACCACAATCAATCATGCTATACCGCTGTATAAGTTGACATATGAGGCCAGAGGGTGTCCAAAAAAATTCTTGAAGGTTTGGGGCTCTTGGGTTGAGTTCCGAGAGAACCATACCACCTGCTCCTTGAACTGACTGTTGACAGATACCTCTGCCCGTTAAGTAGACCTGAGTGAGTAAATTAATGATTTTTTTATTGTTCTTTGAATATGCTCAATGTGTATCAGAGTTTTGTAAAATAGGCTCAGTATACATGTTTGTTGTACTGTTTGTTTTGTACGTAAAAAATAAATAAAAAAATGTACCTTTAAAAAAAAAAAAAAAAAAAGTATGGGACCTTGAGACAGAAGGTCCTCCCGCATTGGCAGACACCAGGGAGCGTCTGCTACCAGTCTCACGAGGTCGGCGTACCAGGGACGCCGGAGCCAGTCTGGGGTGATTAGAGTCACTGGAATCCCCTCGGCCTCCACTCTGCGGAGCAGTCAAAGAAGCAATTTGATTGGGGGAAAGGCATAAATTAGTCGATACTGACCCCTGATGATACAGAGACTATGGTGATTCGTTCCATTTGGACAGAAACTCCATCTGTAGTAAGGATGAGCTCCAACGTGTTTGCATAGTACACATGCAGAGCCCGCCAGGAAGTCTGCACGGCGCTGCGCTAATCACAGCCAGGGAGACATTGTACCGATGCTCGGCTGAAGATCAGGAAATGTCTCCCTGGCTGTGATTAGCGCAGAGCTTTGCAGACTTCTTGACGGGCTCTGCACGTGTACTATGTGAACACGCTGGAGCTCATCCTTACTCTGCAGCACCCGAGTATGGGATTGGGCATACGGGACTGCCTCAAAGGAGGCTACCATGAGGCACAAGACACGCATACAGAAACGTAGAGACGACCATTTGCGGGATGTTAATGACCTCACTGCAGCCTGGAGTGTCTGCAACTTCTCTGGGGGGAGAAAAACACTTGCCTCCGATGAGTCCAGAATCAGCCCCAGGTATTTTAGGCACGGAGTCAGAACACTGACTTCTGAAGTTTCAGTATCCATCCAAAGTCTTGGAGAGTCTGACTGGCTATAGACACATGCTCCTCTAATTCTGAGCTCGAAGCAGCTCTCAGAAGATCGTCTAAGCAACCTATGAAGGCAATGCCTCGCTGTCTCAGCAAAGCTAGAATCGGGGCGAGCAACTTGGTGAAAACTCTTGGTGCTGACGCTAGGCCAAAGGGGAGAGCCACAAATTGAAAGTGGTCCTCCCCAACTGCGAAATGCAGGAACCTCTGGTGTCTGTCGAATATGGGGACATGCAAGCACGCATTCCTTGATGTCCAGGGACGCCAGAAAATCCCGAGATGGAGCACAGCTACCACCGAGCGGATCGATTCCGTACCTTTACAAAGGCATTGAGGGCCTTGAGGTCTAGGATTGGACAAACTCTGTCCTTCTTTGGGACCATAAACAGATTTGAGTAGAATCCCTGATACCTGTCCTGCGGTGGTACGAGTATGATTACCCCGCACCTCAACAAGTCTTGAACTGGCCCAGTCAGGGCAGTCCGACGAGATGGTAGGAGAGGAAGATTTGAGGGAAAGACTGTTTGATGGACAAGAAAGAAACTCGATCTTGTACCCTGAAGAGACCACTTCACAAACCCACTGGTCGCAAAGCAGGGAGGTCCAGCGAGCTGTGAACTTGCAAAGACGTCCCCCTACCCAAGTATCAGGTGGGGGCAAGACTTCATGCGGAAGTGGATTTGTTTGCGGTCTTGGACTTCTTGCGCACCCAGGGACACTTCTGTTCCCCAGTTGAGCCTTTATCGGCTTGGGAAGGTCTGCTGCGGGCCCTGACTGACGAAAATACCGTTTTTGTGCGGGGAAGGAAGGCCCCGGCTTATGGGGCGGCCCTTTACGCTTGGTGAACTGAGGTAGAAGTGTGCTCTTACCTCCAATGACATCCTTAATAATGTCGTCCAGTGAAGCACCAAAGAGCCTCCCACCTTTGAAAGGCAAATCTGTCAGAGATTTCTTAGAAGCTTGGTCAGCGGACCAGCATTTCAGCCAAATCAGGCGGCGCAAGACCACCACGGATACAGAGGCCCTGGAGATTAAAGGAGTCGTATCCAGGATTGCATCACATACGTACACCAGACCCTGCACCTGCTGGTCGGCCAGTGTCAAAATTTCTTGTGGGAGCCGATGCGCCTCCACTGCTTGGTGTAAAAGTTTAGCCCATTTAGTGAGTGTCTGAGACACCAAAGTCGCAGCCACTAACGGTCGCAACGTTGACCCCAGCATGGCGAACACGGTCCGAGTCACCACTTCGGATTTCAGTAGGGCCCTAAAAGCAGGGATCCCCTCTACCGGGATAGTGGTTACCTTGTTCAACCTTGATCCCGGGGGGTCAACTACAGGGGGAGAAGCCCATTTTAAAAAAGGGTCTCTTCAAAGGGGTAACGGACCGCGGAGGCTCCCAAAAATAGGATTTTTATAACAGCTTATCTGTAAAATCCCTTTTTTTGAGTATATCACGGGACAGTGTCTAGTAATTAATAAGTGGGTTATATTCCACCTTCAGGTGCTGGACACTGGTGTAATCAGACAGGATGTTTCCTTCTTATATAACCCCTCCCATACTGGGAGCACCTCAGTTTTTGTAGCAAAGCAGTAAGTGTCCCAATATCCCCAAACAAGAGGGTCGGGAGCTCTGTGCCCCGTGACGTACTCCAAGAAAAGGATTTTACAGGTAAGCTGTTATAAAAATCCTATTTTATCGTACATCATGGGACACAGAGCCTAGTAATTACTAAGTGGGACGTCCCAAAGCAATGCCTACTGAGGGGAGTGAGACACAAATAACGCAGACCGCCATCAGACGTGATGACATATACTGCTGCCTGCAGCATACTGCGCCAAAAAGTGGCATCCTCTTGCCGTCTTACACTCACCTGATAGAAATTAGTGAACGCAAGCACCGACGACCTGAGTCATAAAGGCTTGGTAATGAACCGCACATGATTCGCTTACTATCCTGGTAGGGTGCGCACTCAGGAGAAACCTCTTTAAACCACAAGCCTGAATAATAACCTGATGAATAAACATTGAAAACTGTTGATTTAGATGCTGCCTGCCCTTTCCTGGGGCCTCCTGGTAGCGCAACAACAGTTTTCCGTATCCGAGCAGCCGCTTCAGATAGGCCTTTACTTTTCTTACTCATTTAACCATTAATCATAACCATTTTAACAGAAAAGTTTTTATTTATCTCCAAATGAGGGTCACATCAGTTTACAAGGTGTTAAAATCCAATAGGTTAACAAAACACGTTCTACAACACATAGTAACACAGTCTATGTCATAGTGCAGTAAGAGATGGGTCTATGAGACAATTTGGGTATATAGTCTTTCCTCTGGAACTATGCGGTCTTCGGTAACCAGTAACAACGCTTTGTGTCCACCGGTGGGGGGGTGGGGCGGGGAGAAGAGAGGAGGAAAAAGAGGGGGGTGAAATACAAATGAAGCAGCTATTCGTTTTTCATCCAGGCTGCCCAGATTTTTTCGAACTTTTTGGGACGCTTACGGCTCATGTACGCAAGTTTTTATAGGGAAAGGACGGAGTCTATCAGTGCCCTCCATTGTGCCACCGTAGGGGGTTCTGGTTGTTTCCACTTAGTCAGTATAGCTTTTCTGGCATAGGAGGCATAGAAGATGAACAATCTTTTGTGTGTGTTGCGGGTGACAGTGTCGCAGACACCCAGGAGGAGAACGAGCGGGTCGACCCCTATATTCAAGCCACCCACAAAGTTGACAGTTTGAACCACATCCCCCCAGAACTGCTGCATACAGGGACAAAACCACACCACATGCCAAAACGTACCCAGCACCAGAGTGCACTTCGGGCATCTATCAGATTGTGCAGAGTAAATTTTTGACAGCCTCTGAGGGGTGTAGTATGCCCTATGGAGGAACTTCTGCTGGATGTATCTATCCCTGGCTGAGATCAGGGGTACACCAGATTACTTAGCGCTAAGTAGGACCCCAGGATGGCCACCTCCAGGTTCACAGATGGGTTGCTACAGGACTAAACAAACTACCAGCGCACTGATACTAGCACCGCCACCCAGTAATACCTAGAGAGGCAACTGCAAGGTAGCCCAACGGAAAGAGCAAGGACTCCAGTTAATGCGGACCCCCAAAAAGGACCCAAACCGGTCGATTATCCGCAGGGCCTCCTCAAGGGAGTCTGAGGTGTTGGGAAGGTAGAGGAGGGCATCGTCCGCATATAGAGAGAGCTTCTCTGTTATCTGGCCCACTGCCACCCCTCCCATCGTCCCAGAAGACCCGAGCAGGATGGTAAGCGACTCTATGGCCAGGGCAAATAGACCCGGGGACAAGGGGCAGCCTTGCCTGGTGCCCCTGTGTAGGCCAAAGGGGGGTGAGAGGATGCCATTCGTTCTGATCCTAGCTGAGGGTCCCCTGTACAATAGTTTAACCCAGGATATGAAGTTAGGACCAAAGTAAAATTTTCCAAGGACCTGCCACAGGTCCTCCCATTCAAACGAGTCGAAAGCCTTCCCGGCATCTAAGGAGGCAACGACCCCCTGGGCATTGAAAATATTGGCATGGTAGATATTGGTATATAAGCGACAAAGATTAATGTCCGTGCCTTTACCCGGCATGAACTCCGTTTGGTCTCCATGTACCAGGGAAAGGATAACCAAATTAAGCGGATTTGCTAGGATCTTGGTGCCTACATTGAGAAGCGAAATGGGGCGATAAAAGGAGCAGAGCTCAGGGTCTTTGCTGGGCTTGGGGATGACAACTATTACCGCCTCTGACAGACAGTGGGAGGCAGCCCTCCTTCAGCATAGACACCAGTGAGGCATAAAACTGGAGAATAACCAGCTCATTGTGAGCTTTAAAGAATTGCACCGGGAGGCCGCCGGGGGTCTTTGCGGGTTGAAGTGAGGCAACTGCCGTCTGCATTTCCTTGATGGTGATTGGTTCATCCATTCTATGGCGCTCAACCGCCGATTGGGGAATTCTACCTGGCCCAAAAATTTCTGTAGGGAATCTGGCGTGAAGGCAGCCTTGGACGTGTAGAGGTGCTCATAGTATTGTGCAAACCTATTGTTAATCAGTAAGGAATCTGAACACAGGTCCCCCCGGTCATTTCTGATACTAGCAATGTGGGCTGTAGTGGAGCGCTCCCTGGCCAGCCATGCCAGCAACCTACCCGATCTCTTCCCCTGCTCGAATATCCTCTGTGACTGCGACAATAAACGTTTCAGAGTCGAGGAAGCTCTCAATATCGAGATTTCCCTGTGCAATGATTGCATGGCTGCATATGTCCCCACATCCCTGTTAAGCACATAGATGGCTTATAGGGCCAAGGCACGTCTTTTGGCCTCCTCCAGAGCCAGTCTTGTATTCTTTCTGACCTTACCAATAACCGTGCGGTACTGCCCACAAAACATAGGCCTTATAGGCATCCCACAGAGCCGTCCATTTGTTGTGCGCCCAGTAGAGGCCCATCTCGCCCTCAACCTCAGGGGCCACCCTCTCATCCGTCACCCAGAATCCCGAGAGCCGCCATAGTCCCGAGCCCTGAGGCAAGTGCGTAGCCAGGCTTAGCAGAAGGGGAGCGTGGTCAGAGATACCACGAGGCAGGATCTCGATCTCCCGGGCGTAGGCGAGAAGGGGGCCATTGGCAAAAAAAAATCTAGCCTGGAGAAAGAGGCATGCATAGCAGAATGACACGTATATTGCCTCTCCCCAGGATATCGCATCTCCAAACGTCAGTAAGCCCATACACATCTGCCCACCTGGCCAGCAGGGAGTCTGTGGCAGGGTCAGGACTAAACTTATCCAAGCTAGTATTCGGAGGCATGTTAAAGTCCCCCGCCAGTAAAACAGCAGCCGCTGGGTAATTTGCCAATATTGGGGCTATTTTGTGGAGGACAGTAAGGTTGGCCGGAGGAGGAATGTACACACCCACAACAACCAATTCCAATCTATTACATAAAGCATGGAGCACAACATGCCTCCCTTCAGGATCTAAATGATGTAGCCGGACGCAGCTGAAGTGAGCTCCGCCGAGAATCCTCGTTAAACTCCTGTGGAAGATATCGTTTACCGATCCAAAGTATACTGGTGTGCCCCTCACGATCCCGGGATCACGTACATACCTTTTCCGGCGCTCTTGCCCTACGATGTTGTCCGGCAAGCGACAACTTGGAATGTTCCAAAATGGCGCGTATGCAGGTGGCACAGCCAAGGAGAAGCATCGCGAGGCAGCGGAAAAACTGTTCTTTAAACCACTGCCAAAGGACCCGGTGGCCTCCTCCAGTACTCCGGAGGACTCGCCTGGCGGGGGATCCGAAGCAGATGATACAGTGCCCCTGGAGGACTCGGTACAGGCTGGTTTAATGTGGGACACAGTGAGTACTTCAAACCCTGAATCTACTAGGCCCCAAGCCCCAGTGAGTCCTGTTATAGAGGGAGAGCCCACCCTGCGGGATATATTTGCTGCTGTGACTTCATGTAATATGTCTATTGCAGTCCTCACTACAGAAATAAAGGGGATGAAGTCTGAGATCTCTTCCCTCAGACAGGACGCCCAAACGATGAGGGAGAGGACCTCCGCTTTGGAGGAGAGGGTGAGCACCATTGAAGATGACCTGGGGCCTATGCAGAGGGATCTCTCTTACAACAATCACATAATTGACCAGCATTCTTCTCGTTTGGAAGAATTGGAGAACAGGATGAGGAGAAACAACGTGAGGGCCATAGGCCTGCCTGAAAAAATGGAGGGGAAGAATCCTGTTGAGTTCAGAGAAGTGGCTGGTCGCTGCATTTGGGAGAGAAGCATTCTCCCCCATGTTCTTGGTTAAACAAGCCCACAGTGTGCCGTCAAGACCCCCACAACCAGGTGCACCACCAAGGCCTTTTCTGTTTAAACTCCTGCACTATCGGACAGGGACAGGGATGCCATCCGTATAGGATGGCATCCCTGTCCCTGTCCGATAGTGCAGGAGTTTAAACAGAAAAGGCCTTGGTGGTGCACCTGGTTGTGGGGGTCTTGACGGCACCCTGTGGGCTTGTTTAACCGAGAACATGGGGGAGAATGCCAGAATTAATCCGTCTGCCCTTAAGACAGACAACGCCAAAGTTTCCCTATTCCCGGACTTCTCAGCTGAACTACAGAAGAAGAGGGGCAAGTTTCTGGATGTTAAACGACGCTTGAGAGGCCTTGAAGTAAAATATGCCATGTTGTACCCTGCCTGATTGCGAGTGGAAGTGTTTGGCCCTGTGCAATTTTTTGATTCCCCTAATACAGCTGCACAGTGGCTTGATCGGGAGGAGCAATCGATTCGAGAAGCTAGGGGCAGACGCCCCGCAGACTGAGAGGGTACATTAATCCTACATGATGCATCATTTTTACATCTTCCACGTTACCTGCTGCAAGGCAGGAATTTTGTTAATTTTGGTTGCTGTGGGCTAGAAGTTGGCTGTTAAGTTTTAAGACACCAAGGTGCGCTTCCACTGTTGCCCCCAGAAGGGTCATATTGGGCCCTGCCTAGTTCCATTGACTAAAGTTGCCCGGGCCATGTTGGCCGAATTGCATTTGCTTTATTTGAAAGAAGGTTCCACCGTGACTTGTTCCATGAATGTCGCCCTTTATGTCTCATTAACTCTTTTGTTTGCCCTGGCTCATAGCCACCATGCTTGTGTATTAGCAAGCCTAACCCATGACCTCTGTTTGTCCAGATCACATGAAGTATTGATTCTCCTAGTCCTGATTTTTAATGTCTGGTTTATCTATTATTCCTACCTATGCTTCCATCGCCTATGCATGTTGTTACATTATTATCCTGCTCATATACTGTATGCTTTACAATGTCTAAGGTAACTAGATGCCTCTCATGGAATGTCCGTGGCCTGGGTACCCCGGTGAAACGCTTGGTGATGCGTACCATTAAGCGGCTGGGTGCAAAAGTGATCTGTTTACAGGAGACCCATCTCTCACCAGGGTCCACTCCAAAAATAGCTTCCAGGCAATTCTGCCACCAATACCACTTCACCAATACCGTGTACTCGCGAGGAGTGAGTATCCTTATTCGGCGGGGTACCCAATACACGTATATAAATGCTAAGATAGACCCCGATGGTAGATACATTTTCCTATATTGTTCTCTCTCAGGGGTAAGGTGTGTACTGGCGGGAGTGTATATTCCGCCCCCGTTCTCATCCAGTGTTATAAAGTTGTTGGCCGAGTTTGTATCTTGTCTTCCTGGTATTCCTGTGCTGGTTCTTGGGGACTTTAATAATTTCTTGGAATATTAGAAAGATAAGTTCAAAACTACTATGGGGGGGGGCGTTCATGGGAGGAAGGGCTTCACACCTTTTGCGCGATTGGTTGCTGAGCTAGGTTTAACAGATGTATGGAGAATGCATAACCCTGATGCAAAAGTGTTTTCTTGTCAGTCGGCCTCGGTGGGGGGACTGTCAAGGATTGATCTGGGCCTGGGGAATGGTCCTCTGTTGCCCATGGTAAGGTCCTCTCAATATCACCCGAGACACACATCTGACCAGTCTCCATTCACGGTGGATTTGGGTCTGGGGGTGGGAAGGGGAAATAGCCTCTGGAAGCTTAACCCATTCTGGTTGTCTCTCTTATCAGACTCTGACCCGCTCCCCCTGCTCCTCACTGATTTCTTTAGAGATAATATAGGGTCTACAGATCTACAGATTGTTTGGGATGCTGCGAAGGCGTATATGCGTGGCCAACTCATTAGAGCCATTAACGACATTAAATCTAACACTAAGGAATGGGAGACTCAAGTCCTAGCAGACGCCCATCGCTCTGAGACAGAATATGTAGCAGTTCCCTCCGATGATAACAAGAGGAGATGGTTAGCCTCCCAGACCATGCTTAAGGACCTTTCTGAAAACAAACGGTTCTTTTTACAGCAAAGACATTTTGAAGAGGGGGAAAATACAGGCCACCTACTGGCGATCCTGGCAAGGTCCCAACAGCCACCTTCACATATTACTGAGATTACAAATCCTAAGGGGGAGACGTGCCACTCCACACAATCCATCATCGGATGCTTTAAAAACTTTTTTCAGGATGTCTTTACATCAAAGGTTAGCCCCACTATTGAACAGATACATGCATTTCTGGATAAATACCAAATGCCATATCTCCCGGCCTTGCTCAACGCTCTCCTTACTAGGGAAGAGCTCCTTGAGGCTTGGCACTAGCACACAATGGGAGGGCGCCCGGGTCTGACGGTCTTCCTTCTGAGGTCCACAGCAGATACTCTGAACAACTCATCCCCCTTTTATTGAAGGTTTACAATACAGCCTTTGAGACTGGAATGCTTCCCCCCCTCTATGGATGAGGCCCTCATAGTGTTTCTGCTGAAACCGGGGAAAGATTCTGTCCCCTGACTCATACAGGCCTATATCCCTGTTGACATTCGACTTGAAACTACTGGCCAGGGTTTTAGCTACTAGGCTATCTAAGTGTATCTATCCTGTTGTGCATAGAGATCAGTCGGGATTCATCCCCACTAGGTCGACTGCACAGAATCTACGTAGACTGTTTCTTAACATACAAGTACCAGTGGACAACCCGGGCAATAGGGCCATCTTCTTCTTGGACGCGGCCAAGGCATTTGATAGTGTGGAATGGCCATACTTATAGGAAGTGTTGAATAGATTTGGAGTTGGTCTTTCCATTCTGAAGTGGGTACAATTGCTGTATAGCTCCGCAAAGGCGCGATCCATATGCGAGCCTCGCCTGGCATAACTGGCTTTTCCAGGGGTGCCGGGCAGGATGTAGTCTCATTCGCAGATGACATGCTCATATACTTGGGAGACACTGATGAGTCTCTGAGGAATGTGATGTCTTTAATCGCGGACTTCAGGGACCTATCAGGTTTCAGTATTAATTGGCACAAATCAGTTCAATGCCCCTAGATCCCTTGACAAGCCCATTACCTGAATGTGCTAAGGATATATTGGTGGTGAAGGAATTTAGGTATCTGGGAATTCAGGTGACCTCCGACCCCACCCAGTACCTCTCGCTGAATCAGACCCCGTTACTACTTAAACTCAGACAGAAATGTGCGGTCTGGAAAAAACTCCCCCTATCGGTTACGGGTAGAGCGAACCTTATAAAAATGGTGTGGGCCCCCCAACTCTTGTATGTTTTCCACAACTCCCCAATTTGGATACCACATAAATGGTTTGTGCAGATTGATGCTCAGATCAGGGATTTGATCTGGGGCGGAAAAGTGGCAAGAATTAGTCTCAAAACCCTGCTACTACTTTGTAGCGTCACAGATACAACACCTGGGGAATTGGGGGGAGGTATATGTGGGTGACCCGGTACGAACACCACTGATACCTCTGGGATCTATTCTCCTGGCTATATCACATTTAGAGGCAGGGCTCCCACACCTAGAGCAATCGCTTCCCACTGTCATCTTACTGAAATACATTAGGTCCATTTTCAATACTAGGGGGTATGTCCCTTCACTCCAATTTGGAACAATTCTCACTATAAAGAACTCTTTAAATTGGAGGGTTTCAGACAATGGACCAATGCAACCAACGGCCACTACATTGCTCAGATGTTTGAGGGCCCAGACCTAAAGTCCTTCACAGATCTGGAAAACGAGTTCCTGCTTGCTAGGACGCAATTTAGTATCTACAATTGCGGCACGGTATACAGAGTGGGAGTAGGCTATCCCCCATCTCGGTTGTGAAGCACCCATTGCACACTGACGTCCTAATGAATAAAGACAAGAAGGGTATGATCTCACAGGTTTATTCCAGACTGATTGGTATCACTCACGACGCGTCGACATTACCGTGTAGAAAAGGTTGGGAAAAAGACTTGGGCCCCATAGATGGGGATACGTGGGAATTATGTTTGTCTTCTGCCCCGTTAGTATCGGTATCGGCACAACACAGATTGTCACACCTATATCTGTTTCACAGGGCCTATAGGACACCGGCTCGTCTATTCAAGTGGGGGCTAAAAGATTTTCCGCTATGCCGCCCAAAATGTAATGCACAGGAGGGGAACTTATTACACATGATGTGGAAATGTCCAAAACTTTTTAGATACTGGCACATGTTACTAACACTATACAGAGGGACTTTGGGTTAAGATGGTGAATAATATGTTGATACGGGAAAAAGTTACATACCAGTACAGGAATGCTTCCAAAAAATTCTACTCATTATGGCAACCCTGGCTGGACATTCCGGGGCTGGGACCCGCAGAATTGATTATGGATAGGCTACTACAGGGATAATGGATCACAAGGAGAGAGGTGGTGGGGCAAACCTCTACTGGGTGTCATGTATTAAATGGCGACACGGATGTGGGCTCAGGTTCACGGTACACTGGGTTATTATGCAAATTATGCTTTGTATAGTTGCGCAGTGGTTAAAGGAGTATAGAAAGAAGCAGATATTGTAACTGGCTAGACCATATGTTTAAGGAGGGATTTGAGATCTTTAGTAACTGCCATGCAATAAAGACGATGAACCATAGGTTCCTCCATGAGGTTGGACTGATCTCAGGGAGTTTGAAACGTTTTGATTGAAGGAGGGGAATAGGCCGCAATTTCATCTCTTATTGTTTACATACCTTGAACAAGTACGTAATATTCTTGTTGTATTCTTGTTTCATTGATATGCATCCTGCTACTATTGTATGTTTATTCTGCCTCAATAAACTATTTTCTTGATTAAAAAAAAAACACATAAGAGAAGGACCAAAAATAAATAAAAAAGATCATTGAGTGAAAACTGTCACTCCTGGAACATCCCCAACCCCCCACCCGGTGCCACCCCCCAAACCTCGGGACACCTTTCACCCCGAACAAAACCTGGCAACTACCCATGGGGCACACGAACAGTGGTGCACCAGAGCGTCTCAGTTCATGTCCATAGAGTCCATCCGCATGTACAGTAGGTGACAGCGATATTGTGTCAATTTCGCTCCCTTTCTCTGCGAGATTGACCACCTACGAGCCCCATCGTGGGAGCCAGTGCCGAGCTGGCTTGCCGCGATGGAGACAAAGCCGGCATAGAAGCGACGGGGATCCGACTTGGATTCCCGCCAAATCTACACGCTGCGTTTGGTATGAATCATGGAGGGGGAACTCCACGCCAACATTTTCAATAAAAATCCGGCATGGGTTTCCCCCCCCCAGGTGGCATACCAGGCCCTTAGGTCTGCTATGGGCATTGTAAGCAGAACCCCCCCCCTTACGCCAAAAAAAAAATGGCGTGGGGGTTCTCCCACAATCCATACCAGACCTGTATCCAAAGCATGCCGCCCGGCCGGTCAGGAAGAAGACAGAAGAACGGCAAAGCGGAGAAGACGTCCGGAGAGTGGAGAAGACCCCCGGAGAGCAGAAGAAGGCGGCCCCCCCCTGGTAAAAGAGCTAAAGAAGAGGAGAGGGGCCCCCGGAGCGGACTAATAAAATACTTTAAAAACCCTGTGTTGTGTTTATTTATTTTTACACTTTGCCTCCAGGTGAATGGGTAGGGGTACAATGTACCCCATATTCATTCACTTAGGGTGGGGGGCAGATATCTGGGGGCCCCCTTATTAAAGGGGGCTCCCAGATTACGATAAGCCCCTCGCCCGCAGACCCCGACAACCAACGGCCAGGGTTGTCGGGAGAAGGCCCTGTCCTTATCAACATGGGGACAGGGTGCTCTGGGGTGGGGGGGCTGCAGTGCACCCCCCTGCCCCAGAGCACCTGACCCCCCATGTTGAGGGCATGCTGCCTGGTAAGTCTCAGGAGGGGGGGCGCTCGCTCGTCCCCACTCCTTTCCTGACCGGCCGGCGTGCTTTGGATACGGGTCTGGTATGGATTGTGGGGGGGTTCTCCTTACAATCCATAGCAGACCTAAGGGCCTGGTATGCCCCTGGGGGGGAACCCATGCCGGATTTTTATTGAAAATTTTGGCGTGGAGTTCCCCCTCATGATTTATACCAAACGGCGCGTGTAGATTTGGCGGGAATCCAAGTCGGATCCACGTCGCTTCCATGACGCGCTCGCTGGAATGTGCTTTTTCTATTCCAGCGAGTGCGAGATGTCGGCACCCTGTCGCTGAGAATCAGCGCAATGCTGTCGTGCTGGAAACACATTCTCGGTGACAGGTACTGTAAAAGGCACAGGATAAACGGTCTCTGCAGAATAGTAGTCACCCGGAGTATCCTCCCGGGGGCACAAAACTTAAACTGGTTACCAACTAGAAAGGTATAACTTGTAGAGTACCACCCACTCAGTCTGGAGCAAAGTCAGGAACAGGAGAAACTCCCCCACCCCGTCCCGTGTAGGGGTCTGACCAATCACGTAGCAAATTTACGGTGGGTCCCCCTCAGCGGGTGTATCAATCGCTGGTAGACACAGGGATCAAGGGTGTGCCTGGAAAACTGAGGGGTACGAGAAGATATTAGAGGATCGTACCTAGAAGGTGTAACATACCATCCCGATCAACCTCTCTGTAGTGTTTCCAACCAGCGAGAAGCCTCTTTAGGGAAGGTAAAAAACCGTACCGACTCTCTGTCTTGGACCCGCAGCCGAGCAGGAAACAGCATGCTATATTTGATTTTCAGATTACGCGAATTAAGCTTCAGCTGGTCAAAGGATCTTCTCTGTTTCCGAGTATAGATCGAGTAGTCAGGGAAGATCATGTGCCGTGCTCCTTCATGGCGTAGGGCATCAAGCTTCCGTGCTTCTCTGAGCACCTGGTCCCGGTCCCTGAAGTTGAGACCGGGCAGCAGGCATTCTGTGTGCCCTCTCCACAACTAAGAAATTGGAAAACTGGGCACTTGGGAGGAGGGTACACAGCAGGTGTTCTCTAAATGCCGTAGGGTCGGTACCCTCCGCTCCCTCCGGTAGTACGACAATACGTAGATTGTTTCTATGGTTCCGGTTCTCAGCATCCTCTGCACGCGCCTCCAGGGTCTTGACCTTAGTCTGTAGCGAGCGGAGTGGGACGCCATGCTCCTGCAGCGTGTCTTCTGCCTCCCCCACTCGGCGCTTAACCTCTGTCACCCTGGCCCTAAAACTGTCCATATCTCTCCGGATCAGGCTGACATCGAGCTGCACTGTCTCAATCTTACCCGTGAGGGTGGTTTGGAAGGTAGTGATAGCCTGCATGAGTGCATCGAAGTTGGTCTGCTCCCCCAGCGCAGAGTCCATGTCTGTAGTGGTGGGAGCCGGCGGCAGCTTGGGAGATGATTTAGGGGTATCGTGAGACCTGCAGGAGGATGTATTACCCTTCCCTCTTCTCATACCACTTCCAGTTGGTCAGTTTCGGGTAGAGTGCGGGAAAAAGGCTGCAGGAGTATAGAGAAAGAAATCTGACAGGGTCTCAGAGCTCCCTCAAGGCACGTCCGCTCTGGTGGCCATCTTGGACACGCCCCCCGAGTGTAACCATTTGAATAGCTGATCTGAACACTGCCTGCCCATTTATAGGGTCTTCTGGCAGAACAAAACATCAGTTTCCTATATCTGAAACCTTCAGATTTTAACTGCTCTTATCTACAGGGAGTGCAGAATTATTAGGCAAGTTGTATTTTTGAGGATTAATTTTATTATTGAACAACAACCATGTTCTCAATGAACCCAAAAAACTCATTAATATCAAAGCTGAATATTTTTGGAAGTAGTTTTTAGTTTGTTTTTAGTTTTAGCTATTTTAGGGGGATATCTGTGTGTGCAGGTGACTATTACTGTGCATAATTATTAGGCAACTTAACAAAAAACAAATATATACCCATTTCAATTATTTATTTTTACCAGTGAAACCAATATAACATCTCAACATTCACAAATATACATTTCTGACATTCAAAAACAAAACAAAAACAAATCAGTGACCAATATAGCCACCTTTCTTTGCAAGGACACTCATGCAGCCTGCCATCCATGGATTCTGTCAGTGTTTTGATCTGTTCACCATCAACATTGCGTGCAGCAGCAACCACAGCCTCCCAGACACTGTTCAGAGAGGTGTACTGTTTTCCCTCCTTGTAAATCTCACATTTGATGATGGACCACAGGTTCTCAATAGGGTTCAGATCAGGTGAACAAGGAGGCCATGTCATTAGTTTTTCTTCTTTTATACCCTTTGCCAGCCACGCTGTGGAGTACTTGGACGCGTGTGATGGAGCATTGTCCTGCATGAAAATCATGTTTTTCTTGAAGGATGCAGACTTCTTCCTGTACCACTGCTTGAAGAAGGTGTCTTCCAGAAACTGGCAGTAGGACTGGGAGTTGAGCTTGACTCCATCATCAACCCGAAAAGGCCCCACAAGCTCATCTTTGATGATACCAGCCCAAACCAGTACTCCACCTCCACCTTGCTGGCGTCTGAGTCGGACTGGAGCTCTCTGCCCTTTACCAATCCAGCCACGGGCCCATCCATCTGGCCCACCAAGACTCACTCTCATTTCATCAGTCCATAAAACCTTAGAAAAATCAGTCTTGAGATATTTCTTGGCCCAGTCTTGATGTTTCAGCTTGTGTGTCTTGTTCAGTGGTGGTCGTCTTTCAGCCTTTCTTACCTTGGCCATGTCTCTGAGTATTGCACACCTTGTGCTTTTGGGCACTCCAGTGATGTTGCAGCTCTGAAATATGGCCAAACTGGTGGCAAGTGGCATATTGGCAGCTGCACGCTTGACTTTTCTCAGTTCATGGGCAGTTATTTTGCGCCTTGGTTTTTCCACACGCTTCTTGCGACCCTGTTGACTATTTTGAATGAAACGTTTGATTGTTCGATGATCACGCTTCAGAAGCTTTGCAATTTTAAGAGTGCTGCATCCCTCTGCAAGATATCTCACTATGTTTGACTTTTCTGAGCCTGTCAAGTCCTTCTTTTGACCCATTTTGCCAAAGGAAAGGAAGTTGCCTAATAATTATGCACACCTGATATAGGGTGTTGATATCATTAGACCACACCCCTTCTCATTACAGAGATGTACATCACCTAATATGCTTAATTGGTAGTAGGCTTTCGAGCCTATACAGCTTGGAGTAAGACAACATGCATAAAGAGGATGATCTGGTCAAAATACTAATTTGCCTAATAATTCTGCACTCCCTGTATATTGAGAGAAAAGTAATAACTTTTCCTTCCGCAGAACAAGGTACTGTAAAAAAGGAAGGCAAGAATATCTTGATTCAAATAAAAACTAGATCCTACTAGGAAATAAGGCTGGGTGAGGATTTAACATCACCCCAGCCTTAAAAATAATTAAGTATGGCTCTATACAAAGAAAGTTGCCAATACTGAAACTCTCTTGCAGAGGCTACCACAACCAAGTACACCAATTCTCTTGTTAGAAGGATGAAGGGAAATATGGTGCATCGGCCCAAGGTGCTGACCTTGTAAGCCAACAAAACTAGACTCAAACCCCCGAGCACAAGGGCGACCTAACTGGCGGACTTATACGCGTTACACCTTGCATAAAGGCCCGAATCAAAAGTGCGAAGCAAGTGACCTTTTAAAATACTGACAAGGCCGAGATCGGAACCTTGATGGAACTGAAAGCTAGCTCCACCGCCTTTCCTAATGTAGGAAGGCAAGAATTTTACCTACGACATACTTCCAAGGATGCCACCCCTTGGTTTCACACCAGGAACGTGGGCTTCCAGATCCCATGATACATGGTCCTGGAGGCCAGCTCTCCTGTATGAAGCAAAGTAATTTGCTGCCGATTCTGAAAGCCTCGATCCTCAAAAATGCAGGCTATAACAGCCAGACCATTAATTCCCATGTTTGCAAGACAGGATGGAATACCGCCTTGCAAAGTAGACAAGATGTAAGGGACACTGGGTCCTCTACTACTACCCTTACGATTCCTGCACAGTTACATAGTATAGTTAGTCAAGTTGAAAAGAGACACAAGTTCAACCATAACAAATAAAATAATAATTATATCATACAATCACATATACCCAATTCTATACCCACAGTTGTTCCAGAGGAAGGAAAAAAAACCCAGCAAGGCATGATCCAATTTGCTACAGTAGGGGAAAAATTCCTTCCTGATCCCCCATGAGGCAATCGGATATTCCCCGGATCAACTTTACCAGAGTTAGTACCCAGTTATATTATGTACATTTAGGAAAGTATCCAGGCCTTTCTCAAAGCACTTTACTGAGCTGGCCAGAACCACCTCAGCAGGGAGTCTACTCCACATTTTCACAGCTCTTACTGTGAAGAAACCTTTCCGTACAGAATAATGTTTATATCAGCATCGAATGAAACTGAGCATAGGGAACCGCTTTGAATGAAGCCACCATCTTCCCTAACAACTTAAGCAAAAGGAAAATGTAAGGAATTGTTCCTTGCCTTGACCACATAGACCAGCTTTCTCATAGCGCTAATTTTGTCTGAGGCAAAAAACTCTCCTTTTTGCGCTGTGTCCCAAACATTCCAAGCTTCTTACCAAACAAAAGAATGTACATTTAGACTGAGATCCTAACCCAGGAGTTACAGATACTTGACTATGCTGGACACACTTAGGTCCAGCCATGCTACTGACTGATGTATCAGCAGCAGTTTGCCTCAGTATGTCATTACTGCTATACCCTGGGCCTTTAGACCTGCTAGAGGCGGGCCCTAGCACCCTGTAAACCTGTGCATGGTGGCTAACCCAAAGGGCAAGACCACCAACTGGAGAAGGTGCTGTTCGCCTGCGAAACGCAGACAACCTCTGCAGTCCTATGTAAACACATATGCAAATGGCTCCCCATATGTGTATGTAGCAAGTGTTAAAGCCATATGCCTCTATGGAAGAGTGAACATGGAAGCATGAATTCATACAAATATGTTTTAGGCAAAACATAAAAAAGGGTGCGCTGTATACACGCATACATATAGCATGCAAGCTATGGGACTGGCATGCGTTTATGAACGTGTTATGCAACATTGCGCAACATGTACCATGCAGACACGTATTTCTATGTGAACACAAGGAATCCTGTATAATTATGGAAACTTAAATTATGATGCCTTATTATGCAACCATGAAAAATCTACGCAAACATGCAACTTTAAGCAATCATATATCCTTATGCGATTCATGCAATCAAACATCTTATGCATTTTAATCACTACTGTGTGACCAAGGACTCTTGTGTGATCAAGCACCCCAGTGCGATCCAGCATCTTTATGCAATCAAGCATGTTTATGCGATTTTAGGCATTTCTGTGAAAACAAGCCTCTCTGTATGACCAAGTAATCAAGGACTTGGTCACTTGTGTGACTTTTTAAACCCACAAGGAAGAGACAGAGGCGTTGGCTGTCTAGGATGAGGGAAGTTACTTGCAGTATGAATCTCTGAAAAAGACTGCAGCTGCAACTCCAGAACTTGTAAAGCTTCTGATACCTCTGCCTTGTAAGACTGCACCTGTTCCCTGTCCTCTGACGATGAACTTTCATCCTCAGGTCTTTTAATCCTTTTGTTTGAGGATTTAGAGCAGGGAAAGAGGCACACCCCAGTTTTTGCTTCTTGTGAGGATGCTGCAAATAAAGAGATTTTTTAATACAGCTTACCTGTAAAATCTTTTTCTTGGAGTACATCACGGGACACAGAGCAGCATATTCATTACTATATGGGTTATATGGAGTACCTTCAGGTGTGGACACTGGCAATCTCAAACAGGAAGTCCCCTCCCTATATAACCCCCTCCCATAGAGGAAGTACCTCAGTTTTGTAGCAAGCAGTATGCCTCCCAAAAATGTTCCCCAAAAGAGGGGTGGGAGCTCTGTGTCCCGTGATGTACTCCAAGAAAAAGATTTTACAGGTAAGCTGTATTAAAAAATCTCTTTTTCTTTCTCGTACATCACGGGACACAGAGCAGCATATTCATATGGGATGTCCGAAAGCAGTGCTTTAATGAGGGGAGGGAGACATCTTCCAAAAAAGGATTTAATTTAGAGGTATACTCAAATACTAATAAATCCAACTTAGACAAGAAATGTAAATCTCAAATCTAAATCAAGGGAGCCCCCTCAGATCCTGAGGAGCTTGAATCGCGGCCTGTAGTACTGCCTGCCCAAAGGCTGTATCCGCATTCCTTCTTACGTCCAATTGATAAAAATGTTGTAAACATGTGGACTGACGACCACGTTGCTGCCTTGCATATTCGAGCCATAGAGATCTGATGATGTGCTGCCCAGGAGGTGCCCCTGGCCCTGGTAGAATGGGCCTTTACCGACAAAGGAGGAGGCAACCTCTTCAAACCGCAGGCCTGAACGATTAATTGTTTAATCCATCTTGCGATGGTGGATCAAGCAGCTGCCTGACCCATCTTGGGCCCTTCCGGTAAAACGAACACATCTGTTTTCCGAACCTTCTCTGTAGCTTTAAGATAGGCCTTTATGGCCCTGACAATATCCAACGTATGCAGCAACCCCTCCTTTCTAGAGGTGGGTTTTGGAAAGAAGGATGGAAGTACCACATCCTAGTTCAAGTGGAAACTGGATATAACCTTTGGTAGAAAGGAAGGATGAGGACGGAAACCCGCCCTATCCTTATGTAAAATGAGATATGGTTCCTTACAAGATAAGGCTGCCAATTCCGATACTCTCCTGGCCGAAACTATGGCGATCAGAAATACCGACTTTCTAGTCAGTAAAACCAAAGGTACCTCAGCCAACGGCTCAAAGGGTTGTTTCTGTAGAGTTGACAGAACAAGATTTAAGTCCCATGGACAAAGTGGTGATTTGACCGGAGGATTAACACGTAAGACTCCCTGTACGAAGATCTTAAGTATTGGAGCTGACTCCAGCATGTAGTACCCCTTCTCGCCACCGGGAGTCACTGTGCTGCCAGCTCTACGTCCTCTCTCTTCCAGCTCAGCTTTGAACTGAGCTAAGAACGCGCCTGCTATGTATAACAGCAATTGAAGGCACGCCCACTCTACACTGCAGTCACGCTCCCCGCCCCCCCCCCCCTCCCAAACGGCGCGAAAAAATTCTATATGCATGCGCGCGCGCGAGCGACTGTCGGGGGAGGAGAGCCCAGGAGGAGACGCACTCTGGAGCCCAGGAATGCAGGCTGGAGGACGCATCAGGCGGCAGATTTGAATCCCGGCTAGGTAAGGCTAAAAACAGGCCCCTAAGGAGTCCCTTTAGCCTAGAGACAGATCTCTCTTTTTTTTTTTTTTTTTTAAAAAGACCTTCAACCAGCGAGCAGCAGGTAGCTAGCAAACATACATAGATAGGTAGGGGGATCAAGTGATGGGGGGGGGGGGACATTTCAGGCCATCCTGTCCATCAGACATAGTGACCATGGTGCCAATGCAGAGCATACTCAGGCTACCCCCCTTAAGATCTCCCCTGGAGAGCCTGCTGTCGAACCAAGTCCCGCAGGCTCCCCTCTTACCTGCTCCATGCCGCAGGACGTTTGCAAAACGGTCCAATCTTCTCCCATCTCCGTGGGTAGCGTAGTAGACCTTCAGGCACTGGGGTCCTGGAAGGAACCGCTGTCCTGGACCTATACAGCACCCTGGCAAACAGGATCTTTTGGTTTAGAAAAAACTCCAAGTCCTGGGCCCAGGGTCCAGCCCTCTAGAGAGGAGCATTATAGGCAAAACCCCACGGTTCGGGGCCCGGGTACTGTCCACTTTGGCACTGAGGCTTCTTGGACAGATCCGGTTAGCCCGCCTTAATCCCAAGGATGTGGAGGCAAAGCTATTCCGTGACCAACACCTAAGACACTGGCGAAAAAACTGAGGTACTTCCTCTATGGGAGGGGGTTATATAGGGAGGGGACTTCCTGTTTGAGATTGCCAGTGTCCACACCTGAAGGTACTCCATATAACCCATATAGTAATGAATATGCTGCTCTGTGTCCCGTGATGTACGAGAAAGAAATAGCAGTTAACCTCTTATAGACCAACAAATGCAATGGGAAAAAACGTCCAAACAGGCATATGCAGAGTGGCTGCAATGTTGGGGGAGGCTGCAATGACTGCCAGGGTCAATGGCTCAACCTGTGGGCTGTCTCAAGTCTCTACAGGGGAGGATGGTATCATGCAGACATAAGGGGCAACAGATTCAGGTGGCGATACCCTGGTGCCATTTTATATTCCTGTCCCTCAACCTTTTCTACAGGAAGACAAAGTCCTAAGCTAAAAGCAGCTGAACTTAGTCTAGCAAAAAAAACAATGCCTGCTAATCTGCACAGCTAGATGCTGAGTAAGCGTCTTAGTTATGTCTGTATCCAACACACATGAGGTGCTTACGTGCCCCAAGCTGCTGTGTCCCTCTGGTTTTACAGAGCTTTGACGTCTGGGCTTTTTTGAAGGGCCCGCCCTGTGCCTGCACCATGAGCCAACAAGCACACGCGCCAATGGTGACCGCCTAAAGCGCGCATAGGGAAATGGTGGAGGTGGGGGGAGAGAGAGATCCCCCAAGGAGCCCCAAGGACCCAGACTACAAGGGACTCCCCCACACAACTGTGGCAGAGCCTGAAGAGGAGGAAGTGAGCCGCTCAACAGACCGGCTGACACTGAGCTTTCGTTCCTGGAGAGCATGGTAAGCGAAACACCAGGTATGCTGCTTTACTGCCTCTAGTGTCTGAAAACAGATAAGACATGCAGCTAAGACATGCAGCTACTCATGGAAGACAATCCTTAAGGTATTTTCCTAGGATTGTCTTCACTTACCTTATCCCCGCCACAGAATACTGTTGCGCACAGACAGACCCAATCTTTACCCATCATTTACCCTAATGACCATCCAGAAAGTGCACCCGAACTGGTGCCCAAAACTAAACTGCATATTCCAGATGAGGTCTTACTAATGATTTGAACAGGGGCAAAATAATATCTCTGCCTTTCTCTGTAGTCCATACCTCTCAATACAAGAAAGGACTTTGCTCCCTTTGGAAACCGCAGCTTGGCATTGCATGCCGTTATTGAGCTTATGATCTACCAAAACCCCCAGATCCTTTTTTTTTCAGCAAGAACTCATCTATGTGGTCTTTTAACTGCTTGCCGACCTGCCGCCATCATTTTACTGCGGCAGGTCGGCTCTCCTGGGCGAGAGCCCGTAGCTCTACGTCGGCTACTTTCGCGGCCACTACTTTCGCGGCCTTCCGCCCGCCCCCGGGCACCTGCGATTGCTCGGTACAGAGCAAGGATCGGGAGCTTTGTGTGTAAACACAAAGCTCACGGTCCTGTCAGGGAGAGAAATGCTGATCTTCTGTTCATACAATGTATGAACTGAAGATCAGTAATTTGCCCTAGTGAGTTCCACCCCCCATACGCTTATAACACACCCAGGAACATACTTAACCCCTCCCCCGCCCTCCCCCCCAGTGTTAACCTCTTCACTGCCAATGGCATTTTTATAGTAATCCAATGCATTTTTATAGCATTGATCGCTATAAAAATGCCAATGGTCCCAAAAATGTGTCAAAAGTGTCCGAAGTGTCCGCCATAATGTCGCAGTACTGAAAAAAAAAAACGCTGATCGCCGACATTACTAGTAAAAAGAAAATATTAATAAAAATGCCATAAAACTAACCCCTATTTTGTAAACGCTATAACTTTTGCGCAAACCAATCAAACGCTAATTGCAATTTTTTTTTCAGAAAAATATGTAGAAGAATACGTATTGGCCTAAACTGAGGAAAAAAAATGTTTTTTTTATATATTTTTGGGGGATATTTATTATAGCAAAATGTAAAAAATATTGATTTTTTTTCAAAATAGTTGCTCTATTTTCTAAAACGCAAAAAATTAAAACCGCAGAGATGATCAAATACCACCAAAAAAAAGCTCCATTTGTGGGGGAAAAAGGTCGCCAATTTTGTTTGGGAGCCACGTCACACGACGGTGCAATTGTCAGTTAAATCAACGCAGTGCCGAATCACAAAAAGTGCTCTCGTCATTGGGCAGCAATATGGTCCGGGAGTTAAGTGTTAATCTCTCCAGCATCTTCCCAACTATAGAAGTTAAACTAACAGGTCTATAGTTACATGGTAAAGACTTTGTTCCCTTTTTAAATATAGGCACCACATTGGCCCTGCGCCAATCCAGTGGTGCTATTCCCGTCATTGAGTCCCTAAAAATTTGATACAATGGCTTTGAAATTACAGAGCTCAATTCTTTTAGGATCCGTGGGTGAATGCCATCAGTTCCAGGTTCTTTATCCACCTTTATTCTGTCTAAATATTTCTGGACCATATGACTTTTGAGCCATTGTGGATCATTTGGGGATGTGTCACTACCATTATGGACATGAACTCCCCCATGCTCCATTGTATACACAGAGCTGAAGAAAGTATTTAATAAATGAGTCTTTGTCCCCAGTCACCCACTCTAGATTATTTTGTAAAGGGCCTACATGCTCAGACCTGACTTTTTTTACTATTAATAGATTTGAAGAATTTTTGGGGGTTTGTCCTATCTTTTGCTATCTGAGGTTCATTTAGAACTTTTGCATCCTTGATTTATTTTTTACACATTCTGGTAAATTCTTTATAAGATTTACAACACTGGAGGCGCATGTGCGCGGAATCCAAGATGGCCGCGTAGTCCGGGAGCTCCGCTCTGCTCCAGCCATCCAGCGTCCCTACAGCCAGATGCACTCCAGAGGGAAGCCAACAGACCTCGGGTTTCGGTTGGGGAACACCCGGGCTCCTGTCCCATGTTAGGCGGCTCAATCCGACGAGACCTGGGACCGAGTTTTACCGCTGAGGCCTTCCAGGACGAATCCAAGATGGCGGCCACAAGTCAGCAGCGTGACACGCACAGCGGAGAGACATCGGGGAACAGGCAAGTGATTCAGCCAGCCACCCTCATGTATACAACCTAGGCTACCCATGCTGCTCTCCCTGCCATGACCCTATCCCCAGCTTCCACTGAATCGCTCCCGGAGCGAACGGTGGGTGACTACACTCTCACGCCATTAGGGTCAATCCCTCCCCACATGGAGGACACTGTCACTCCAGGAGGTCCTGACCAAGATGTCTCCCTGACTTCAGGTGACCTACTACTGAAATGATCTGATATGCTGGAAAGGGGACTTACAAACACTGCTAATAAAATCACGGCAGATAACCGTTTAGATTTCCAAAACCTGGGTTCCAGGATGGAATCCATAGAGCACAAACTTGATATAACCGTCTCTAGAGCTAATCAAAACTCGGAGCAGATACATGTCTTACAGGAGCAATTGGATGCTGCTCTGAATAAATTAGATGACCTTGAAAATCGCTCAAGGAGAGAAAATTTTAGAGTGAGGGGGATACCGGAGTCGATCACGAATGTCCCCGCGGCAGTCAAGGACCTTCTAAAAGCTCTTATACCGACAATCACTCCGCATAAATTGGAGCTAGATGGAGCTCACAGATCTCTGGGACCCCCCAGGAAGGACGGATCCCCACGAGACATAGTAGTCAAGCCCCACTTTTATAGCGTGAAGGAGGAGATAATGAAAGTTTAGCGACAAAATTCTCGCTTGTCTTTTCAAGATACTGAGATCCAGATCTTTGCTGACATCTCTCCTACGACAATCCAACGAAACAGATCCCTGAAACCCCTGTTATCAGTACTCTCGCAGAAGGAAATTAAATATTGGTGGGCTTTCCCGTTTGCATTAAAATTTTCGTTTAAAGGTAAAACCCACTCCTGCTCATCTTTCCCTGAGGGGGAACGGCTCTTGCTGAACTTGAATTTCATCTCGCAGGACTCAGCAATGGACACCTCTAATCTCCTAGTGAGCTCCTCCAAGCGTCCTACTCCTTCCAGCCCCATCTCTCCCATGTGGAAGAATACCAAATCTAGGCGTACTAAGGGCTCTCTTCACACCTGAGACAGCTTTTGTTTTCTTTTTGCGTTTTGGTATATTATTATTTTTTAAGACAAAGGGTGTTGCGATGATATTCGCCAAGTCATGCCGGTTTCGGTCGATTCTTGTACATAGAGATCCCAAAGGGAGGTATATCTTAGTGAAGGGGCTGATTGATGACCACTTATTTTCATTTATCTCTTATTATGCTCCCAACACAGGCCAAAACATGTTTTTTAGGTCGATGTTTACGGCTCTGCAGAAACTACTGTAAGGCACGGTAATTTTTGGAGGCGATTCTAACACCGCATTTGATCAACGTCTTGATAAATATAAGATCCCTTATAAACAATTGACCCGTCCCTCTAAATGCAGTTCTCAGATAGCAAGATTGATATACCAACAAAGGTTGGTTGACATTTGCAGGGAACTTAATCCCTCGACATGGGATTACACACATTTCTCGAACCCTCATTCATGTTACTCCAGAATAGATCACATATTTATCTCTTCTATATACATACCTGCTGTCCTCAAGGCATCCATAAAAGACACAGTTATGTCTGATCACTCTATGGTAGTAATGTTCTTACGGAGATGCTTTGCTGGGTCTCCTGCCCCACACTGGAGGCTGAAGGAATCCCTTTTAGATGACCCTATAATAGTTTCGGTGATAGTGAAGGCTCTAAAGGAATACTTCCTCTTTAATGACACAAACGAAATCTCAGCCGAGACTCTTTGGGCAGCCCACAAAGCCTCGATCCGGGGGAAATTTATTCAATTGGCCTCTGGTCTGAAAAAAGCGAGGGCCTCGGAATTCGAGAAACTCGAAAGGGAATTTTTATTGCTCAGCAGATGGCATAAAGGAGACCCATCACGGAATCTTCTAGAACAATTAGAAAAAACAAAATTAGCCTTAAACCTAGCCCTCATGGTCTCGGCTGATAGGTCCATTCGATGGTCAGGTGCAAAATTTTACTCACAGGCCAACAAAATTAGCACAATGTTGGCCAATAGACTTTCCCCTAGGCTACGTTCGTACACTCTCCCTAAGATTAGACAACAGGACGGCTCGTGTACACTCAATCCACAACATGTATTGAGCGTATTTCAGGATTTCTACACTACACTATTTAAGAAAACTGACACGACTAAGGTTTCTGACACAAACCCCTTTCTGAATAACCTCCCCCTTCCTTCTCTCAGTAAAGAGCATGTTGCGTATCTTGACGTGCCATTTAAATTAGAAGAAACTATTGAAGTTATTAAAGGTTTAAAAGGAGGTTCTTCCCCAGGTCCGGATGTTTTTTCTACCTATTATAAGTCCTTTGCAAACATTTTAGCTCCTTCCCTTACTAAATTTTTTAACTCTAAAAGGAATAGGGAGCCATTGGCTCCTATTCTTAATGCTGCCTACATATCAGTAATCACGAAACCCGACAAAGACCCTGAACGAGTAGAAAATTATAGACCCATTTCCCTTATAAATAATGATTTGAAAATTCTCACCAAAATATTAGCCAATAGACTAAGTTAATTTATTAATTTCTACATACATAAGGACCGGGTAGATTTTATCCCCGGGAGACGGGGCCCTGATCAAGTTAGAAGAGCAGTAGATATAATATCAATTCTTCAATCGGGTTGGGATGGGGGACCGAAGCAAGAAGGTCTTCTGCTCTCTTTGGACCTGCAGAAGGCCTTTGATTCGCTTTCTTGGTCATATTTATTTACCAATTTTAGGACGTTGGGGTTTTGGTAACTCTTTTCTAAATTTGTTAAAGGCACTTTACTCAGAACCGGAAGCTAGAATTAAGTTACAGGGGTACTACTCTGAACCTATTTACATCGCTAGAGGGACAAGACAGGGTTGCCCACTGTCCCCTCTGATCTTCGCTATTGCGATTAAAACCTTAGCCATAGCAATAAGATCGGACAATGCTATAAAAGGGGTCAGGTGTGGTCAAGCAGTTCATAAATGTGCCCTGTTCGCCGATGACGTACTCCTTTTCATTACCTCTCCTCTTCAGTCATTACCCAACATAAATAAAATATTAGAGGCCTTTGGCTCTATTTCGGGTTTGTGGGTTAACATGTCCAAGTCCCATGCGTTGAATATTTCCCTCCAATCCACAATGGTGGACCAGCTTAAACTCTCTTTCGCATACAAGTGGAATGCCTCCTCAATTAGATATTTAGGTATAAATTTAACCCCTAAGATTGAACATTTATATAAAGAACATTTTCCCCCCATGTTTCGGGCTCTGGAGGAAGACCTCAGAACATGGTCCCTCTATGGGATTTCTTGGTTGGGCAAAATCCATTCAATAAAAATGACCTTACTCCCGAGACTCCTATATTTATTTAGATCCCTTCCTATTGCAATCACAAGAGAACATCTTAATCCTTTCCAGGGGAAGATTATTAAATTCGTATGGGGGACAAAAGGATATAGACTCTCCCGTAAAGTCCTCTTCAGTCCTAAAACACGTGGGGGTCTTGGTCTGCCTGACTTATTCAGATACTATCAGGCGGCCAGGCTTGCTCAGCTTTCGGTAATTTATTCTAGATCAGAAAAGCCTGAGTGGGTCAATATAGAAAAACAAGCGGTCGCCACACACACCATTGATTTTTTGCTCTGGTGCTCTCGCAAGGCCAGACCTTCGATTTTATCTCCTACATTGTCACAGTCACTAAAGCTCTGGGACGGTATGATACACCTTTCCTCCTGACATCAGACCACTGTCCCATCTATTCCATAATCCGCTTTTCAGTCCAGGAATGGATATTAAAGCTTTTAAAATGGTGGTTAGACAAGGGGATGTACAAAATCAGACACTTTTTCACTCCCTCTGGTCCTATGTCTCTTAAATTTTGTAAAGAAAAATTAGATTTACCGGAGTCTGAGATCTTCAGATACCACCAAAATACACCACTTTCTAAACTCCAGTTGGCAGAATAAATTTAAACCCCCGGACTTCACTGAATATGAAAGATGGTGTGGGCAAGGGATAGGTCACAAAGGCAGTATCTCTGTGATTTACCTTTCGCTTTTGGAACCCATATCTAAATTCCCTTATATGGAAGCATGGGAGGAGGACCTACAGGTAACCTGGGACCTGGACGAATGGCAAAGCGGGAACAAGATCATATAAAGGTATAGTTAATGTTTCGTTGATAGAAGCCAACGTAAAGGTTATGATGAGATGGTATCTAGTTCCCTCCAGACTTGCTTTGATGTACCCTTCTACCTCTTCTTTATGCTTTAGGGGATGTCAGGCGCAGGGCTCCATGTTGCACATTTGGTGGGAGTGCCCAAAAATTAGGACTTTTTGGAACAAGATATTTTACATTATTCGGAAGGTTTCGGGAGCCCCAGTAACTCAATCCCCCCAAATAGCACTGTTGAATGCATACATCCCCAAGATTACAAAATTTACCCGACAATTAATTATGTTTATGCTATTAGGGGCAAAACTGGTTATAGCCAGGGCCTGGAAACTTCCAAAAGTTTCAATTGTAGCAGCGAAAAGGAAGATTTCTTGGATAATGCCACAGGAGAAGCTAGTTAGCTCGTTAACGAACTCCTCCAAAACATTTGAAGCAATATGGGAGCCCTGGGCCGATTATGTAGGAATATCTTTGATTGCGGGGATCGGTGATACAAACAGGACCGTCACTGGATAGGCTGTGTGCTGACTCTACGTTCTTATTTCTTTATTTACCTCTTTTCCCCTTTTTCTTTTTTGTTTTCCTTTCTTTTTTCTTCCATACTTTGTTCTCTTCCTCTTTTTCTGGTAATTTTTCATTTGGAAATCATAGTTAGAATAATCTTGGTTCACTACTCTCTATGCACCGATATTCTAATATTACTCCCTTCCGGGAGCTATGTTGCAGCAATAGTTTGTCCTTATTCACTTTTTCTTCATTTAAAGACCGTTCGGCTATTTTTGTTTTTATTTGATTTGGTTCGCCTTCCTGGCTCCAGAGATTTCTGGTATTCTGGGACCCGTTAGGCGGACCCATTATAAGGGAAAAGTTTGATTTCAAGACTCCCTCAAGAGGCCTCGGATGGGTATGCACCCAGTGGGGTTACCAGGCTATACTCTCTTCAACATCGAAAATTCCCTCTAGGTCGATGGTAAATTATTTTTTATCTATTTCTATCTTTTTGTTAATAAGTTGTATGTATGCATTCTCGTGGTTTATACAGGGAATGGTCAGGTTTAGCTGTAAACCTTTCATATATATTTTGAGTTCTTTTTCCCTTGAATGCATTGCTACATCTGTTGTCTTGAGCATAGTAGTGTACCCCAGACTGGAAAGGGGGTTATTTGCTGTAATGTACTGTCTTTCAATAAACATGTTTTTAAACTGAAAAAAAAAAAAATTAAAACACCACTAGTGTTCGTTCATTTTTATAAAAGCTCTTTTCTTATTGTTTATAGCTTTAACTTTAACCGGGAGCCAAAGAGGTTTTATTTTTAGCCTTTTAAACGTATTGCCCACGGGAAAATACATTGCAGTGAGGCCCCAAACAGTCTTTTTGAAGAATTCCCATTTCTGTTCTGTGTTTATCGATGCCAATATTCTCTCCCAGTCCAAGTCCTGGAGAGCAGCCCTCATCCTTGGAGAATTTGCTCTGTTGAAGTTAAGCGTTTTTATCTTTCCTGTATGTATTTCTTGCTTACAGCTAACATCAAATTAAATAATGTTATGATCACTGCTACACAGGTTTTGCTTTATTTGAACATTAGTAATAAGCCCTGCATGGTTTGAGATTACCAGGTCCAACAGAGCATCAATCCTAGTTGGGGCCTCAATAAACTGGACCATAAAATTGTACTGTAATAGGTTTGTAGATTTTTGCCCTTTAAGGCCACGTACACGCGATCAGACCGGTCCGATGAGACTGGCCCGACGGACCGTTTTCATCAGACCAGGCTGAAGTGGTCTGATGGTCCGATGTGTGTACACACCATCGGACCAAAAATCTGATTAGACCAAAACGCAGTGACGTAGAACACAACGACGTGCTGAAAAAACGAAGTGCAATGCTTCCAAGCATGCGTCGACTTGATTCTGAGAATGCGCGGGTTTTTGGTCCGATGCTTTTGCATACTAACCATCGAATCTGTCCGACGGACAGGTGTCTGTCGGACAGATTTTAAAGCAAGTTTTAAAACTTTGGTCTGACGGACAACAGTCCGATAGGCCGTACACACCATCGAATTGGTCCAATGAAACTGGTCTGCAGACCAGTTTCATCGGACCGGTCTGATTGTGTGTATGCGGCCTAACTGTCCCAGCAGTGCCATTGCTCCAGTCAATTTCTGGGTAGTTAAAATCCCCCATTATTATCACCTTCCTAGCCCTTACAGCCCTTTCCATCTGTGCAAGGAGCTGATTCGCCACCTCCTCGTTAACACTGGGTGGTCTAACAAACACAAATGATTAACTTTGAACTATGGACATCTATATGCAATTCCACCCATAATGCTTCAGCCTCATCACACTCTCCATCAACCAGGTCCTCTTTCACACTTGCTTTGAGATCGCTTCTCACAGAGACAGACCCCACCACCTTTCCTTTTTACCCTGCCTCTCTGAAAGAGTGCATAGCCAGGAATATTAATAGCGCAGTCATGTGAGGATTGAAGCCAAGTTTCAGCAATACCGATTACATCATAGCTCCCCTGATGCACCAGAGCTTCCAACTCACCTATTTTGCTTGGCAGACTTCTGACATTGGTGAACACTTAAATGTATTATTACATTTTCTCTGGTGTTTTTCATATAATTTTTAGTAGTACAAATGGCACTATAGTTTCCAATGGCTGTTTGCAACATGGGAACTTTCTTGTCACCTGCCATAACCCTCCCCCCATCTATCCCCATTCCACCTCTCCCCCAGCACAACAGACCCCCTTCCATTCAAGTGCAAACTGTCTTTGGCATATAGGTTGCACCCCAATGAAAAGTCAGCCCAGTGCTCTAGAAACCCAAATCCCTCCTTCCTTACACCAGGTCTTTAACAATGCATTGAGCTCTCTAATCTCCCCCTGCCTTTCCTGTGTTACGCATGGCACATGCAATATTTCAGAAAATATCACCTTGGAGGTTCTTACCTTCAACTTGCAGCCCCAGTCTTTTACAGTAACAGTCAAAAACATGCAGGGTGACCCTGTCTGACCTGTCCACAATGCTGGACTGTATATAGAAAGTCCTGGCATACCCCTTGAGGGACTGGGTTCAATAGGGATGGTCCATGGCCCTGTACAGAAACCTGCGTCTCAGTACATATGTTGTAATAAGCTTCTAGATGAGTGCCCATGCAGGTTCCAATACCCATCACAATATTACAGATCATCCCCACAGCAGATATTGATATTGGAGGATTAGAATTCTGACATGAAGGGTATCTGGACACGTTGTTATTAAACCTTTATAGCTAGTATTATCCAACTAATTTAATGATTTTTGTATTTCTAGATTAATATAATTCTTCACCCCCTCTCGTCCTATTATACCCCCTCAGCTTTTGACTTGGATCATTTTGAACAGGAACCCTCACCTCTTGGGGTTGACATGGCATTTTTTGGGGTCTCTCTTTTGGGCGTGTATGCGATTCCCCATCCTCCTGATGTTTGTGTTGTGTCCACTAGATGGCGTTAGACAATGTTAGGATGGGCCGACGGCTATCTTCTTGTGCCTTCTATTCTGAGAGATCGTCGTGCAGTATTGCGCATGCGCAGATGATGCGTACGGGCAGTTGACTGCACGTGCGCAGATGCACGATCAGGAATCGTATCCGCTGACGTCATCCAACGGCGCTTCCAGGCACCCGGCTGACGTCTACACGGATTGGAATCAGGTGTACCCCACGGTATATAAGGACAACCAGCTTTTCAAATATTCTTTGTGTCTGTGTGTTTGGCGGTGGAGATACTTTGTGAAGTGGACTGACCGGTATGTTTTATCCTTTGCTTGCCCGTATGACTCACTGGCTTGTTTATATATGAAGTGTTATCTAAATACATGGCTTGCCTTTTAGATCCAGCTGGATCTGATCCGTGCTTAATATTCTGGGTAATATCTCATATATACTCCCTGAAACATGGTCTCTAACAGAGTCTATCCAAGTGTGGAAATGCTACTTTAACCCTAAAATGTGCAACTTTAGAGTGGACCACAAATTGTTATCAACAAGAGCGCTCGCTCATTGTAGCACCCTTGCAGTTCATTCATTACTACAAGCTATCAGCCGCAGTGGCTGGGGGTACTAGTCCAGCACTTCACAGGAAAGTGTGAATAAATGACGCAGATGTGTAGGCGAAGTTCCGCAGGGCCATGATCTTTTCAAAGAGCCAACTGGTGCGAGAAGAGATCCCCTGCCTGCTGTTACAATGGGGGGGGGGGGGGATCAACAGAACTGCCGACAGGAGCTGGGACATGCTATATTTTATCTTAAATACGGGTGGAACATGTAATATGAACTTAGCCTTTTAAAACAAGTGTAAACTGGATAAACTAGACATGATATCAGAAGCTTTAAGACTTACTTTTTTAGAGGTGCTGAATTCATAAATTGCTTCTTTTTCCTCATTCCTCATTACAGGAACTTTGGGAATGGTTCCTACATGGACATGGCTTCTAATTACTGGTAGAAGATCAAAACACAAGTCCTCAATTTTTTTAAGAGCCTTAGTTATATCTTCATCAATACTGCTGTCTTTCACGACATCTGGAAGCAGCTCACAATAACCAATATTGTGGCAAGCCTCTTGACATTTCTGCCCTTCTGTGTCATTGTGTGTAGGTGTTGTGGAGCAGTTTTTTATAGTTTCTATAACTGGGGATTCTGTGTCCAGTCGAAGCCTTTTGGCACTTCTAGGCATTAGGAAGGCATCAGTAGTTTGTTCACTTGAGGAACCAATGCTCCTGGATTTCTGTTGATTCTCAGAACTGCTCAATTTGTCTTTACTACTGTCAACATTTGAATTGCCCCCAGTTTTTATAAATACTGTAGAAGTGGATGTAATAGATTTGAACCCAGTTATTTGGCTCACAGACAAATTCTTGCCATCTCTAGGCAAACTTCGGCTTAGCTGAACATTACCTTTTAGAATGTTTAACGTTCTTGCTCGTGCAGATAATTCTGGGTACATTGTGTCTAGAATTTTGACAGAATTCTCTTGAACATTGTTTGAAGAGCTACCAGATGCAGAAAGAGGAAATCTTCCTGGCACAGGGAGAGCATGCTTTGGTGTGGCAGCACAAAATTGCAAAGGAGAAGACAAAATTCTTCTGTTTGCTTTCTCAGCAGGTGAAGGGGTGGCAAGTACTGGAGATTTTTGCCTGCGCCCATTAGTCAAAGGTGACACCTGTCGTGGAAATGGAGTGCCTGGCAAAGGAGAAATCAAGTCATCAAGAGGAGATGGTAAAGATGAACAACTTGAAGATGATAAAAAAGGTGACAGAGGGTGTATACTTTTCGGAGGAGTTGCCAACAAAGGACCTAGCAAAGGAGGCAAAGGAGGGCCCATTTCTGATCTCACTTTAGTAATAGTTTCTGGTGAGTGATCCGAGTTGGTTGATGTATCAGCATTTGCAAGCACAGTTTCTCCCACATGTGTATCCTGTAAACTTTGCTCACCTCGAGAAAGCTTTTGTTGGTGGTTTTCTTTAGTTACAGCTTGACAAACAATATTAGAATATTTTACCTTGTGGGACCTGTTGCGTTTTGTCCTTTCCTCCATGTTAAAAGCAGTCCTATGAAATGAGTTATTTGAACCACCATGTAGCATTTTTAGATTTCCTCTTGTTTTATGTTTTCCAGAAATAACTCCAGGGTCAACTGAACCTTCAGGTCTTTCAAAATTCCATATGAAATTCTTAACTGGAAATGTTTTTTTGCCCTCATTCTCTATAGTATCCATGAATTTTTGATCAGTGTTATTGTCATATTGAATATTTTCAGATACCAGCTTTTCCTTCTGTTTTTCACATTCCTCTAAAATAGTCGTTTCATTTTCTTTTTCGCAAGAATATTGATCCCCATTATTTTTACTATTACTTTTGTAATTTTCCTGATCTACAATTAAGTCACCTGCAACCAAAGATTCATGCTCCATCAAGATGCCATTTTGATTTTTTGAAGAAAAATAGTCATTTTCAGAAGTAACACATGCAGCCAAATCACCTGCACATTCTATGTCCGCCCTCTGAGTAATTACAGGCTTGCATGGAGAGTTATTTGATTCCAAATGTACATTACAGACTGTCTCCTCTAAACTTTCTAAAGCACCCTTACTAGATTTCTTTAAATTCACAGGGTTGTTGGAGACTGCTTTTGCATTGCTGACTTTACGTATGACAAAATTCTCTTCTTCGCTACTATCCAAGTAAGCACTAGATGCATCTTGATTTGCATCTGTTTCTTTGGCAATTTTATTTATTACCTTAGTTGAATCTGAACACAAATTAAAACGTTGCTCTTCTTCTAGAGGGAAAATAGGCATTATTGTAGACTGATTAAACGTCTTAGGAAGGGTGTCACTGTTAGACTGCAAAGAATAAACAGTGTTTGTTTTTTCCAAAGTGGAGTCCAATTCAGCACAAGTATCCTTTTTTGGGTTTATTTCTTTACAAAGATCTTTATTTACAGTATCAAGTTGATCTCTGCTGTCAGTTACGAGGTTCACTGACACTTTAATAAATTGTTGATCACTCAGCTGAGGCATATCTTTTGAAGTCAAAAACGGTTTTCCTTCCAGTCTATTTAGGTATCCATCAGCAGTAGTAGTATCAAGATTTGAAGAAAGTGTGTTATGCAGTAAAAAAGTTGAGCGAGATGGATTGTGCTTAGCAGAACATAATTGGTCAGCAACTGCTTGACTTTGAGAACAGATATCTAGTTGGGTTGCTATAACTGGTTGTATATCTACCACAGCTGCTTTTTGCTCTTTTGAAGAGACCAGTGTGTACAAATTTGAATCAGAGGAACACAGCTGAACCTTCTCTGAACCTATTTTACACTGCTCAGTTACAATATGGCATGTGCTTGTACCATCTGATTTATGCGTGGATTCTTTAGCTTTGATTGCACAAGTCTGTAGACTAGCAAGTATATTTCCTTTACTTTCATCTTCCAATTTCTCCATAGAAAGGCATGTGCTATCCTTGTCAGCAAAAGTTTCAGACACATGGTTTTCTTTGTCTGTTGTACTAGAATCCAAATGAAATGGTGTTGAGGCTGGCGTGATCTCTAAAGAATCTTGCATGTCGTAAGCAAGTTCATTAAAGCTTGCTTTGTAACAATGCCCACCATCTGCAAGTCTTCTCAAAGCCAACTTTTGCTTTAGTGAAATATTTGCTTTATGTACAGGTAACTCCTGAATGTGTTTTGGGTCAATTTTATCAATTTTGTCAGTATAATACTGGTTTATTAACTTTATATATTCAAATTGTACAACAGGTGTACTGCTTGAATGACCTGATTTTTCTTTAAGTTCATCAAGAGGTTGCACTGTTTGAGCAGCAAAACATATTTCACCATCCATTGAAGTGCCATTATTAGGTTTTCTATTGTGAACATCTTCTAAACAACTTATTGACTGTTCAGAGTCTTTCAAATCTCTGGAATCATTAAAATTATGATGAAATTCATTTAAATACATTTCAGGTTGAGCAGATAAGAGTAAATTATCTTGACTTCTGTCAATTATGGTATAACTGGAATTATCCATAAGTTCATGTACACTTAAATTGTTGTGAACATGATTTTCTTCAGCACTGGTTATAATGTTGGTAACATGGTTTTCTTCAGCACCAATTTCATTATACACCTGCAAAGATTTTATAGATTTGCGTTCATCAAGATTACAGTTATGCACAGGAGAATCTTTAGAAAATAACACTCCATTAGCATTTAAAGATTGGTTATGATGGACAACCATATTACATCTGGCAGAAATTGAACGATCTTCTTTAGAACAATGCAGGTTTTCAATTACCACTCTTCCTGAAATATCCCCACCAACCGGGTGCTCCAGCATGCTGGCCATGTCACCAATTGTACCACTAGAGCTGTGTTTTAGTAATTCAACTTCAGAATGATCAATGTGGTCCACATTTCTTACTGGATCGTTCTGGTTATTATACAATTCTAAAGATTTTTCAAAGCTTTTTTCTCTGTTGACAGCAGAATGCTCCTTTTCTGATGGATTTTGTTCTTTTAAAACATTTGTTGTCAATGTGTTACTGGCAACACCAAAGCCGACTTCAATATGCATTGGAGTGATTTCTATATCTTTGTCCGTTTCCATTTCTGTAGTGAGTTCACCCTTATAATTAGAACAAAATTCAGACTGAGATGTGAGGCAATCTTCAACTAAAGATATCCTGTCATATTTCACATTTCTTCCAAATTCAACATTTTGTTTACAATCCTCAGTTACATTTCCTTCTTCTGGACATGGGACAAAATTGGTCTGGTCTTGAACACAATTTTGCTTCCTTTCCAGTGATGTACTGCCTTTTGCAGAGCCTTCATTATCGCTCGAATCTGTAAATTCTCCAAAAACATACTGTAAAAGAAAAAAGTAAAAATTGTATTATTCGTTATGCAATGTCTGCCTAGAAGGTTTTCAGAATACTTAACAATGCATTAGTGAGGTTGAAGAAATACTCAATTGTTATAGACACTGCTAAATAAAAATAAAATCAAAAATATATGTTATGGGTTCATATTAATAGAATGATCACTGTCATACCTAAAACAAAAGCTACCCCACACTAAAAAAGTTAGAAAGTGCACTTTTTTTTGCCCGTGTACATTTTTTTTTTATTCCCTGCTCCTCCGTTAAGCTACTAGGGCAAAGAAAAAAAAAAAAAAGCCCTGTGTGCCAAAGTGACTTAAAGCTCACACATGATTTGGTCCCATGCAATAGTACTGTGCTATCCAGAAGGTGCCTAGAACGGTCACATAGTGAGTGAGCCAAGTGCTCACTCAAATTCAGAAGTCTTGGATATTGCTCCCAGTGACTGAACAGAGCAAAGTTGAATCAAAGGAAAGATATTGGGACACTTGCCTTTACATGCTGTTGGAAGGCAACATGAGCCAATATAATATTCCTGGAGGTTCTGCATATTTGTTTCCATTCCCAAGATCCTGTAGGCTGATGCTTGCAATTCCATGGTTTAAAAAGGTATGGAGGAATTTGGCCCGAAGCAGAATCTGCAGGGGGGCCTAGCTCATGTGTGTAAAGAACAATAAGACCTACAAGCCAGCTTGAGAAAGACTGCCCTGTGAAAAATGATTGGGTCAGAGGTGAATGGGTTGGCAAGGGGGGGGGGGGGGGGAGTTTGAATGGTGGCCGTTTTGTAAAAAAGGGCTGTGCCAGGAAGCTCTCTCTCTTTTACTGAAGACCTATGCTAAAGCCACATGGCTTCTCTTGAAGGCCTCATTGAAGCCTAATGGCTTGGGCCCAACTCCATGAGGCTCACAAAGGCCTACTTCTTTTCCAACTGGAGCTCAGCCAACAAGGTTTACATAGGAGGGGGATAAGCATCTTTCATTATTAACATTGTTATAGGCTTTACAGATATCTGTTAGTATACAATGTTCATATTTATAAAGAAAATAAATGTAACTTGTTTATTAGCAAATGCGTCTGTCTTCATAGCCAACATTATATCACTAGGCCTAGCATATTCTGGTATATTGGTTAAGAAAGGGACATACAATGAATACGAAGTTGCTATAGTTATACAGTGTCGATTATTGCATCGGATACTTCACATGAGCTTTAATGGCATCCCAGGGTTCAATATTGCGTTGGTTCACCCTTTGCAGCTATACCAGCAACTCTTCTGGAAAGGCTATCCACAAGGTTTAGGAGCATGTCTATGTGAATGTTTGACTATTCTTCCAGAAGCGCATATGTGAGGTCAGGCACTGATGTTGGACGAGAAGGCCTGGCTTTCAGTGTCCGCTCCAATTCATCCCAAAGGTGTTCTATCAGGTTGAGGTTAGGACTCTGCAGGCCAGTCAAGTTCTTCCTCCACCCCAAACTCGCTCATCCATGCCCTTTTAGACCTTGCATTAAACACTGGTCCAAATTATTTGGTGCAGGGGGGGTTATGGTGTGGGGTTGTTTTTCAGGGGTTGGGCTTGGCCCCTTCGTTCCAGTAAAGGGAATTCTTAAGGCATCAGCATACCAAGACATTTTGAACAATTTCATGCTCCTGTGTGGAAACAGTTTGGGGTTGGCTCCTTCCTGTTCCAACATGACTGCACACCAGTGCACAAAGCAAGGTCCAAAAAAAACATAAATAAGCAAGTTTGGGGTGGAGGAAATTGACTGGCCTGCACAGGGTCCTGACCTCAACCCGATAGGACACCTTTGGGATTAATAGGAGTGGAAAGTGCAAGCCAGGGCTTCTTGTCCAACATCAGTGCCTGACCTTAAAAATGCGCTTCGGGAAGAATGGTCAAAAACATTCTCAGACACTCCTAAACCTTGTGTACAGCCATCCCAGAAGTTGAAGCTGTAATAGCTGCAAAGGGTGGGCCAACTCTATATTGAACCCTACAGACTAAGACTGGGATGCCATTAAAGTTCATGTGTGTGTAAAGGCATGCGTCCCAATACTTTTATAAAATATAGTGCATCTTCAAGTCCTGACAGCCCCTCTCCACCTCACACTCTGCAGAAACCTACACTGATTCCAGCTGACAGTGTGGGTAGCATGCTGCCCTCCCCCACCTCCAATCTCCTGCTAACCTGCTCCTCTTCAGGTCCTGGCAGCTACTCTTCTAAACCTCACACTGACTGAGCCTGGGAGTCAGTGATGTTAGCCGTCAGCCACCTGAAGAATGGGAATTCTCTCCTTCCTATATGACTATGTTCCCCAATGTGGCCTCTGCTGTGCAGGATGGAGAACGGTCACAGCTTCTTACTTTTCTATTAATTCTATAAGGCTCAATGTACAATCAAGTGGGCTGTAAAGCTGACTGTACTGTATTGCAAAGAAGGCTTTATCACCAATTTCAAGGCTGAGGAAATTTCACCTCAACTCTAGTTACACTATTTTTTCCTGCTATGTTTTCTAAACCATTACCTTTTTTACTCTTGAAGAAATTAGATTTTTGATTTATCAGTTTATATTTTGTTTCCTGGAGTACAGTACAGGACACGGGCTTATTTAAATCATTACAGCTGGGTTATATGCAGCTACTTTCGGGTGATTGACTAAGCT
Organism: Rana kukunoris; assembly: GCA_029574335.1. Classification (NCBI taxonomy): domain Eukaryota; kingdom Metazoa; phylum Chordata; class Amphibia; order Anura; family Ranidae; genus Rana; species Rana kukunoris. The sequence continues at coordinate 205,945,288 of CM056053.1, forward strand.
GCAGGGACATCTCCCTGTATAACGCCTTCCACTCCCATTTAGCAAGCAATAGGGAAGTCAAAAAAACATAGGGAAATGTCTTGTATCCTGTACTCTACTGCAGGAAACAAATTTTACTGGTCGGTCAAAATTCCTAGTTCCTACTAATTGTACAGTGCAGAACACAGGCTTCTTTAAACACTTGCCGACTGGGCACTTTTATCTCCTTGCTGACAATGTCAATTTTCAGCTTTTAGCGCTGTCGCACTTTGAATGACAATTGTGCTGTCATGCAACACTGTACCCAAACAACATTTTTAGATATATTTTTTTAAACAAATCGGTGGCACCGATTGGCACTGGTAGGTGGAACTGGTGAGCGGTACTGATGGGCGCTGGCAGGTGGCACTGCTTAGCAGCAATGGGTGTTCATGTGCGGGACCGATGTCAGCTTTTTTTTTCTCTTCACGTTGTCAGCATGAGGGGGAAAAAAAGACATTGGCTGAGGGCTGATCACATGGTAAAGGGCCGGGATCGGCCAAGTCTCATTGACTCATTGATCACAGAGTGTGCAGGCAGCTCATGCATAGGAGGACATACATATACCGCCTCCTTGCAATTTAGGCCCGCACTATAGCCGTCTTTTGGCTATAGCAGGCATGTGAGGTGGTTAATCGCCAGCTTTTTTTTGTTTTTGTTTTTTGCAAAAAAGAAAAACCTTTCATAAACTGCAAACATTTAGCAAAACGGTAATTTTTTTCTTTCACTGATGTGCACTGATGAAGCAGCACTGGTGGGCAGCACTTATGTGACTGCATTTATAATCAGGACCCTGATTATCAGTGTACAAATCTCTTAGAGTAGCCGCTAATATAGGCTCTCTTTTCCCTTACTAATGCTGATAACCGGCTTCTATTTACATCCGTCATTGGACACAGCTGATCATGTGGTAAAGTGCTGCCCATTTCCCTTTTACCTAAATCTGTGATCAGTAGTATCCTCCGTCCACTGAGGCTGTCGGCCTCCTAGAACTGTTAGTCCATGCTGTACCCATCATTTGGCTACAGCGCAGTCGGCAAAAGGGTGGCTAATTTACTTAAAAGAAACAAAAATGCACATTTTTTGCAGGTAAAAAAATGTGCATTTATTTTTTCTTAGGAGCCTGAAAGCACCAAGTACAGCTGTCTGACCGTACCTCTCATACATTTGCTGCAGTGGCAGACGGGAATAGTTAATTCACAGATCTGTGTAAATTAATGACGTAGCCATGTGGCTGTCACGGGGGGGGGGGGGGAGATTAGCGCGTGTGGGGAGAGGTGCAGATTAACAGGTTACATGTATGAGCTGTTTTTTACAGCTTTTTACTCACTGATCACCAGTCTAGTGTCACCACAGTGTAAACACACATGTCCCCACACAGTAAAAACACCTGTTCTCCACATATGCAACAGTAAATCATATGTCCCAATGATTATCTGCATACATATGTCCGTGATCACCTGCGCACATCTGTACATGATCTGCATACATCTGCCCGTGATCACACAAACCATTAAACACTTAACAGGATTTTGTTTTACCAAAAACATGCAGCAGAATACATTTGAAGAGCCGAGAGGACTAAATCAAGACCCCAAGGAAATAGAGAACAAAACGGTTGGGGAGGGGGGGGGTGGAGAATTAGAGCTACTCCCTGCACAAAGGCCTTAACTAAAGAATGAGAGCCCAAGGGGTAGCGTAGCAAGGACCAGCTTGTGAGGACACATCTCCCAAAGCTCCCACAGATGATCCATAATTGATCCTCCCCTATCCCACTTACCGTTTTTCTACTGCAATATGCAGCTGGATATTGATCCCAGGATCACTGTGGAACCTCTGCCAGCCCTCTGCACTAGGGGAATGACCCGTAGAGGACAGACTGAAGCTTTGGGCCCCAAATTCCAAGATGGCGCGGGCCCCAAATTCCAAGATGGCGCAGCAGCGTTCACTGTGAAGGAGATCTGGGACCCAATTTGTACAAGCCAAAAATGCAGGGACATGCTATATTACGTTCAGAAATTGTCTGAGCAGCCCGGCAATGATCAGACAGCTCACACTATGGACAGCTCACACTATGGACACTGCACAGAATCATTCTGGTATGCAGGCATAGGTAACCATCTTAGCTATTAACTATGGGGAGGAATAAGATGATCAGGTTGAGCCTATGTCTTTTGCCCAGCACAGCTCAGACACTCAGGACATGACTCCCCCAAATACCCCCGATACCAAACTTCCCCCCCGCCGCCCGCCGCATGTCGCATGCCGCCCGCCTCCGACCTCCGCTAATCCCAGTGTAAAATTGTAATACCCGCGGCGCCATGTATAGACACGCGATTGGACGGATCCGTCCAATCGCGAGCAAGGGGGGAGTGTCTATACACGGATACGTGCATAGACACTCCCCCCTTGCTCGCGATTGGACGGATCCGTCCAATCGCGTGTCTATACATGGCGCCGCGGGTATGTGTTGCACGGGGATTAACCCTTCAGGCTGCAGCAGCGACGGCGGCGGAGGTATGGGGGACATGACATGGCTGCAATATGGGGCACAGGACATGACATGGCTGCATATGTGGGGGGACATGACATGGCTGCATATGTGGGGGGACATGACATGGCTGCATATGTGGGGGGATATGACATGGCTGCAATATGTGGGGGGATATGACATGGCTGCAATATGTGGGGGGATATGACATGGCTGCAATATGTGGGGGGATATGACATGGCTGCAATATGTGGGGGGATATGACATGGCTGCAATATGTGGGGGGATATGACATGGCTGCAATATGTGGGGGGATATGACATGGCTGCAATATGTGGGGGGATATGACATGGCTGCAATATGTGGGGGGATATGACATGGCTGCAATATGTGGGGGGATATGACATGGCTGCAATATGTGGGGGGATATGACATGGCTGCAATATGTGGGGGGATATGACATGGCTGCAATATGTGGGGGGATATGACATGGCTGCAATATGTGGGGGGATATGACATGGCTGCATATGTGGGGGGACATGACATGGATGCATATGTGGGGGGACATGACATGGATGCATATGTGGGGGGACATGACATGGCTGCAATATGTGGGGGACATGACATGGCTGCATATGTGGGGGGACATGACATGGCTGCATATGTGGGGGGACATGACATGGCTGCATATGTGGGGGGATATGACATGGCTGCAATATGTGGGGGGATATGACATGGCTGCAATATGTGGGGGGATATGACATGGCTGCAATATGTGGGGGGATATGACATGGCTGCATATGTGGGGGGGACATGACATGGCTGCAATATGTGGGGGACATGACATGGCTGCAATATGTGGGGGACATACATGGCTGCAATATGTGGGGGGACATGGCTGCAATATGTGGGGGGACATGGCTGCATTTGGGGACACGTTTAAAAAATATCGGTATTCGGTATCGGCGACTACTTGAAAAAAAGTATCGGTACTTGTACTCGGTCCTAAAAAAGTGGTATCGGGACAACCCTAGTTATAACCCATCTTTAATGCTTAACATATATACCCGGGTATTCCACCTACTAGTTGTTACACAGATGTTCTCTGGCATAATATTTTTGCAGATCAAGATGAGAGCTACAATACTACTATGTTTTATCTACACTACCGGACAATGCTCAAACAATGTTGAAGCGAGCGAGTGACTGTTGGCAGTGTAAACCGCTGATTGGCAAGTTTGGTTTACAGTTTTTGAAAACCTTTATTTCTTCAGCTTGGGTCCTTCCAGCGTTCTCAACAGAGGAAAATATGTGGTTCAACAGTACAAAATAGTTTCAAGAGACATCAGCAGCCTTGCATAGCCGCATGGTTCATTTTGTTCACTTTTGCATACCCTACTCTATTACCGACTTACCGTGTCCGATGGCGAAGGTAACCATAGTTTCATGTAATATCAGGGGAAATTTTTCTCCTCTCAAACGTACTATTTTTGAACCATTTTGATTTCAGGAAACTCATTTAACAACAGAGACGGTGATTAGCTTAAGATACTCCTGGGTGGGAAAAGCACACCACTCTACACATACCCTCTTATTCCAGGGGGGTCAGTGTGTTAATTCATGGTGCCCTGGATTACCAGGAGCTTGACAGTAAAATTGACTCGGAAGGTCATATTGTTTTCATACACACTGCCAACTTGGTCCTTTAACATGTATATTGGCATGTGTTTACATTCCTCCGCCCTTAACTGTAGCGGTGCTACGGCTTCTCATCTCCTATGTGGATAGTAGGCCGGCGTTGCCGTTGCTAGTACTGGGGGGGACTTCAATTGCTGTTTAAATGCAGCTTTGGATAGATACCTGGCCCCTAGTTCCCATGCCCTCTTCAGGGGTAGTCCCTTAGCGAAGTTGTTGCATGAGGTGGGCTGGGTGAATATCTGGAGACACAGAAACTCTAATGTTAAGCAATTTACATGTTTTTCTAAAACTCATGGTAGCCCTTCTAGAATTAACCTTGGGGTGAGCAGCTTGAGCATTTTAACCTTTATCTCTTATTTGCTATATAGACCCTGCAGTGTGTCAGACCACTCCCTCTTGGTAGCATATGCAACGATATCCTGGCCAGTTACAGTACCCAAAGCCCCATAGAAATTGAATGCATTCTGGATGAAGCTGTTCGCTTCTCTTAAGTTGCTAGCATGCAAGAGTTCTTTATATTGGAGGGTCCAGATGTGTCTTGTTTTCAGCAATGGGAAACCTTTAAAGCAGTGGTTCTCAACCTTCTAGTGCCGTGACCCCTTGATAAAATTTGTGGGGACCCCTAACAGTAAAATTACTTTCAGAGTGGGTTGAAAGCACCCAAGGCAAGACAAGTAATTTGCGCCCCTAACCCATGGACATTTAGTGCTCCCTGATTGCCTTCCACTCGTACAATATTAAAACCCCTTATAATACATTTTAGGATGTACCACTCTCTTTGCTCACCTTTCTTTCCCTTTCATCTCTCTCAATCCTAATTCCTTGTTTTTTTCCCATCCCTCCCTCTGACTATCTTTCTTGCTCTCTCTTTTTTCCCCTTTCTCTCCCCTATTCTTTGTTCCTCCCCTCTTATCTCCTTTCCTGGGAGAACAGTGCGGACTTCAGGAACAGCCCAGGATTTGGTGACCCCTGGCAAATCATCATTTGACTCCCGAGGGGGTCCCGACCCCTGGTTGAGAACCACTGCTTTAAAGGTTTCCCATTGCTGAAAACAAGACACATCTGGACCCTCCAATATAAAGAACTCTTGCATGCTAGCAACTTAAGAGAAGCAAACAGCTTCATCCAGAATGCATTCAATTTCTATGGGGCTTTGGGTACTGTAACTGGCCAGGATATCGTTGCATGTGCTACCAAGAGGGAGTGGTCTGACACACTGCAGGGTCTATATAGCAAATAAGAGATAAAGGTGAAAATACTCAAGCTGCTCACCCCAAGGTTAATTCTAGAAGGGCTACCATGAGTTTTAGAAAAACATGTAAATTGCTTAACAGAAATTAATAAAGTAAAAAATGCGTTCCTCTGCTCTGAAGGCTGAGGTGGAATCTCAGGTTCAGGCCTTGGAATCCGTCCGACTCTGCTAGGCAGACGTGGCAGGCTGCCCAATCTGCCCATAAGCATTGGCTCTTTTCCTCGGCAGAGAAGAAGAGATTCTTTTTGAGGCAGGCATTTTTTGAGGAAGGGGAGAAAACTGGGCGCCTGTTGGCTAGGATTGCAAGTGCACACCAAAGATCCCCTGCCATAGGCACAATAAAGTCGCATGCAGGTCCCTTAGTTAGTTCACCTGTATTGATGATGCAGGAGTTGGCAGGCTATTATGAATCCCTTTACTGTCCCGACACTACGCCCAGGAAGACCTTGACCTCTACCTTCACAGTATAGCCTTCCCTGCACTGACAGCAGGCCAGCGGGAGGGGTTGGAGACCCCACTTACCATAGAGGAACCTCAGGAGGTGGTCGGGTCCTTCCCTAATTGCAAGGCACAGAGGGAGGATAAGATCCACATAGAAATAAACAAATAATATTCTGAAGTTGCTACCACGTTTGCTAAAAGTTTGCAATCAGTCCCTGGAGTGTGGAGCTCTTTCACCCTCCATGTCAAAAGTAAACATCATTTTGCTTCTTAAGCCAGATGGGGACCCTGTGGAACCAGGTTCCTACTGTCCTTTTTTGTTGCTGCAGAGTGACATTATGATTCTGGCAAAGGTGTTAGCAATTCGGCTGAATGGAGTTACCTTTCTAGTGCATGACGACCAGGCTGGTTTCATGCAAATAAATCAACAGCCATTGGCCCAAGACGTTGATTTCTGAATTTACAGTCTGCAGTGGACAATGCTGCGCTGCTATTACTAGATGCCACAAAAGCGTTTGACAGCATTGCCTGGAACTACCTGTGGACAATACTGGGGAAATTTGGGTTTGGCCCCACATATATATCGTGGGTGTGCCTTCTATGCAATCGACCACAGGCTGCAATTTGAGCCTTTGGCAATCTGTCCCATATTTTTGCATTAAGGAGGGGGACTGGGCAAGGCTGTCCTCACTTCTTTTTGCATTGGCTATTGAACCGCTGGCCATATGGATTAGGGCGAATACACAAATTGTTATGGCAATCTGCAGGAAAGGGTAATCTTGTACACCAATGACACGCTGCTCATGTTGGATGACACCGATAGTTCCTTGCAGGAGGCAATGGCAACCATTACAAAATTCAGTGACTTCTCTGGACTGAGAATAAACTGGTCCAAATCAGCCTTATTGCTGGTAGACGGTAATGCCTCACAACTGGTGCCCAATACCCATTACTACATCCTTTAAATATTTGGGGATTTAGGTTACCTCGAACCAGCTGGATTTTAGTCAAATATTTCCCCTCTCCTCCAAAGGATTAGGGACAAGGTTAAAACGTGGAATGCCCTTCGTATATCGGTGGCAGGGAAAGTGAACTTGATAAAGATGATACTCATGCTCCAACTTCTTTATTTCATCCACAATGCCCCTGTGGTTATACCTTTGAAGATTTTCAGATCTTCTGTACTCGCATATGGAATGATAAACCACCCCAGGATAAAATTAGAACACATGCAGAGACCCAAGGATGACGATGGGTTGGGTCTGCCCAATGGTTATACTACCTGGCAGCACAACTGCAACACCTCATTGGTACACTGATAATAGCCTTATCTGGCTGAACGCCACTTATACTGAATTAGCTAAGCTGCAATCTGGGGCCAAGTTGAAAGCATACAGGATTACAAGCCTTAAGCAGGTATTCCAGAATAGGATGCTTTGGACCTTTGCGGATTTGCAGGCAGAGTACAATCTACCTACTTCAATGCAGCTTTACTATATACAACTTCAACATGCTGTCATAGTGCAGAGTAGGTCTTCGGAATGGCACTAATCCCCAATAAGCTTCTTCATGCCCAATACCTCCCATATATTATGAATCCACTCCCTAGTTGTTGAGATTTTAATATTTCCAATGAATCATGATCAATTTTGGGGCTTGAAATAGAACTCTGAATGGCTTCTCTAGTATACATTTCCCAATCATATGGGTAAATGAGCACAGGAAGTACCCATTTTCCAGGGAAAATTTACTTAATAGAATATTAAACCTGTCTAGGACACCTGTGCTCCCACGGAGGAGACTTTAAAGGGTTAGGACTGCAGTACACAGAGTGCCTTGATGGGGCCTGCAGCTTACACAGGTATTTGCAAATGCATGCAAACAAACCTTTGGTTTGTTGCCTTTTTGGTTGGTAACTTTGAGCCTGGTTATTATGGAAACAATTTTTTCTATATTATATTATATATATATATAAAAATTATTGCTAAAAACACATCTCGTTTAATGTCCCAAAACATCCCTTGCTTTCATCCATCAACAGGGACGGAGGCCTATGTGTGTTGATCATATGCCTCATGTAAAGTCCCAACCTTATTTATTTTTTAACATGCAGCACTATGTGTCATAAAAAAACAACATTCACAAAAGGGCCTAGTGCAAAGCAACATTACAGGCCGGCCCCATGTCTTGCTACAGGTGGAGCCAGTTGTGCCCCCCCCCCCCCCCCAAGGCTTTGCTGAGGAGTTGGAAGCTGCTTGAAGAGTTGCAATGACTCATCTTAAAATATAATTAGACAACATTTCAAGAGAAAGTAGGTTTACCTTAGCAAGAAGAGGTCCATCACCTAAAAACACTAGCAAAAAACTGAGGCTAGATGGGAATGGGAGGGGTTATATACAGAGATATCCCTGTAGCCTTCAGTTTTTGCCAGTGTCCAACCAGCTGAAGGTAGCTGCATATAACCCAAATCAAAATGATTTAACTACTTCAATACTGAGCACTTTGCCCCCTTCCTGTCCAAGCCAATTTTCAGCTTTCAGCGCTGTCATGCAACACCGTACCCACACTTTTATCATTTTGTTCCCACAAATGGAGTTCTTTGGGTGGTTTTTAATCACCACTGCGGTTTTTATTTTTTGAAAAAAAAAAAAAATTCTGAAAAGGTTGTACAAAAAAAAAAAAAAAAAAAAGATTGTTTGTTATAAATAAGTTTTCTCATTCACTAATGGGCACTGGTGAGGCTGCATTAATGGGCACTGGTGAGGCTGCATTAATGGGCACTGGTGAGGCTGCATTAATGGGCACTGGTGAGGCTGCATTAATGGGCACTGGTGAGGCTGCATTAATGGGCACTGGTGAGGCTGCATTAATGGGCACTGGTGAGGCTGCATTAATGGGCACTGGTGAGGCTGCATTAATGGGCACTGGTGAGGCTGCATTAATGGGCACTGGTGAGGCTGCATTAATGGGCACTGGTGAGGCTGCATTAATGGGCACTGGTGAGGCTGCATTAATGGGCACTGGTGAGGCTGCATTAATGGGCACTGGTGAGGCTGCATTAATGGGCACTGATAAGGCAGCACAGATGAGGAAGCACTAACATGCAGCACTGATTGGCATCCTGGGGGGGGGGGTGCACTGATAATCAGTGCAGACGCCCGTCAAGATAGCAGCCGATTGTCTCTCCTCTACTAGTGTATGTCAGTGCGAGTGGAAAAAAAAGCAGATAAATGGCTTTTCCTGTATACACTGATCAGCTGTGATTGGACACAGCTGATCACATGGTAAAGAGCCTATGTCAGAGGCTCTTTACCTAGATCGGAGATGCGGTGTGTCAGACTGACACATCACACCAATGATCGCCACGCGGCCTATAATGCTGGACATTATAAAGGGACATTAAAGGTTTTAGAAAAGAAGGGGGCCCTCTCCGGATCCTTCCACTCTTTTTTAATTGTGTCCGATACGACTTTATGGACTGGCACACTATGTTTAGAGTCGTCCATTCCCTGGTACATTTTATCGTGGATAGATAATTGTACCTTTTCCTCCTGAATATCCGGGGTAGTATAAATTGCTTTTAACAGGTCGTCCACCTCGTCTAAAGATATCTTGTATCTGGAACTCCTGCTATCATCTTCCTCCTCATCTGAACCCCTGAAAGAGGGAAGAGTACTTGTCCCCTCATCCCCAAAATCCCCTACCTCTGACTTAAAGGTGGAAGATTTTGGGCTGGATGATGGTTGCTGGGATTCAATTTGGCCTGCTGGAATCTGAACCAACATGGACCTAACTGAACTTGGTGAATTTGAGAGCTCTCGCACAGAAGAGAAAAAATCCCTGTACTGTTGGGATGTCTCCTCTTCCACTAGGTCACTGATCCAGGTTCTACACATTGCCTTCTGCCATGTATCTCTAAAAGGAATCTTGCAGGAAGGACATTTCCTCTAAGGTGGTGGGTGTTTAGATTTCACTTTTTCCTAAAATGAAAAAACACCATATATTCCTTTAAAATTATATTTTAGTGTTCAAAATAAAACCACCACCAGTAAGAGGAGGAGGAGACCAATCAGTGAACAAATACAGTTAAAACCATATCCAGAATGGTGCTTCCGGTTCCGGCCATTGCTGATGACGGAAATTCAAAAGATGTTCAGTCCCTGCTGCGCTCCTCTGCTCAATATGGACGAGGGATCAACGGCTATGGCGAAAACAGGCACCTTGGGCACCGGTCAGGCCCAGGTAAGAGGGGTACAGCGGTGCCTTGATTCTTTGGGTTTAAGTTCTTTTTTTTCTGTATGTTCCTCCTTGAGGGAGCCTGTATCTGCACAGTCAGAGGTGACTTCTCTCAGACCCTAGTGTGCGTGTGATATATATATATATATATATATATATATATTATATATATATATATATATACACAAACACACGAACCAGCTGGTGCTCAAATTTTTTTGGGGGGCGCAAGCAAACTGAACAAAAACAAAAACAAAACACAAACGCAGCCACTGTGCCCTCTCAAACGCAGCAACTGTGCCCTTTCAAACGCAGCCACTGTGCCCATCAAACGCAGCCACTGTGCCCATCAAACGCAGCCACTGTGCCCATCAAACGCAGCCACTGTGCCCATCAAACGCAGCCACTGTGCCCATCAAACGCAGCCACTGTGTCCATCAAACGCAGCCACTGTGCCCATCAAACGCAGCCACTGTGACCCCGTCTGCTCAAGGTCTGCCCGGCACTTAGCCTCTCCAAAAAGGTGCTCAAATTTTTTTGGGGGGCGCAAGCAAACTGAACAAAAACAAAACACAAACGCAGCCACTGTGCCCTCTCAAACGCAGCAACTGTGCCCTTTCAAACGCAGCCACTGTGCCCATCAAACGCAGCCACTGTGCCCATCAAACGCAGCCACTGTGCCCATCAAACGCAGCCACTGTGCCCATCAAACGCAGCCACTGTGCCCATCAAACGCAGCCACTGTGTCCATCAAACGCAGCCACTGTGCCCATCAAACGCAGCCACTGTGACCCCGTCTGCTCAAGGTCTGCCCGGCACTTAGCCTCTCCAAAAAGGTGCTCAAATTTTTTTGGGGGGCGCAAGCAAACTGAACAAAAACAAAACACAAACGCAGCCACTGTGCCCTCTCAAACGCAGCAACTGTGCCCTTTCAAACGCAGCCACTGTGCCCATCAAACGCAGCCACTGTGCCCATCAAACGCAGCCACTGTGCCCATCAAACGCAGCCACTGTGCCCATCAATTGCAGCCACTGTGCCCATCAAACGCAGCCACTGTGACCCCGTCTGCTCAAGGTCTGCCCGGCACTTAGCCTCTCCAAAAAGGGGCCAGGCGCCTGAATAGGGGGTGGCAGCGGTGGTCATAGATAGATTCATGCTATGCATAGATAGAGGGGGTGGCTGGAGAGAGGGGGCGGAGCTTGTGCGCCCTCTTATGGAAGCACTGCCACTGATATAAAAACACATACATGCACGCACATACATACACACACACACACAGGCACATTCACATAAATGTGCACATACACACACACACACGTGCATACATACATGCACACAAGTGCACACACACACACGTGCATACATACATGCACACAAGTGCACACACACAAGAACATACACACAAGAACATACACACACATACAGTAGATAAAAAATGGCAGTCCTTTTTTACCTTGGCTCTTTCTGCCGGGTACTACACTGTAGGGGGGAGACAAAGCACAGCACACACTGCTTTCAATTTGTAATCAATGTGACAAGCTGCCCGCACAGTGCTGATTCCAGTTCGGCTTAGGATCAAGGAGCTTCTCCTATAGAAGTACTTTATACAGGGGGCCCTCGAGGCAAGTGGCCCGGTTGCCATAGCGACCTTGGCAACCCCTATGATTCTGCCCGTGCTGGACACAGCAGGCTGATCTTGTAAATGCAGAGTAGTGTGCACTGTGTCACTCTTGTAGGTGACTGCAGTGTCTCAGACAGACTGTGGGGACTCCGAGTCAGATATGACCCATGACCGCTGCACCAGTGGCCCAGCTTGTTCCAAGGTCACAGGGAGAACATTATTTGACTCCGCTTGGGAAGGTGTGGAAACATATTTAGGGCCTCTGCAGTCAATTGGGTCAATTTGGCCATAAAGTCTCTTGTTACTGCAATAGAAACCCCCTGATGACGGGGAAGGAACTTGGCCTCACCTAACAAAGCTAAGAGAGACTTGAGATGAGGTGGAACCCAGTAACCATAGGGTCACTGGATTCAAGATTTCAAACATCAGTGCCCTTAGAGTGTCAGCTGAAGGTCACCCATAGCACTGGGGCTCTGCCCTCTGTTGATGCAAACATGTTTTGACTGAGTTGGTGATGCACATAGGCTCAAGGCACGTATTAAAGCCTCAGGTACTCGCATGTCTAGACACCTGGAGGTTGATGAGGGTCGAATGGCCAGAGGTTACTGGATCCACTGTAGGTGGGCTGATTGGAGACTGAAGTTCAACATGGCTTTGTTGTAAAGAAGTAGCAGCAGGACAATGCTTTCACTACACTTAATGACTAGCAAGAGTGCATGACACTCTGCCCAGCAGATGATGTCAGTGCTCAGTCCTTTAACAATAACCCTTTCCTATGCAACACCAGTGATCGCAAGACATCTGAAAAGGTGCCCAATGGTGCAAAATAATAGGTATGTTCCTACAGCTTACCTGTAAAATCTTTTTCTTGAAGTACATCACGGGACATAGAGAAGTCATTACTATCTGGGTTATACGCTACCAACTGGTGAATGGACACTAGTAAATCCAACAAGAAACACCCCCCCCATATTACCCCTCCTACACAGGAACCTCGGTTTTGTAGCAAGCAATAAACTTCCCAGACAAGAGGGGAAGGATCTCTCTGTCCTGTGATGTACTCCAAGATAAGGATTTTACAGGTAAGCTGTAGGAAAAATCCTATTTTATTCATCGTTCTTCACGGGACACAGAGCAGTCGTTACTATCTGGAACATCCCCAAGCAATGCCCTTGAGGGGAGGGAGACACCATTGCAGAAACTGCCACTCTTACTGTTTGTAATAAGCTGAGAACAAAGGCAGTCTTCTCGACATCCACCTAGTAAAAACCCTGTGGATGTATAAACTTAAAGACAAATATTGGTTTTGCAAACCAGGACCACTGACACCTGATGGCGCGATGGCCCAAGGAACTCCCCACACACATGGTAGAGAATCTCTCCCCAGAAAAAAAAATGGATTTGGACCTTTAAAACCATAGGCAACATTCGACCTGGATGCCGCCTGCCATTCCTGGGCTCTTCTGGCTGCACAAATTAAGATTCCTGACCTGTGCCGACAACTCAAGTAGACCCGAGCGTCTGAACTACCTCTAGAGTGGATAGCCGACTGTGGATTAGGAGAAAAATAAAAAAGCAAGACACTGTCCCGATAAAAGTGAAAACTAGGAACCACTCCAGGCAATAGAGATGGATGAGGACGCAACATGACCTTATAATGTGAGACCAAGAACGGCTCCTTCCACTTAGTGAAGTGATAGCAACCAAAGAAGCCATCTTCAGAGATAAGGGACAACGGTCTCAATCGGGTAAAAAAATGGCCTCTGCAAAGACAGCCAAGAGCAAATCCCAGCCCCAAGGACACAAGAGTGGCCTGACATGTGGGACTATCTATGCTACACGCTGTATGAAGTATGAATTAATGGTGAGGAAACAATGGCCTCTGGAAAAAAAATGGAGAGAGATGAACTCGAACACTTAATGGTACTTAAGGCCAATCTCCTTTCCCCTACTGACTGTAGAAAGTAAAGAAATGTCCCACTCATATTCCTGTGGGTGCCACTTCCTGTTTTCCCCCCAGGAAACAAATATTTCCAAGTCCTGTAATCAAGGTTCCCTGAAAACAGCTTCCAGGGGCTCAACTGTGTGGAGATATAGGACTCAAGACCATTAGGTCCCGCTGAACTCTGAGTATTTAAGGAACGACCACCACAAGCCTCGCTATGTCAGCATACCAAGCCCTCCTGGGCTAGTTTGGCTAACACTATCATCAGTGTTACCACCTTCCAGATTCTTTGCAAAGGATGTGGAAGAAGTCAAAACAGAGGGAAAGCCTTAAATAAGGGAGAACTGGTCCCTAATGTGTTACCAGTGCATCTGCCCCTATTGCCAGTGGGACTTTCATCCCAGACACAACATGTTCCCACTTGTAGATCCACCTGCAGAGTTCGCCCTGCCACTATTCTATACCTGAAGTATGTACTAATGATAGACAGCACTTGTTGTACTGTCTCAGACAGAATGTGGTTCACCTTGCTGAGTCGCATGACTCCTGGTAGTTGATATATATGCCTGTAGAGGCATTTCTGGATTACAACTGGTTTGTCCCAACATCCAGAACAAGGCGTAATGGCCAAAAATCCAAGATACTGGTGGGCAGCATTTTCTCCTGTGGAGACCAAGTCCACTGAACCAACCTTCAAACCAACTGGAGAGTCTGGCATCAGTGGTCATCTTCCCCATACCTTCTCCAGATTTCGAACCATCAATCAGCAATTTTAGCTCTGCAATACCCTGGGAACAGAGCCCTCTGGCAATCCAATGCCTGGATCGTCATATTCCAGACAGAGAGAATGATCCTCTACCAAAGACCTGGAGTAGGACTGTACGTAAGGAACGTGCCTTGGCCTAGATACAACTTCCTCCTGCAGAAATGTATTAAGGATAATCTGGAACAGACTGCTTCCTGAACAAAGATTATTGAGGTATACTGACATTGGCACATCTGCGTTTTCAGCAACTCCAGCACTGGCTGGGAGCTTTGTAAATCCTCGGAGTTGTGGCCAGCCCAAAGAGCAGAGTCACAAAATAAAAAATAAAAACACACAACTTTGCATTGCGATTTGCAAAAACCCTTGAAAAAACCGGAGTTAGACTTACCGGTAACTCTTTTTCTAGCAGTCTACCAGGACAGCCTCTGAGATGTATGGCTCCTCCCTCCGGGACAGGAAACACGTATACCAACAGTTAAAAGGCTGTCCTCCAAGCCTCTTCAGTTTAACCATGAACTCCTGGAAGGCTCTGAAAAGACATAACATACTAACACAACATCAGTACACACGTCCTACGCCAGTTAATAATATAAACACCAGGTGGGAAACCAGGCTGTCCTGGAAGAATCCTAGAAAAAGAGTTACCGGTAATTCTAACTCCAGTTTTCTTCTTTCGTCTTCCAGGACAGCCTCTGAGATGATAAGCAAGATACTTACTTTGTCAGGGCGGGATCACTGCCTGGGGGACCTTTCGTCTAAATGTCTGTTCTTTCTCAGACAATAGATCCAGACGATATTGTTTGGCAAACGTGGAGTAACTGGACCATGTCGCTGCCTTGCAGATGTCCTCCGGAGAGGCGCTGGCCCTCTCTGCCCATGAACTAGAGACTGCTCTGGTCGAATGTGCATTGATTAATGATGCTTGCACCCTTTCTAACCGATAAGCTTCTATAATTGACATTCTAATCCATCTTGTAATGAAAGATTTGGAGGCCTTATAACCTTTGCGGTCCTCCGCAAAATTAACAAAAAGGGAGTCTGACTTTCTGAAGCTACTGGTAATTTCTAAATAAACTAAAAGGCACATTTTAACATCCAATAAACTTAGATCTGCTTCCTCTGTTTCTGAGGTAGAAATAAAGTCGTAAGGACTATATCCTGTTTCCTATGAAAAGTAGACGCTACCTTTGGTAAAAAACTGGGGTCTGTCTTGAGTACAACCCTGTCTTCTAACAACAAAAATGGCTCCCTAATCGAAAGCACTTGCAAATCACTCATCCGTCTTGCTGATGTGATCGCTACAAAAAAAACTCTTTTCAGTACTACCCACTTTAAGGGAGATTCCTCCAAGGGTTTAGCCACTTGCTCACGGTGTCATAGTAAAAATACGTCATGATTTTAAAGATGGATATCTCGGTAACGGCAGCAGCTCCTGCCACAACCGAGATATCCATCTTTTCCGTGGGCAGTGCTGTACACGATAATGGCGGTCCCAGCGGCGGATTCGCCGCAAGATCGCTGTTATCGGTGGCGGGAGAGGCCCCCCCCCCCTCCTGCCGCTCTCCCGCGCCCTCCGCCGCTTACCGGAGCTGTCGGAGGCGATCAGGTCCTCTTGCTGGCTGTGTTGGGATACGAGTGAGGGAAAAATCGCCCCCACCCGTCCCCCACAGCTCTGCTGGGCGGAAGTGACGTCAAAACGTCAGTCCCGCCCAGCGTCTTAAAGAAACATTTTTTTTTTCTGAGATTTGAAAAATGACATTTTTTTTTTTTTTCTTTTTTTGCATTTAAGCCTAAATATGAGATCTGAGGTCTTTTTGACCCCAGATCTCATATTTAAGAGGACCTGTCATGCTTTTTTCTATTACAAGGGATGTTTACATTCCTTGTAATAGGAATACAAGTGATAATTTTTTTTTTAATTTATTTCGATATATAAAATTATAAACTAATTAAAAAAAAATAAGAAAACAAAAAAAAAAAATGTAAAACGCCCCGTCCCGACGAGCTCGAGCACAGAAGCGAACACATACGCGAGTAGCGCCCGCATATGAAAACGGTGTTCAAACCACACAAGTGAGGTATCGCCGCGATCGTTAGAGCGAGAGCAATAATTCTAGCCCTAGACCTGATCTGCATCTCAAAAAATGCAACCTGTAGAATTTTTTAAACGTTGCCTATCGAGATTTTTAAGGGTAAAAGTTTGACGCCATGCCACGAGCGGGCGCAATTTTTAAGTGTGACATGTTGGGTATCATTTTACTCGGCGTAACATTATCTATCACAATATATAAAAAAATTGGGCCAAATTTATTGTTGTCCTATTTTTTTATTCAAAAAAGTGTTTTTTTTTTTCAAAAAAAGTGCGCTTGTAAGACCGCTGCGCAAATACGGTGTGACAAAAAGTATTGCAATGACTGCCATTTTATTCTCTAGGGTGTTAGAAAAAAATATATATAATGTTTGGGGGGTTTAAGTAATTTTCTAGCAAAAAAAACAGTTTTAGTCTCGTAAACACCGAATCTGAAAAACAGGCCCGGTGGGCAAGTGGTTAAAGGGGCTGCCCATAAGGGCTTTGAGAACTAAGGAGAAATCCCAGGTGGGACAGGTCGTCACCCTCATCGGCCTAGACCTTGCCAGGGCCTTGAAAAAATTATTAATAAATTGATTCTGCTGCAGAGAGGTCTGAAGGAACACACTTAATGCTAACAATTGTACCTTTAGAGTACTAGGAGAAAGGCCCAACTCTACCCCTGCCTGCAGAAAATCCAGGATAGCTGGAATCCCTGGACGAACAAGCCCCTGCTCTGCCAACCAAGAATAAAAAATGTTCCCAAATATTGGCATAAATTGCCCTGGTTACTGGCTTACGGCACTCCAGAAGAGTCTTTATCACTCTATCTGAAAAGCCTTGAGACTTCAGCAGCTGTTCCTCAGATACCAAGCTGTTAAACCCAGCTTCTCTGAGGATGCAGGATAGGGCCCAGTGAAATCAAATCCTTCCTGATCGGAAGATGTAGCGGTGGAAGAATGGCCAATCTCTGAACTGCCACGGGTTAGCGAACGCGTCTATCCCTCTGGTCTGATCCCATGGATGAACCGAGAAAAACTGAGCTACCTTCTTGTTCTTCTCCGACGTGAAGCGGTCCACCTCCAGCTGTCCCCATTATTGCACAATCTCTCCGAACACCTCTTCGGTGAGAGCCCACTCTTCCTGCCTTACCTGCTGAAGACTCAGAAAATCTGCCAGCGAGTTTTGTGCGCCTTTTAGATAGATGGCCGACAGAGGACAGGTTTGCCTCTGCCCAAGACAGGATCTTGTTGGCTATGCTCTGTAGAGCAGGACTTCTGGTGCCCCCTTGCTTGTTCAGATATGCGACAGCCGCCCCATTGTCTGTGCGTACCTGCAGATGCTGTCCCTCTATCCTTGCGTGGAACGTCTCTATCGTTCTCAGGATTGCCAGAAGTTCCCTCTGGTTTGGGGACCGACTTGCCTCTACTGGTGACCATGCTCCCTGGGCCACGGTTTCTTCCAGATGAGCGCCCCACCCCCAGGCACTGGCGTTGGTAGTCAGCACTGTGGCCGTAGGTTGGGTCCAAGCTAAACCCTTGTCTAGGTTGTGATGGCCCGCCAACACCACAGAGTTCTCTTGACCCTGGATGAAAGGGGCATCTGGAGGTCTAGGTCCTGTCTCCTGCCGCTCCAATAACGGAGCATGATACCCTGTAAAGGACGCTGATGGAACTGCACCCAAGGTACCGCTGGGAAACATGCTGTCATCAGATCCAGCACCCTCATTACCTCTCTAAACATGGCTACCTGATTGGATTGCAGCTGGGCTACTGCCTGATCCACTTTTATAATTTTTTCCTTGTGGAGAAAGATCTTCCTCTCCACTGAAGAAATCTTGTACCCAAGATGCATGACTTCATGAGATTGGGATTTGTCCTGGTTGATTAGCCACCCGAGGAAAGAGAGGAAACTCTGTACCTCCCCGCAAGTCTTTCTCCAGTTGCTGAGCCGATTTGGCGACAAACAGTAGGTTGTCCAAATATGGAATTAACGTAATAGCTCTGACTCTTAAACGGGGCTAGGGCTTCTGCCAGAACTTTCACGAAAATTCTTGGCGATGAGGACAGACCAAATGGAAGAGCTCGAACTGGAAGTGCAGTATCTTTGAATTTGCTCTGACTGCCAACCTGAGGTATTTTTGGAATTCCGGATGAATTGGAATGTGTAAATAGGCATCCCTGAGATCTAGAGTAGCCATGTGAGAACCTGGGAACAGTAGCTTTGATACTGTATAGATCTACTCCATCCTGAACCGTTTGTATTTCGCAAACTTGTTCAGGGGGCGTAGGTTCAGGATTAATTTATAGAGATCAGTGCTATAAAAATGCCACTGGCAGGGAAGGGGCGAGGAAGGGGTTAAACATGTCCCCTGGGTGTGTTCTAACTGGGGGGGGGGGGGGGTGGGACTGACATGGGAAAATGACAAATGTCTGTTCATACAAACAAAGATATAAAACTGAAATTTTTTGTGAAGAATCAACAAGTGGGACACAATCATGAAGTGGAACGAAATTTATTGGATATTTCAAACTTTTTTAACAAACAAAAAGCAGAAAAATTGGGCATGCAAAATTATTCAGCCCCTTTACTTTCAGTGCAGCAAACTCTCTCCAGAAGTTCAGTGAGGATCTCTGATTGATCCAATGTTGACCTAAATGACTAATGATGATAAATAGAATCCACCTGTGTGTAATCAAGTCTCCGTATAAATGCACCTGCACTGTGATAGTCTCAGAGGTCTGTTTAAAGCGCAGAGAGCATCATGAAGAACAAGGAACACACCAGGCAGGTCCGAGATATTGTTGTGGAGAAGTTTAAAGCCGGATTTGGATACAAAAAGATTTTCCAAGCTTTAAACATTCCAAGGAGCACTGTGCAAGCGATAATATTGAAATGGGAGTATCAGACCACTGCAAATCTATGAAGACCTGGCCGTCCCTCTAAAATTTCAGCTCATACAAGGAGAAGACTGATCAGAGATGCAGCCAAGAGGCCCATGATCACTCTGGATGAACTGCAGATATCTACAGCTGAGGTGGTAGACTGTCCATTAGGGGTGTCAAATATAATCGCTGCATCGGTGCATCACGATTTGGCGGTTCCCGATGCGACACCCATGCATGCGACCGTCATAATCGATGTTTGGCCCCGCCCCTCCCGGGAGAGAGCACGTTCAGAGGTTACCTTCTCTGAGCGCCGTCCAGTGAGCCAGCGATGTTTCTCCACGGGGCTGAGCGGACACAGTCTGTGTTACAGAGCGAAGCACAGCACATCCCCGCCCAGCCCCTCCTTCCTCCACACTCTCAGCTCCATCCAGTGAGCCAGCAATGTTTCTCCACGGGGCTGAGCTGACTGTGTTACAGAGCACAGCCCCTCCTTCCTCCACACGAATGGCTGGACCTTCTCTGTTTCCCCGCCCACACTCCGGCCAGCCTGTGTTGTACGAGAAAGGATGTGTGGGCGGGAAAGTTCAATCTAAGCAGTCTTCTCTGCTTGAATCCAGCAAGTGTCCTGGAGGCTGGGACTGGCCAAGTAAGTGAACTTCTCCCTCTCTGCAGCTAAAGATTTGTTTTTCCAGCAGCCCGTGTCACTACCATGCCCTCCTAGGTGTTGTGATGTGGGCTCACACTGACATGCTGCTGTTTGTCTGCAGTGCTGGTGTACTGGCAGTCTTCCTGCATGTTGCTCCTGGCTCCATAGAGGTTTCACATTTTTACTGCATGTCCTGAATGTGCACAGAATGTCCTGCAGGCTGCATCTTTGGTGCACTTTCAGAAAATGCTACAAAAATGTGCAACCTAAAAGTCTGAGGTTCTGCGGCCAAGGAAACCCATCAGTACACCAGCACTGCAGCCAAACCGCAGCACACCAGTGTGAGCCTAAAGGCTTGTATTCACTTGCAGCAGAAACCACCACTCCCCTGAAAAGTGATCCATGCTCAGGTCACTTTTCAAAGGTAATTTGACAGGTAGTGAGTTATGTCCTGCCTGTTTTAACCACCTAAATGCCAATCCCTCCAGGTAAATATAGACCATCTCCTGTAGCATGTCCACAGTCTCTGACCATCTCCTGTACTATGC
Source organism: Rana kukunoris (assembly GCA_029574335.1). Taxonomy (NCBI): domain Eukaryota; kingdom Metazoa; phylum Chordata; class Amphibia; order Anura; family Ranidae; genus Rana; species Rana kukunoris. Next base: position 205,965,907 of record CM056053.1, read on the forward strand.
CCGCAGTCTCTGATCATCTCTTAGTATTTGGGGGGGAGAGCCATGCACAATTGCACTGCAATCGTGATGCATCGTGGAATCGAATCGAATCGTGAGACCGGTGAAGATGCGCAGCCCTACTGTCCATAGGACAACAATCAGTCGTATACTGCACAAATCTGGCCTTTATGGAAGAGTGGCAAGAAGAAAGCCATTTCTTAAAGAGATCCATAAAGTGTCATTTAAAGTTTGCCACGAGCCACCTGGGAGACACAACAAACATGTGGAAGAAGGTGCTCTGGTCAGATGAAACCAAAATCAAACTTTTTGGCAACAATGCAAAACGTTATGTTTCGTGTAAAAGCAACACAGCTCATCATCCTGAACACACCATCCCCACTGTCAAACATGGTGGTGGCAGCATCATGGTTTAGGCCTGCTTTTCTTCAGCAGGGACAGGGAAGATGGTTAAAATTGATGGGAAGATGGATTGAGCCAAATACAGGACCATTCTGGAAGAAAACCTGATGGAGTCTGCAAAAGACCTGAGACTGGGACGGAGATTTGTCTTCCAACAAGACAAGGATCCAAAACATAAAGCAAAATCTACAATGGAATGGTTCACAAACATATCCAGGTGTTAGAATGACAAAGTCAAAGTCCAGAACTGAATCCAATCGAGAATCTGTGAAAAGAACTGAAAACTGCTGTTCACAAACGCTCTCCATCCAACCTCACTGACCTCAAGCTGTTTTGCAAGGAGGAATGGGCAAAAATGTCAGTCTCTCAATGTGCAAAACTGATAGAGACATACCCCAAGCGACTTACAGCTGTAATCGCAGCAAAAGTTGGCGCTACAAAGTATTAACTTAAGGGGGCTGAATAATTTTGCACGCCCAATTTTTCAGTTTATTTGTTAAAGTTTGAAATATCCAATAAATTTGGTTCCACTTCATGATTGTGTCCCACTTGTTGTTGATTCTTCACAAACAATTACAGTTTTATATCTTTATGTTTGAAGCCTGAAATGTGGCAAAAGGTCGCAAAGTTCAAGGGGGCCGAATACTTTTGCAAGGTGTCCACATCTCCTGATGGACAGTGGTGTCAGATGCATCTGAGCCACTGTGGTGTATGGAATTGCAGGGTTTTCCTAAAACATAAATGTTTCATCAGATGGACTGCATCGCACAGATCATGCCTGATCTTGGTTTGTCAAAGCCTAAGCAGGATCAAGCCTGGTTAGTATATATATGCGAGACTGCCCAGGAATACCAGATGTTGTAAGCTTTTCCCCACCTGTGTGAGGGAGGCATCTGAGGCTGCTGTGTTTTGAGAGTATCGCAGGCCAGAAGATCTCAGGGTAGTGTCTGAGGCGGTTCTCCACGTCCTTTAAAGTGGATCAAAACCCTCCATACACCCAGTAAAGTGAAGTGCATTTATGGAAGCATGCTTTATGGATGCATGTAAGAATGTGCTTATGCAACTATGCATTTAGGCAAAACATAAAAGTGTGCGTCCATGTAAACACGCATTTATACAATACGTGCCCATGTCATGTAATACATGCCCATCTAAACATGTATCTTTATGCAAACATTTATAACCATGTATCTTTATGCAAAAACATGTGTTCTATCAACCGGACATTTTATGGAAAAGAAAAGCATCGCGCTAAACCTCATGAACAATGTGCATATAAAAAAAATCAGTGAAGGCAAAATAGTATAGAAAATAACAAAATGAGCAGTCCATATAAAAAATAAAAAAAACACTTGATTGTTTTCAAACAAAGAGTCCATAAATCATGTGATATATAGTTAATTGCGTTAAAAAAAAAATCCCCTGTAATTTAAGGGACCATTAGGATCTGGTAAGCAGATCTGTGTGCTCCATCGGTGGAGGCTTCTAGTGGTTGGATTGTCACCTATCTACTATACCATACATGACTACACCAAATTAGGACTTTTCACATGGGTGGAGGAGGATTTATTTTTTCCTTTCTTTTTTGTCACAGTCATGATTTTCTTTGATCACTTGATTTTTGAATTACTTTGTTTTTAAAGCAATCAACTATATATCACGTGATTTGTGGACTATTTGTTTGAAAACAATCAAGTGTTTTTTTTTCACCAACATATGAGGACTGCTCATTTTGTTATTTGCTATACTATTCGTCTTCACTGACTTTTTATATGCACATTGTTCATGAGGTTTGGCGCAATTCTTTTATTTTCCATTTTTGTCCACCGTTTCATGTCACACAGCGAATCGCAGCTTTATATTTGCATCAATAGCAACGTTTATACATCCGTATTTATACGGTCCTGGTCACATTAGCACAGTTTATACCACATTTTTTTCAACCGGGCATTTTAGCCAGTTTGCAAGCATGCACCTGCTTAACTGCACTTTGCTCCATACTAGCCCTGCAGGATTCCACCAGCATTTTTTTTTTTTAAAGTCAGCAGCTACTAATACTGTAGCTGCTGAATTTTAATAAGGACACTTACCTGTCCTAGGCGCCAGCGATGATGGGCCCCCGACGGCAATCGCTCGGTCCTGGCGCCTCCATCCTGACTAAGGGAAACAGGCAGTGAAGCTTTACGGCTTCACTGCCCGATTCCTACTGTGCATGCGCGACTCGCACATCGCTTGGTGAATGGACGGCTGCCTCCTGGGATACACACAGTTCCCAGAAGGCAGTGCTCCCCATTCACCAGAAGACACCGCGATTGAGGATGAAGGAGAAGAGGTTTGTGGTGGAGGAAGAGGCAGAAGAGCTACTTTCGCATAGCAACAGTCCTTTCTGGTGAGTATAATAATCTGGGTGGAACGCCACTTTAACCAAGTACATATGCATCCAATGCAGCCTCTATGCCATTTCAGAACAGCGAAAAAAGGAAAAAACAAACTTCTGTGGACCAAATATACTGGAAACACAACTCCTTAAAATGCACCCATGCTCTGTATACCGCTTAAATGGAAACAAACACAACCCCCTACTTTGAGCATGTGGATTAGGAAGGTGAAAGAAGTGAATAGAATGGAAGACCTGATTTGGACAGGTAGGAAAAAAAGAGAAATACACTGCAAAATTTGGACACCATGGAATGATTTGATTCAGTCTGAGGAGAATGAAGGACTACTGGAGGGGGAGTAGGAGACGGTGGGGGGGGGGGAGACATGAGAAAAAAGAAGAACATTTTTAGGTGTTTTTTTTTGTTTGTTTGTGGGGTTGCTTTGATTTTATTTTGGACAATGGTTAGTATTGGGTAGGGAGAACATGGGAAGAAACATGTGGATAAGGAACTATTAGTACTAAGGTGGAAGGGAGAACGGGGAGTGGGTCAAGATACTCTGGAAGGACATGGAAGAGCGTCCCCCCATTACCAGACACTAAGAAATTGGAAGCTTTTCCTTTTTTTTTTTGAGCAAGATTAGAGGTCGTTTCCAGGGAGCTCCTTTCTCTCGCCATGAACCAAAATTGGGATCCAATGGCCCAAGCTTTCGGCTCGGTAGGGTGGGAGCGGAGGGAGAATAGATCCCCAATGGTAGGAATGTTATTACTTGGTTTCTTTTTTTCTTTTTTCTCTCTTCCGTATTTTTTGTAGTTCATATAAATGAAAAGAGACTGCATTGTATTAAGATAACTGAATGTATTTTGCTTTTGTTTTTTTTAGCCAATATGAATGTCATCTCCCATGTTTTGTATAAATGTTGAAAAATTATTTGAAAAATAAAGAAATTGAAAAAAAAAATGCACCCATGCTCATGCTTTTCCAAACGTGTATATTTAAACATGCATTTAAGCAACAAGTTTGCAAGCATGTATACTATGCTGCACCTGCCTTCTCAACAGTCAACATTTTAAAGTGAACTGCTATCCATCCAGGGATGCATCGACTTTACAGTTGTACTGTACCCCCGGATAAGCAGTAAATATGCAGCACATAAGTATGTCTGCCACACAGTTCTCCCTTAATAAGTACTCACACTCAGTGGCGTAGCGTGGGTTGTCAGCGCCCGGGACCAGGCAAGAAATTTGCGCCCCCTAACCTGAAAACTCCAGCCCGATTCCAATACGGACCACTACACTGACCTACCTGTCCACTGCACTGACCTACCCTATTCCTACATTGGCCACCACACCATACACTGACCACTACACTACTACACCACACCGCACACTGACCTGTACACCGCACACTGACCTGTACACCGCACACTGACCTGTACACCGCACACTGACCTGTACACTACACCGCACACTGACCTGTACACTACACTGCTCACTGACCCCTACACTTATACCATTACACTACACTGCACACTGAACACTACACTAACAACTACACTGCACACTCACTGATCCCTACACTGCACACTCACTGACCCCTACACTACAATGCACACTGACCACTGCACTAACCACTGACCACTACACTAACAACTTCACAGTGACTATTACACTACACTGCACACTGACCACTACAACAACCATTACACCACATACTGACCCCTACACTAACCACTACACACTGACCCTTACACCACACTGCCCCCTACACTACACTGTACACTGACCACTACACCACACTGCCCCCTACACTGCACACTGACCACTACACCACACACTGATACCTACACTACACTGCACACTGACCACTATACTGCACACTACACTAACCACTGCACACCACACTAACCACTGCACACCACACTGACCACCAGGGCTGGTGCAAGGATCTTTGACGATCCTGACTCCACTTTACCCCTACACCGACCCCCTGACACATGCACTGATCCACCTGACTCCTACTACCTGCACTACTCACATTAAATCGACCCACCTGACCCCTACTACACTAACCTACCTGACCCCTACTACACTAACCTACCTGACCCCTACTACACTAACCTACCTGACCCCTACTACACTAACCTACCTGACCCCTACTACACTAACCTACCTGACCCCTACTACACTAACCTACCTGACCCCTACTACACTAACCTACCGACCTTAAACTCCTACTTCCTGCACTACTCACACACATCAAACAGAGGTGACCTGGAAATATATACACACATACATATATATTGCATAGATAAAACATGCCAAAGTTTTAGCTATCAATGCCAATTTTTATATAATAATACACAAACAAAAAAGCATTACATTAACACTACAGTTGTTAGTTTATAAGTCTGCAGTCCCTTAGTATGCAGGACAATTTCCTAATTTCACTAACATGCCCCTTCCCATGTCTGTATCATGGAATATGACACCAGGTATGGACAACAGTACAAGGGTTGCAACAGCAAGACAATTGCCTTTTTTCTTTTACTTAAAAAATAAGCATCTGAACGAGGGCCAATCCTTGGGGCGAACACAGCTCAGACTCCTTACCTCTGGGTGCTGGGTGGGCAGAATTGCTTCGGAGTCCCCGCCAGCGCAATTCACATATGCTGAACCTCCTTGCTCCCATCTCCACCAAGCTCTGCTCCACACAGAGCTGCACCATAGGGTGTGCAGAATTGTCTTCCGAGTCCCCGTCAGCGGCATCCCACCCGAGGCCAGCCACAGATGCTGAACGGTTGAACCTCCTTGCTCCCATCGCCATCAGTGAGCACCACCTAACAGACACTACTTCCTGTGTAGGAGGGGTTATATAGAGGAGAACTTCTTGTTTGATTTACCAGTGTCCATTCACCCGTAGGTGGCGTATAACCCAGATAGTAATGACTGCTCTGTGTCCCATGATGTATGATAAAGAAAACTAGGTAGCTCAGTCTGATTAACCTACCGAACAGAGTGAGTCTTCAGGGAAAGAGCAAGCACTGATGCCAACAGCCCTGGACCTGGAAACAAATCTGCTGCTTTTACCAGCACTGAATGTTTGTAAAGCAGCTCAAGCAGAACCCAGTGCCCAGGTCCCTTCTAGACTAACCACTGCAATGTCAAGCCCAAAGATACTGAAGTAAATAGTAAAAGAATGAAGCCACACGCTGATATATGAAAACAGTCAAGTGAAAGTTTTTTTTCCAAAATAATATTTAGAAGCTTAAGACCTACCTTTGTGGTAAACGGAGAAAATTGTAAAGGAGATAAAAGATGTGGGAGAGGTTTGGCCCAGCACATTATTTGTGAAAGTTCTTCGATGTCACATTCATTATCAGAATTTTCCAAGTGGCTGTCATTTAAATCTTGTAGTACAAACACATCTTTTACTGTTGTCTCTGTCTGGAATTGCTGGTCATCTGTATATTTATTATATGCATCCTTGTAGGTATGAATTTCATGTGATTTTTTACAGTCAGTAGAATCTTTTGATGCATTTACAACACCCACTTCAGAGAAGGTGTCAAACTTGCAACTTAATGTTGAAGGATTAAAATGCTTAAGAGAAGGTGTGTGATCATCAGGGCTCTGGAGATGCTTTCCTTTTCCTAAATTGGTTTCTAAAGGAAACAAAAGTTCATAAAAATAATGTCATTGCTTTAAACTGTGGTAATGTTCCAAACAGAAAAAAAATAAAACAATGAAGCTATGCTACTAATAATGTATTCATTAACTAAATGGTCCGATTTCATAAAAGGCGAACAAGACTGATCATGGAAAACCAGGTTGCCCTGCCATATACACTTATCTTCTCTTGAAGCTTTTTTAAGCACAAAAACAAAAAACAAAAAAAAAGATTATATCACAGCCTACCAGTTCTTAGCTGTGGTAGCTATATTAATATTGTTTTCCAGGCTTTATTCCCTTTATGTGAAAAACACACTTACTTTCCTTGGGTGGCTATGCCAATTCCTCCACTGTATGTATGGAGGGAGCTGTAATTGCAACCCATACTGGACTTCAAACATGTCTCCCTTTGTTCATCTCTTTTGCATGAGGGATGATGGGATTAGCACTTTACACAAAGTGTAACATTGTTTACTGCTTCCAGGTAAGCCCACAATAAGTGACACTGCATTTGTGGCAAGATCAGCTATTTTCTGTATTTGCTGAAAATGTTCTCAGATTTTCTTTGTTCAATCTATGCAGCCACCACATCTAAGAAATAGAAGTACCTCTTTTTAGCGATATATCCCAACCTGGTAGTGCTACTTCGTATCATTACCTCTATAGCACCTCACAGACTTTAGAATCTCACCAAATCAACTGTACAGAATATTTACCAGAGTGGTACTGTAATGTCAGAAATGGGGAAATATTGTGTGCTGTGGTTCTAACATCAGGGGACTACAACAGTTTACAAATAAGCAATTGTTTGTGAGGCCTCTATAATTAATTTCTGACACATGGTGGTAATGTCAATCAGTAAAAAGTGTGTTGGTGCAACGGAAACCAGTAGATAAGTGTACTGCGCATTTTTTATTGACAAAATGTGAAAAATATATATGTAAAAAATATATATATATATCTGTCTTTACCCTACTAAAAGAAAAAAAGTTTTCATACCGGACTGTGTGGCTGTTTGGTAAACCATTGTCAGCAGCAAGGAAAGTGAGGGGAAATCTCTGCACTAGTTTTTACTGCTTTCTAACAGAGTCCAGAAGAGCAGTAAAAACTCAACAGGTTCTAATGCTAACCTATTTAATCCATAACTACAGTTTTGGGCATTCATAAACTTTAATAGTGGTTACCTAGAAAGAAAGTCACATGACGTTTTTTGAAAATGTTTTCCAAAACAGCTCAAAGTAATGCCGCGTACACACAATCACTTTTTGTGATGTAAAAAAAAATGGTTTGATCTCACAAAACAAAACAACGTTTTTCAAACTTCATTTAAAAAAAATATGTTGCCTACACACCATCATTTTCTGAAATTGCTCTTGCAAAGCGCGGTTACGTAACCACGTTCGAAGCTCCCGTCTCATAACTTGCTTCTGAGCATGCGCATCAAAGACGTAATTTTAAACGTCGTTTTGCCCACACACGATCATTTTTTATGACACAAAAAACGAAATTCTGAAAAACGACATAAAAAATTGAAGCATGTTCGAATTTTTTTTTGGTCGTTTTTTAGAAGACATAAAACAAAGTTTTGCCCACACACGATCATTTTAAATGACGTTTTTTAAAATGTCGTTTTATTTCATCACAAAAAACGACCGTGTGTACGCGTCATAAGAGCCAAGTGACAAAAAAATCTATATATAAAAAGGTTGCTGGAGTTGTATGCAAATCATATTTTCTGTCAATTCAAGCTTGGGTATACCTTTTATCATGTTACAATTTAGGTGACCTCAATGACCAAGTCTGGCAAATCTGCAATTTTAGCTCAAAAAGTAGAGACTACTCTTGAAGAATGCACTATGCACTTTCAGTTGCTACTGAAGCATAATGGTTTACTCAACCCCCTTTTAATTGTTGACAAACATGTAAAAAAAACAACTGCAGTAAATCTCTGCAATGCAAGCACATTTACCCATATTTTATCTATTTAAAGCAGAACTAAACCCACCAATTTACCAGCTTTCCAAACAATTTCATTCAAAACATTTGATGAATAACGGTCACAGTTGCTTGTGCTGGCAACTGAAACCCTCAAGCCAGCAAATGCTTGGTGTTTTTAACTGATTACACCACTGCAACTGTACATTAAACATCCAAGATTGCAGCTTATTTGCCTGTAAAGGATAGGGTTTAGTGAACTTGTCAAAGCTACGCAATCGTTAATGTCATCAACGCCCGAGACACCAAACAAACATCCCCTGTAGCGTTGGCAAGTACACAAGGAGATCGCTTTGATCAGTGTGTGGATCTAGTGCCTGACTGTTGGCCAGCCCGGCTCCACCATGTAGAGACCATCTCCCCAGGGAGGACGCAGTGTCTGTCCAGCCAGACACCCGCAGGGCTGGACTTTGCAGCACGGTCTTCTGTAATCAGCTATAGTCGGGACTGGTACAGAGTGTCACACGCCATGCAGAGACACCTGGTGATGGTGATTGCCTGGAGACTGGCCCGGGAATGGTAAAGTTGTGTTGCTGCTGCCTGGGAACCAATGGTTTCTGTGATGTCATGACATGACTGCTATTGTCTCCACAGCCCCTGCACATACCTGATATCCATACTGCACCCAGTCACCTACATGGTGACAGATATATGACTGAAGTTGCTCCCATCTGCAGTTTCTGTGAAAGCTGAAGGCTCTTCTCCATTCACAGATGTATTTTCCACCATTGGGACCTACTATCATTGCAAGGGGTACTGTAAGTGTCAGAAAACCCAAACATACAGTGACTGATGCCCTTGCTACATTGATCTCAGCCCTTGAGCCACTTGATGCAGGGCTTTTCCCCTTCCTTATAGCCTGATCATCTACCCTCCTGCACAAATTGTCACCCTGTATCTGAAATTAACTAGTGTTCCTCCGCTGGCTTCACTGCATGGGTTGACAGGACTCTATACAGGACAGTCAGGTGCCCTATTCTCCCAGTGGGAAGTCCATCCTCCATCTCTTCCCATGCTCGAGCCTTTTGGACAGCACTGGGCAGGTGAGGGGAGGCAGGTAAGCCGTTTAGAGATTGGGGGGCTTAGTGTGGAGTTTAAGGTCATTAAAAAGACCATTTACATTTTGAGGATAAGAGATTTAACCTCCACATATGGAAGGTAAAGACTCCCCTGTCCCTTGGCACCCTGGTTTCAGTAGCCATACTGTTACAGCCAGCGACTGTTAAGAAGGATGATGGGGGGGGGTTGGGAAGGAGAAGAGAAAAAAAGGGAGTAACTAAACAAAGATAAAATACCTCATAAAAAATAGATGGGTGTCACTTTTATTAGATATACATAAAGATAGTAAACTGCTAGCGTGAAAACTTGCAGCCATAACCCCACGACCTGTGGAAAGGCCATGAAATGTGGGGAGATTAAACACTAAAGAAGATAAAAACATGATACTTATTCTGCTACTCTCCTACATACAGCAAATAATTGAATCTAGGTATTGTCTCCAGATAGAATTCCACCATAATGGCGTCCAAGCACTGCAGAGTAACATTCCCTTGCTTGTTATATACATACACACATACATATATAAACACACACCCCTCCCCCACGTGGGTAGCACCATTCGAGGGCTAACCATGTCACCCAGACAGGTCACCAATAATTGGTGCCAAGACTCAGGGGTTGTGGAAGGGTCTCTCCTCATCCAAAGGTTAAAATCCGTGTAGGTGGAGGCCCTGCCTGGCCATGGGGTCGTTTGTCCAGCCTGGCCAGTGTGGACGTCTCTGCTTCAGTATGCGGCGACCCAGAAGTGATGCGGCATAGTGCCAAAGGCACGTCCGGTTTCCGACGACATGCACTCCAGCGTGGAGCGCACCTGTAAGTAGATCTCCGGCAGCCATCCAAGAGTCGCAGACCTTTCGATGGATCCAAGATTGCGCCCCAGTTTGGAATGCACTCAAGTCAGACCCAGATGACATATGGCCATCCAGGAAGAACTGAGAGGGGAAGGAGGGGACCTCAGGGACACCGGTATAGGACTGTCAAACATTAAGGGCAGTGTGTCAACGGGGACAAATTAACAAAATTAACTCATTTAGGGATGAGACCCTCCAATGACAAGGGACAAGTTTTAGCACCACTCCCACACACTAAACTATTTCAACTATTCACAGGCAGCTTGGTATACCGTCAATGAGAACAAAGCTTCCTCTGGCCTCTTCCTCAAGGCTCACTCAAAGAGGCTGGCTAATGGCATCACCAACTTCAACTCAACCAATCAGAGGAAGCTATGTATTCAGTGATAAAATACAAAGCTGCCTATGAATGGCCGAGTGTCACTTAGACTGCATTTTGTTCTGGGTGTGAGACAGGAAGATCTTCTCTCACACCTGGAACACAGTGCTGTACACTGTACCTAGATGAGGCTACATACAGTTTATACAGCAAGCCCAGCAGGCGTACATTTTAGTGTAGGAAATAGTTTGTTTGGGACAGCTTGGTCGCTTTAAACAAATAATTTAAAGCGACAGTAAGGCTGGACATCTGCTTTAATGTACAATTTGAAATTATTTTTGGTTACATTTTGGTTATTTTTTGCTAAGGATCTTGGGACACCAGAACTCCGTGACCATGAACTTAAAAACACCGGGGGATATAGGAATCGCTGCAGGCACAGAGTGCAAGGATTACTGGAGATGGGATGACAAAAGTTTACAGAAATTAATCTGAGCACTGAGAAACTGGGTTAGCAGGAACACGGGAGTGGGGGTCTTTTGCAGCACTGGGATGCTGGGTACACATAAGTAAGGCAATTGCAGAGTCAATGGAGGCATTGAGATGCAGGGATCAGTGAAGGCACTGGGGCCACAGGAATGTGTCGTCACTATATTAATCAGCAGTTAAAATGCAGCGACTTGTATAAACTCCAGTCCTGTGCAGCAAAGAGGCAAGAACAAACCATAAGTTTGTAGGAACTACTGCCTGGCATGATTGTGGAACTACAAGTAATAGAACTAATGACCTGTGGAATTACATGTACAAGATCAGTTGCCTAGCTGATCTGGGACAGAAGAACTAACAACTTGTCCTCAAACGGGGTTCCCTGTAACTCCTATAGGACCGTATTGAAATTCCATTGAGCATAAGGATTCTTACCAAAAGGAGCAATGTGAGTGGCGTCTTCAACAATGGTAAGCATCGGGAAGGGGGCAGCCACAACATACAGTGCGGAAAAAAAGGATTTTTAATAAACAGCTTACCTGTAAAATCCTTTTCTTGAAGTACATCACGGGACACAGAGCGCATAGCCATAACACTTGGGTTATATGTGTACCATCAGGTGTGGACACTGGTGTAATCAATTTCACAGGAAGTTTCCTCCCTATATAACCCCCTCCCACTGGGAGTGCTTCAGTTTTGTAGCAAGCAATTCTCCCGAGGTTACACAATGTTCCCCAAAAGAGGGGTGGGAGCTCTGTGTCCCGTGATGTACTTCAAGAAAAGGATTTTACAGGTAAACTGTTTATTAAAAATCCTTTTTTCTTTATCGTACATCACGGGACACAGAGCGCATAGCCATTACACTTGGGATGTCCTAAAGCAATGCTCTATGAAGGGAGGGAGACCGTAAGGCCAAGAATAGCCAAATAAAAACATTGTCAGGAGAAAAAATAGCTCCACCAACAGAAAAACAAGGGGGCGTGAACCGGGCCAGAGGATTCTATACTGCTGCCCGTAGGACCGCCTGCCCAAAAGCTGCGTCCGTACCCTTTGCAACGTCCAACTTATAAAATTTAGTAAACGTATGTACGGAAGACCAGGTTGCCGCCTTGCAAACCTGTGCCATAGAGATCTGATGGTGTGCCGCCCAGGAGGCACTCATGGCCCTCGTAGAATGGGCTTTAACTGATAAGGGAAGTGGAACGCGCTTCAGGCCATATGCCTGAAAAATCAGCTGCTTAATCCACCTAGCCAAGGAAGACTTGGCAGCCGGCTGACCCTTTTGGGGCCATCCGGAAGAACAAAAAGCACATCTGTTTTCCGAATCTTCTCTGTAGCCTTGAGATAGACCCTCATGGCTCGAACCACGTCCAAAGTATGAAGCCGTCTTTCCTCTCTGGACTGGGGAGTAGGAAAGAAGGATGGTAGGACTAGGTCCTGATTCAAGTGAAAACTGGATATGACCTTAGGAAGGAAAGAAGGTTGAGGCCGCAGAACCACTCTGTCCTTATGCAGAATAAGGTATGGCTCCCTGCATGACAAGGCTGCCAGCTCGGAAACCCTTCTGGCTGAAGCCATAGCCACCAAGAAAACCAACTTTCGGGTTAGTAGCACCAGAGGGATTTCTGTCAGAGGTTCAAACGGCTGCCTTTGTAAAGCTGACAAGACCAGATTTAAATTCCAGGGGCAGAGGGGAGCTCTAATAGGGGGAGTCACATGCAAGACCCCCTGCAAGAAGGTTTTCATAAGCGAATGGGTGGCCAAGGGTCTTTGAAACCATATTGATAAGGCCGACACCTGCCCCTTTAGAGTACTAAGAGCCAACCCTTTGTCAACGCCAACCTGGAGGAATCGCAAGATCCTGTCAATAAAAAACTTTCGAGGATGCCATTTTTGAGACTCGCACCACTCCACATAGGTTCTCCAGACTCTGTAATAAATATTTCTGGAGACCGGTTTCCTAGCCTGAATCAACGTAGATATGACCTGATCTGAGAGGCCTCTGCCCTTAAGAATTAGGGATTCAGCCGCCAAGCCGTCAAATTTAGCTGCTGTGAAGCAGGATGGCAGATTGGGCCCTGAGACAGCAGATCTGGGCGCAGGGGGAGCGGCCACGGCGCCCCGACTGACATCTTCACGATGAGTGCGTACCCAGCCCTCCTGGGCCAGGCTGGGGCCACCAGGATCACAGGCCTGCGCTCCACCCGGATCCTCCGTAGAAGGCGGGGCATCATCTGCAGTGGAGGGAACGCATACAGAAGAGAAAACTGGTGCCAAGGACAAACCAAGGCATTGGTCCCGTAGGCCGAGGGATCCCTGGCTCGGGATATGAATTTGTCCAACTTTTTGTTGGATCTCGTTGCCATAATGTCCACCTCTGGGACTCCGAATCTTTGGCAAATCTCTTGGAATACCTGGGGGTGAAGAGACCACTCCCCCGGGAGCAACTGTTGACGACTCAAAAAATCTGCTTGAGAATTGTCTATCCCTGGGATGAACACCGCCGAGATGCAGGGTACATGGGCTTCGGCCCATGAGAAAATCAGGTTTACTTCTCTTTGGGCTGCTGGGCTCTTTGTGCCCCCCTGGTGGTTTATGTATGCCACCGCAGTGGCGTTGTCGGACTGTATCCTTACTGGCAGACCCTGAAGGGGGAGAGTCCAGGCGATCAGGGCCAGCCGAGCAGCTCTGATCTCCAAGATATTGATGGGAAGCAGTTTTTCTGCCTCCGACCACTGCCCTTGCTGGGTCTGTTCTTCTAGAACTGCCCCCCAACCTGACAGGCTGGCATCCGTGGATACTATCTTCCACGTGATGGGGCAAAAGGATTTCCCTTTTGACAAATTTTGAGAGACCAGCCACCAAGACAGGCTGCGCCGGACCTTCGGGGAGAGCACTAACGGACGATCTAACGCCTGAATGGACTTGTTCCAAGCAGAGAGAATGGCTGCCTGAAGATATCTGGTATGGATCTGGGCGTAGGGAACAGCCTCGAAGGCGGCCACCATCTTCCCCAGCAGTCGCATACATAGGCGAATAGTCGGCCTCTTCTTGCCTAAGATCACTTGAACTGCTTGAGCTATTGATCTGATCTTTGCTTGAGGTAAAATTATCCTCTGGCAGTCTGTATCTAGCCGAAGGCCTAGATATTCCAACTGCTTTGTGGGTTTCAATACCGATTTTTCTAGGTTTACAATCCACCCGAATTCCTCTAGATGCTGAACTGTGCGACCTACTGCCTGATTGAGGTTGGAAGCTGAGCTGTTGATAACCAGAAGATCGTCCAAGTATGCCAAGACCAAAATGCCTTCTGTCCTTAGGACGGCTAGCACCAGGGCTAACACCTTTGTGAATACCCGCGGAGCTGTTGCCAACCCGAAAGGGAGGGCTACGAACTGGTAATGGCGGTGATCTATCATAAAACGAAGAAACCTGTGATGTGCCGGGTAGATCGGCACGTGCAGATACACATCTTTTATGTCTATAGATGCTAGCAAGTCGTCTTGATGTAGGCTGGCTGCCACCGAACGTATGGACTCCATACGAAAGGTCTGAATGTTTAGAAAGCGATTTAGGCGTTTGAGGTCTAAGATAGGCCTGACGTCGCCATTGGGCTTTGGTGTTATGAAAAGGTTGGAGTAGAATCCCAGACCCCATTCCTGGGTTGGTACTTCTACAATTACCCCTTGGAGCAAGAGACGATCCAATGCTTTTACAAGAGAGGCCCTCTTTAATGGGTCGCTTGGAAGACTTGACCCCTGAAAATGAGGAGGGGGGACTTCCCGAAACTCTAGTTTGTAGCCCATGGTTACCACGGATCTTACCCAAGAGTCGGGAATTCTGGCCTTCCACACTTCGGAGAAAAACCGAAGCCTTCCCCCCACCCAAGAGAGTGGGGGCGCCCCTTCATGAATCTGACTTGAGGACTGGTTTAACCGGCTTGCGAGACCATGGCCTCTTGCCTGTCGTGGCTTGTCCTTGTGGGCGGCTATTAAATGCTGAACGCCCGGGAGGCCGTCGATACTGACGGGAAGTTGAAGGGGCCGAGCCTGCGAAGGCCTGTCGCTTAAATGCGGGCCCACGCGATCTTTTCTTGACAGGCAAGAAAGAACTTTTACCACTTGATATGGTCTGGATATATTTATCTAGGTCTTCACCGAATAGTCTCCCACCATGAAAGGGAAATCCTGCTAAAAGCTTTTTGCAGGGTGCCTCTGCTGACCAGTTTTTTAGCCACAAAAGGCGACGCATATGAACCAACAGCAGAGATAAACGGGACGCCTGTTGAACGGAGTCCTTAATAGCATCTACTGCAAAGCAGAGAGCTCTTGGGAGGTCAGCCAATTCACGAGCTTGCTGAGCCGGTATGTCCCTTAATATCTGTTTAGTCTGATCCTTTAAAGCCTGACAAACGCCAATGGCTGCCACTGCTGGCTGAACCACGGCACCTACTGTAGTAAAAGAAGCCTTCAGTAGGGTCTCCAATTTTTTGTCGACTGGATCTTTAAACACCTGGACATTTTCCACCGGACAGGTCAGGGATTTATTTACGCAGGAAATGGCTGCGTCCACGGCAGGGAGTGCCCATTTCTTTGCAAATTCTTCTTCCATAGGATAGAGAATGGTGAACCTTTTAGGAGGGATAAAAATCCTATCAGGTCGAGCCCAATCCTGAAAAATCACGCTCTCCAGAAGGGGGTGAACCGGGAAAGACGCACCACTCAATGGTGCCTTCAAGGAACCTAAAGAGGATACCGCGGGGGCTAATTGTTCTGACACTGGAAGTTTAAAAGCAGTGCGAACCATATCCGTCAGAGACTGGATCCACAGACTCTCTGCTTGAGAAGCCGAAAAAATTTCATCTATAGTGGAATCTTCAATGTCTGACCCGTCAGGACTCAGGTCCGCTTGATCCCCCTGTGGGTCCAATTCCTCCGAAGAGAGGACCTCTGCATCCGAACACACCGTTCTAGGTGACGGGGATCTAGCCCGTTTGCCACCCGGCAAAGAGCGGGCAATTAAAGCAGTTAACCTTTTCTCTAGCCCACCCAGGGTGGATTCTAGCATTTCTTCCGTAACATAAACGGGAATGGGTTGATTGGGGGCCGCCTCTGCCCCTAGCACCCTCAATGGCTCCTGCACGATGCTGTTTGGTGGTCTATCTGGTGAGGGTGGGACCACTGGAGCCTGGCCCAAATCCTCTGACCCCGTTGGAGACCTTTACTTTTTTGGCACCTTTTGCAGCCTTAGCTGGTCCTGATCCCTTGGGAGCCATTGCACAACCTTGAGACACCCCTACAGCCAACACCCAACTGTTGTAGCTAGAAGTGAAACATTAATAAGGACAGGCTATGGTAAAAAAAAAATCTAAATTTTCATACGCCTGAGAAGGCGGCAATACCGAGGAAAGTCCTGTGAGTATTGCCACACCAATGCCCGTTAGCTGGAGTCCAAGGTTGCACCGACTCAGATACTGCCAGATCTAAGGCTGAGTCCCTTTAAGAAAAAAATCTTTTTTTTTTTCTGGTCAGTGTGGACTTTTAAGTCCAGACCTGAAGATCCACAAACCACCACTGGGTGTCACTGTTAGCCAGAACTGGCTCAGCTGCGCGCTCTATGTCCTCACTCTCCACTGCTCTCAGGAGGGAATGACCAGCCAGGAAATGCTTTTTTGCTTTATCTGAGACCTGACGCTGCTGGCCCGCCCCTCCCACGCTGAAACCAACATGGAGGAAGCAGAGAGCAGAGGAGAAGCCTGGACCAGCGCTAGTAACACAGACACCCGGTAAGCCACTAATCTTTGTAGTGCACACATAGAGGAAGCTGTCCCCCTAGGCTTCCTAGGAAACAGGAGTTTTGTCAGCACTTCCTCTCTATACACGTGGGGCTGCAGTATCATGCTAACAGGCAAATCTGGGGGGAGTAGCAAAATACATATCTTTAAAAGCATATATATATCTACATGTTATCTGGGTAAACATTAGTACATCCCATCCTGCCTCAAAAGACATAGTGGAGATAGTGGCTGATGCACAAGCATACCATTAGCCAACCCAGAACCCCCAGGGGGATACCTACTGTCGAACCAAGTCCCGCAGGTTCCCTCTTACCTGCTCCACGCCGCAGGGTATTGCAAAATGCAAGAGGCCCAGCCTTCCCCCATCTCCGTGGGTATTGTCTTGGACCTTCAGGGACCGGCGTCCTGTGTTAAGGAACCCACACCCCTGGACCTATATAGCATCCTGGCATCAGTAGCGTTTAGTTCTTGGAAGAGACTAAGGCACTGGAGCCCAGAATCCAGCCCTCCAAGGAGAGGCATTATAGGCAAAACCCCACTCCAGCAGGGCCAGGGTACCGTACACCTTGGCTTTGAAGCACTTCGGACGGATCCGGCTAGCTATCCTGGGTCCCGAGACCTCCGAGGGACAGCTAGACGTGACCAACACCTAAGACACTGGCGAAAAAACTGAAGCACTCCCAGTGGGAGGGGGTTATATAGGGAGGAAACTTCCTGTGAAATTGATTACACCAGTGTCCACACCTGAAGGTACCCATATAACCCAAGTGTAATGGCTATGCGCTCTGTGTCCCGTGATGTACGATAAAGAAATAAGTATTTAAACACCCTGCTATTTTGCAAGTTCTCCCACTTGGAAATCATGGAGGGGTCTGAAAATGTTATCGTAGGTGCATGTCCACTGTGAGAGACATAATCCAAAAAAAAATTCCAGAAATCACAATTTATGATTTTTTGAACTATTTATTTGTATGATACAGCTGCAAAGAAGTATTTGAACACCTGTCTATCAGCTAGAATTCTGACCCTCAAAGACCTGTTAGTCTGCCTTTAAAATGTCCACCTCCACTCCATTTATTATCCTAAATTAGATGCACCTGTTTGAGGTCATTAGCTGCATAAAGACACCTGTCCACCCCATACAATCAGTAAGAATCCAACTACTAACATGGCCAAGACCAAAGAGCTGTCCAAAGACACTAGAGACAAAATTGTACACCTCCACAAGGCTGGAAAGGGCTACGGGGAAATTGCCAAGCAGCTTGGTGAAAAAAGGTCCACTGTAGGAGCAATCATTAGAAAATGGAAGAAGCTAAACATGACTGTCAATCTCCCTCGGACTGGGGCTCCATGCAAAATCTCACCTCGTGGGGTCTCAATGATCCTAAGAAAGGTGAGAAATCAGCCCAGGACTACACGGGAGGAGCTGGTCAATGACCTGAAAAGAGCTGGGACCACCGTTTCCAAGGTTACTGTTGGTAATACACTAAGACGTCATGGTTTGAAATCATGCATGGCACGGAAGGTTCCCCTGCTTAAACCAGCACATGTCAAGGCCCGTCTTAAGTTTGCCAATGACCATTTGGATGCTCCAGAGGAGTCATGGGAGAAAGTCATGTGGTCAGATGAGACCAAAATAGAACTTTTTGGTCATAATTCCACTAACCGTGTTTGGAAGAATAAGAATGATGAGTACCATCCCAAGAACACCATCCCTACTGTGAAGCATGGGGGTGGTAGCATCATGCTTTGGGGGTGTTTTTCCGCACATGGGACAGGGCGACTGCACTGTATAAAAGGAGAGGATGACCGGAGCCATGTATTGCAAGATTTTGGGCAACAACCTCCTTCCCTCAGTTAGAGCTTTGAAGATGGGTCGAGGCTGGGTCTTCCAACATGACAATGACCCGAAGCACACAGCCAGGATAACCAAGGAGTGGCTCTGTAAGAAGCATATCAAGGTTCTGGCGTGGCCTAGCCAGTCTCCAGACCTAAACCCAATAGAGAATCTTTGGAGGGAGCTCAAACTCCGTGTTTCTCAGCGACAGCCCAGAAACCTGACTGATCTAGAGAAGATCTGTGTGGAGGAGTGGGCCAAAATCCCTCCTCCAGTGTGTGCAAACCTGGTGAAAAACTACAAGAAACGTTTGACCTCTGTAATTGCAAACAAAGGCTACTGTACCAAATATTAACATTGATTTTCTCAGGTGTTCAAATACTTATTTGCAGCTGTATCATACAAATAAATAGTTAAAAAAATCATACATTGTGATTTCTGGAATTTTTTATTTTGATTATGTCTCTCACAGTGGACATGCACCTACGGTAACAATTTCAGACCCCTCCATGATTTCCAAGTGGGAGAACTTGCAAAATAGCAGGGTGTTCAAATACTTATTTTCCGCACTGTATGTAAAATAAGTGGACCCTAGCTAGTCCTAGGGCTTAAATTGCTTGAAACACACTATCAACCAAATAGCAATGGTATATTCATTATGAAGAGGCCTTGTAAGCCTAGAGCATGGTAGATGTGAAAGGTTCAGTCAGGTGTTTTTTTTTTTTTTTTTCTTAGAACCTGGCCTTTAACAACGATACAATTAAAGAGTGAGTCCATGGAGCAATATGTAGAACTGGTCCCAGAGGGAGGAAGTCTGGACAATCTGGCAACCAGTCAGGGGTGTCCACTACTAGGGATGCTATCTTTAAGTACCAAGACATGTTTGTCCAGTCCAGGGCCGCCAGAAAGGTGGTGATCCCCTCCATCTCTATTCACTTCAAGGAGGAAATAAATTGGCGTGAGAGGAGAGAAAACGAACATCAGAATATAGAGGCTAACTAGGGAGTCCACTGCATGTATGAGAGGGTCCCTGGACCAGGTTAAACTTTGAAACAATTGTGTAATTACACTATCAGATACACAATTGAGAGTCCCACTGGAGATAAAGAAAATTGTTGCACACGGTCAATATGACAAATATCTGTCCAATCCTGAAATGTGGACTGTAGACAGTACCAGAACATAATGTTCCACCTAGTGCAGGGGTGCCCAACCTTTTGAAGCGCAAGGGCCACTTAAGCGACTTGGTAACCAGTCGTGGGCCACAATGAGCAGAGCGGGTGGATGGCAGCCCACTCAGCTCTATAGAGCCCACTCTACTCTCAGCACACTAAACTCACAGGTAATAGAAGTCTATAGCTCAATGCAGGTAACCCAGAGGTGCTTTTTTTCTGCACCTGAGGATCAGTTTGAAAGCAGCCCAGTAACCACTGCAGAACAGATTTGCCCAAATATACACTGTGATTTTAGTAATAAACTGACCTTTAATAACAGTATTCTATTCCATCCCTGAGCAGGTTGTCGCGGGCCACATCAGAGGGCTCCTCGGGCCACATGTGGCCCCCGGGCCACTGGTTGGGCACTCCTGACCTAGTGTAATATATTTTCACTTTTCCTGTTCCCACCTGATGATTTATGCAAGTTAATGGAGTGGCGCTT